>CAXIUP010000098.1:55000-82500 GCA_964035015.1 Corallium rubrum
TTTACTCTACGAGTTGTATATGGTGCATGTTTGTCTGCAATGTTTGTAAAAACTGTTTTCCAGTCATTCCACATATGATTTGTATCAGATTTGCTGCTGAAATCAAGAGTGCAGAAATTATCCGCAAGTTCAGAACAGAAGTTTGTCTTGTTGTATTTCTTAAAATTTCTTGACTGAATCACTTTAGGTTTTGGTCTCTTTAATGCTGTTTTTATACTAGCAAAAATCAAACTGTGATCACTTATTCCTATCGGAATTACTCCAGAATTTAAAATTTTATCAGCCTTATTAGTAATAAAAAGATCAATAAGTGATTGAGAATCTTTGGTGACCCTAGTCGGATCCTGAATTACTTGTTTTAGCTGATAAATATCAATTATTTCAATCAATCGCTTTGTATGCTGTTTATTTGCAGTATCCAATAGATTGCAGTTTAGATCTCCCACAATATGAAAGTCTACATCATCAGCATCAAGGCGACGTACAAATATTTCAAATTTGTCCATTAGTTCCGAGGAGCTGTTTGGAGGTCTATACCAAGTGGCAATTAATAAAGGTTTACTATTCTGCCTCTTGATTTCGACACAAATAGCTTCTAATCCTTCTCGGACTAGATCATGTCTTATTTTTGTATTAAGGGCAGTTTTAATAAACAAAGCTACTCCTCCGCCTTCGCGATTTCTATCTTTTCGAAATACATCATAACCATTGATACTTACATTGTCATCATGAATATTTTGATTGAGTCTTGTTTCATTTATGCTCAAGACATGAAACGGTTGATCATTCATATAAATTCTCCATTGATCGATATATTTTGGAAGACTTGTAATATTTAAGTGCCCTACACTGAAACCCTTTAATTTATCTTTTATATCATCAAAAGGGCTATCAAAATCACTTAAACTCTGATTTATTAATGTAGTACTGCTCTGTTTCGCATTTTCCATATTACTCAGATTCTCTACGGATAGTATATGGTCATGGAATACTCTGACATTATTGAAATTTCTACTTACGTTTACGTTTTCCCTACCAATAAGTATAGACGAATCTTCTCTTTGGTAGAACCGATTACTTTCAAGTTCTTTATAGGTCATCCAACGGTGCATCAAACATTTTCCCAATAGTTTCTTTAGATTCACTCATTCGTAAATGAAGTGTTACTAGCGACATGATTGAAGGTATGTATTCTACTAAACTGTAGATCTGAAGTGGGTTTTTAAACAACGAATTATTACCTAATTAACGTTGCATTTGAAGGTCTTCCGTTTTCCATGCATTTCAGACGTCTATCAATTTGACGAGTTTGTTTAATAATTTCAAGGATAATTTGAGGATATCAAACCTTCAAAGAATTAGTTCATCCGAAATTATGCGTATCACTATCAAAATAAACGAAGGCGGGGAAAGAAATGGCTTCACGACGCCACAAGAATTTTTTTGTGCGTATAGAGCCAAAGTGGGTTTTTAAACAATACCTCATTTAATTTATTCCGTCTTCCGGATCGTGCATTTCAGACGTCAGTGCGTCTGATGCGACAATATGTCATGCACATGTTTTTCAGAGGCACCGAATGAAACATATAACTACCGAAATGTCTTAACTATATATGAGGTTTTCTTTCACAGTTTCAGTCTCTTCGAATCAACCCTGCCGACTGCGGCAATTGACGAGTTTGCTTCATAATTTCAGACAAAGATAATTTGAGAAAAACTTTGAAAGAATTTCGCCGAAATATCATGAACCATCAATAAGTGTCATCGCAATATATTTTTTCTCCAGGGGCAGATCCAGCTCGAAATCTGACTGTTGCCCAACGCTGACGTCACAGGACGTGACGTCATATATGACGTCATATGGTGTCATATACCTCTTGATTGACAAAACCAATATTCTCTTTTATATTTTTCGTAAAAACAAACAAAAAAATCCATTTATGCTCCAAGCCTCGATCTAAGCTAGAGCCATTCAAATGAAACGAAAACCTTCTCAGCTTCTAAAGCATTCAATGGTTTTCATTCTTGCTGAATTGGACAACTCCAGATAATTCTGAATAAACGGTAAGTAACGTGTCATCAAACAGATAAATTTATTAATATATGGCTTTGAACTGCCTTCTGTTGAATAAGATTGCAATTTTACAATGACTTTATTTAACGTTTTTCAGTAGATTCGACCAGATTCCTCATGCCGAAAAAAACGTTAGAAATGAACAGTAATGTACATATAAATAAACTAAAGGTAATCTTTGAACCTAAATTGTCTAAAGCAAACGTCTAAAAGTAGCCAATAAGAATGATACACTAAAACGTATTTTCCAAGATTGACTAAACTTGACTCAAAAAGAATTTAAGAAAAAATCTCACAAGACGTACCATACGGTGTACTACCGATGACAGACTTAACTGAATCAATGGTACTATTATTACATTGAGATGACTTAAGAAGGATCAGAGTTCAGGATGTCTATTAATTTCATTCTTCTAGGGTTTCTTCTAGAAAATCTATCAATGACTTCATTAACATCAACGGATACTTCTCCGTAGATGTGAAGCATCGCTAGTCCATTGAGACGATTCTCTGACATCGTGTTGCGCAAATAGGTCTTAAGACGGCGTAGCACGGAAACGGATCGCTCACAAGTGCAGGTGGTAACTGGTACAGTTGCCATAATCTGCAGTGCGACGTAGATGTTGGGAAAGGTAATTTTGTCGACCACTGGGAGCAGCTCTGCGAGGTTTCCTGGCGGGGTTCCTTCAACTGTGTACCAGTGCTCTTCCCACATCGCCAACTCCGTGTCAATGTATCGAGCTTCCTTTGGATTAAAATCATCCCGATAAAGTTAAAAAAAAACTCAGGAACATCTGTTTCCAGTCTTCCTTGCAGATGACACTTGTAGGAAAGACGTAGAAAGCATTCATCAGGGTTCCTGTCTGAAAATCGCATCTGTATTTGCGAAATGAGGTGGTCAAGGAACTGGACTGACACTATACGCCGATAGTATTCCGAAACGGAATCTGCTGGGTGATTTTCACGGTTTCTTTGACGACTCACAATCCTAGGCATCTTTGGTTCAGTTCCCACTTCTCTAGCTAAGGCGACAGCTTTGTCGTACCATGAAGCATGTACGTTGGAAATGTCCAAACACATTTTTTTTCAGCATAGCATACAACAGTGTTACCTTCTCGTGTGCTGCAACAGGATCAAACGTGGTGGATTGGAGCTGCTTCGTCAGGGGCCTTGTGACTTCCAAGCAACACGACACGGCAACAAGTATGAAGATGAACTGGAAGGATATGGTGGCATGAAACAGAGAACCAGGCATCTCGAACTGAATCTGTATTCCACGATTTGTCAACATTGTCCTTTATTGTTTCAAAGGCGGTGATGACAGCAATGAAAATTTCGATGAGCACATCCAAACCATCAATTCTTTCTACCCACCTTGTGCGGCAGACACTTATATAAGGTGGCTGTGGCAAACTCCACGAAGTAGGTCTTCCACCGTCTTCTTCAGGAGGGCAAAACGCTTCGGGTGGGCGTTGAAAAATTGGGAAATTACACGCACGTGGTTCATGATGTTTTGAATTACTTGTATGTTGCAGGCTGATGCAACACAAAGATTCAAAGTATGAGAGCCTCAATGCACGTAACTTGCTTTAGGGAATTATCGCTGTATTCTAACTGCTGCTCCAGAGCATCTTCCAGCCATGTTTCCAGCACCATCATAGCCTTGCTCACGACAAAGCTCCATGTCTAGACCAGCGGTATTCATGGCATCAATCAGTGTTGTGGCGATGGCTTCTCCTGACAATCCTAACTTACATGGGACAAATGAGAGGAACTCCTCGCGAACAACAGAATTGTTATCGACAAAACGTACAATGACTGGCATTTGTTCAATGTTACTAATATTGGCTGCTTCATCAGCTAGGATGGAGAAAAATTTGGCTTGTTTTATCTCCCCGATGATCTCCTTTGTTATTTCGCCACATATGCGGATTATTTCATTCTGGGTGGTTTTGAGCGGTAAGTGGCATTCTTGGGTGCTGTTTTAAAATGTTCCTCCATAATCTTGTTTTGGCCACATCTAACTAAATATTTTAAAATTTCTTGTAGGTTTCCTGCATTGACTGAATGATTATTCCAGTGTTGGGAGTCATCTCGGTGACCTCGCAAAGGGAGATTTTGTCTTCCACAAAGGATTATTGCCTCGATAATTGGAGTAAGTTTCTCTCGGTTTTTCTGGACCTGTTCAGACATAGCTTGGTTCAGTTGTACATCAATAGGACTTCGCGTCTGTTCCATGAATGAGCGAAAATGTGATGCTCTAACAGTGGCAGTATGATGAATTTGGGATTTAGTGCCGTGGTTGTGACATCTTTTCAGCGCTACCTGCCAGTTGCGAAGTGGTGATTGGTATAGATGGTCGAGTTTTGAAGCTTTGTGGGAACTTTCGCCTCCAAAAAGAACACAATTGACACAAAAAACTCCATCAAGAATCTTGGAATAAACCAGCCAGGGGAATATTGCTAACCATCGGGGCTGAAACGATCTGTTATAAATTTCATGGACTGGAAATTTATAATCAGGACTGGGTTTCCATGGGTGAACTAAGAAGACGATGCTTTTCTTCATCTGTGATTGCGCCAACTCGCTTATAAAAATTACCAATGTCATAAGCTGGACATGTTGGATTGGTGCCTGGTGTAGTATTGATTACTGTGCTGACTGTTGAAACACTGGCATCTGTTTTAAGTCGACCAGATGATGTTGGTTGTAGGAGACTTGCCATCGCACCTGAACACGCACCTTGTTGAGGATGCACAGTTAGTGGGGAATCCAGGCTTAATGATGCATCCATATCTCTGTCAATGGTGGTGGTAGACTCTGGTGTTGGTAGAGGATCAAGAATTGACATTGAAGTGGTCGGTTCATGTACATGATCATGCGACTATGTACTGGTAACGTTCCCTTTATCTTGGTCTGCATTGAAGGTTTCAGAACTTCAAGTAGTTACCATTAATCGTTTTGCTGTAAATGTATCTATGCTTAATTGCTTCCGTTTGAGTGGACAGGAAGGAGTTGCAGGCGCATGTAACTTGGGCAGCAGAATGCGAGACACAACAGGCTGTGATTTAACAGATTTTTTCTTGATGATACGGCTGGTTGTTGAAGTTTTGACCACTTTGTTTCCAGATCTAGCAGTGGTGATCTCAACAGGCAGTAGAGGAACATAATGATCTTTCTTCTCAGGAAATTTATCAGTGCTCAAGAAATCAAAAGGTGTGCTCGCACAACGGAATATATGGATCTTCTCTGAAGAAGGCGCCTCTAATTTCCAATTGCTTGGATATATACAGCAGTTGAACATAATTTCTAAGCTGTTCTTCTTTGGAGTTTCAACTTCTCCATCTTTTTCAATTGGGAAGTAACACTCTATTGGGCAACCAATTACACTTGATAATGCCAGCATGCAAAGAAATGAGCAGTACTTAAAATTGTGGGCATTGTTGATTGCTTCAGCAGTGATAGCACTACACGCATTTCCAGCTTCGAGCGCACCTAATGCTGTATCAGATAAGGCCATAGCAAAAGCATTTTCGACACTATTTCATGTTGTGCTTTGATCAGAGGGTGGGATACATAATAACCAGGATTACTGGAAAGCTCAATGCTTGTCAGGCAACGCAGATATGACGAGAGCGCTTCATTCCCAAACAAAGCAATCGAACATGCATTATACAAGCAATTCCCATTTGCTGTAGTTCTGTAAACAAGACAAATGGCCGAAATGTAAATTCAAACTTCCACAAGACTGACATCGTATTTATGGTATTTATGGCAATATATTGTCATGGTAATTAGATCTTGAATATAAAATCACTCAAATTTACGCACGAATGACGGTAATAGGAGACGCGCGCTGCAGTTTCGCCCCCCCCCCCCAATTTACGCACGAAAGACGGTAATAGGAGACGCGCGCTGCGGTTCCCCCCCCCCCAATTTACGCACGAATGACGGTACCCCCCCTCAATTGCTTTATGTAATATTTTGCTTCCCGAACCAAACGTTGCTAAAAAAACTTTCTAATTTCTTACTCTTCGGTTTGGGTTGGGGAAGATAAAATAACCGTTACAACAAATAAGATTTTTTTTATCTCATTTACTGTCATGCAATGGCTGATCTAATAATAACTAATATCATAAGTTAGTGATTAATGATTGAAATCAGATTCGGGAATATCAATTTAGTAGCCGGTGTTTGATCTGACGAGCTGTCTGTGTGAAATTTTTGTGAAATTGTATTCCACTAATATATATATATATATATATATATATATATATATATTCAGTTAAAAGAACTGTCAGAAGACCTGTAGATATAAAAAACTTTATACATATAATTTTTATATCTACAGTTCTTTTGATTGAATTATATCTATGTTGAACTGGAGGAGGTTTTATGATCGATTTATATATATATATACGCCGCTGGCACCGGACGATAAGCTTAACTCGTCGTTTTTAACGTTAAACTTGAATCAATGTACCACCTGGCTCCTCAGCGTTAAATTTAACACAACAAGCGTAATTTGCCTACCTTGTTGGACGGCAGTCTTTTGACCTATTCCTTTGGCTGACAGGAAATTGTAGATGGGTCAAATGGCATATCTTTCCCAGCGAAATTCGCTCAGTTACCCTCTTGGTTGTTGAGAATTTTGTGTGGCAAACAGCTCTCAAACGCTCAAGGCTTTCTCTATATTCAGCTTGAATCGCGTCTTGCGTGCCACCGGTTAGTATTGTTTGCAAAATTCGACCAAAATCTCACCAGCCATAAACTATTTGAAATTTCCCTTCTTCGACTCGAACTAGCCAATGAAGGGACTCGCCTGTCTCGAATAACAATTTATGATACAATGGCTAAAATAAACAAATGAACTGCAAAATTTCATTGGTCGGACTTAATTGCCTCTTCCGCTATAGCTGAGCGTCAAGCAACCATATCTGAGCAACAGTCAACTCGAAGTTCAATTGGCTGGATGCTGGTCACTGTCGCTCCATCAAAATCTGAGCGATAGTCAACTCGAACTTTGACTGGGCCAGCCTTGATCACTGTAGCTCATGCAAATGTGAGCTACACTGAACAATCGCGTGTAGTTTGCGTGTATTTCGCAGGGCTGTTGGTCTCTGACATACGATACTTGTAATATTTTGATTAAAAGTGTCGTGTTCCAAGTAAACACTTCTTTGGCATTCGCGGCCTTGGTATATAACAATTGTTTTGTCCTGTTCATTTCGTGCTGTAATGTTGTAAGTATAATACTTATTTAGAATAATTTCTCCAGTCTTATTAGATGTTTAAAGTGATTCTGCCATTGCATAATATTTATTTTGAATTCGGATATATTTTATATCTGAAATTTCTGAGTGACTGTCGCTCGAGCGACACTTGCGACAGTCTGTATCCGCCGCTGTTCTCATTGCAATTTCATGCAAATTGAAATTTCAGAATTCAATCGCCTGGTCAACGTGCAACGTCTAGAGGAAATTCTACCTCTAAGCACGTGCTTGAATCTATGCGCTGAACTTTCAGCCAAGGAAATGGAGGACTCTAGTGACTGCCTAGATTTGACAAGAGAAAAGCCAAACAAACTTGTCACGGAAGTTTTGGGTCTTCGCATGTTAGACAGAGATGGACTACAAGAGATGGTGAAACTACACAACCAGCACCAAATTGTCCACGAAGTAGAGGAAGGGAGGGTTTGGTTCAGGAAGATGGAAACACATCTAACTTCGAGCAAGCAATTAATCGAACTGTTAAAACCAGTGAAAAACTATGTCAATGCACTTGGGTCAAGCAAGGAAGAGGAAAACGTATTTGGGGTCCATATGAGAGATGCCAAGCGTTTGGTTTGTAATCGATGGTTCACTGATGACTTGATTGGGTATTTTTTTTTCCATGCTCAACACTTTGTCTGAAGAGCATGGATTTCTTGTCTTCAACCCACCGATGTCCAAGCCATCGAATTTACTGCAACGAGTTCAACGCTTATTGAAAGCAGGAACCAAGTATTTACATTTTGTGCTAACTATAAGTAATGGCAATCACTGGGCATATGCGCGTGCGCGTGATGGCCAAGTTGGTTACGATTTTCGTAGCTCCCGTCTATTTCTTATTTTCCTGGCATTTACTTCGCTATATTTGAGTGGTAATACTCTTGGAAATCTTTATGAAAATGTATTTTCTCCCAATTTGACAACTGGCATTAACTTTAACAAGATTACGTCGAAGAACCAATACTTTTTGTCCTTGGAATCATGTCCGCCATCTTGTTTGTATTACACGTGGAAAAGGATACTTCTCTTCTAGAGTGAATTACGACTCTAACTCTATCTCTAGTTTCAATCATATACGTCTCATCGTTAGTGGACGTATAAACCTGCATCCTGGTCCTGATAAATGCTCCGTTTGTGCTAAAATGATAGCCGTTAACCATCGAGCCTTAAGCTGTGATCATTGCGGTGACTGGTGTCACATAAAATGTGGTAACGTCAAACCAAAGGAGTATAAAACATACCAGAAAATGGAGAACTTCGGTTGGGTTTGTCCTGTCTGTCACATAACAGCTTTGCCTTTTGCTAATTCTACACTGAACTCAGATGGTTAGAATGAGACCAGCCAGCTGGACTCTTCAATTGAGGTAACGTCATTAATGTCAGAGCTTAAATGCCTTCTAGCAAATGCTCGATCTCTTAAGAACAAACTCCAAGACTTTCATGCTATGATATTCACTCAAAATTTTGACATTATCGCAATCACTGAGACATGGCTAGATACCAATGTTTTAGATCATGAAATTATTCCTTCAGGTTACATTATTTACAGAAGAGACCGTATAAATCGAATTGGAGGTGGAGTTCTATTAGCCTTCAAAAATAACCTTATTGTGACACGAAGAATCGACCTTGAAGTAAACTGTGAACTGTCATGGTGTGAATTAACATCTGAAATGGGATCTAGATTCTTGTTTGGGGTTTATTACCGTCCCCCCAATTCAGATGTGGATTACATGTCTAACCTAGAAAAATCTTTCCTTAAAATCGAAAATTTAAATATGGATAAAGTTATTCTTGTTGGTGATTTCAATCTACCGCATTTTGACTGGATTAATCAGTTACCTATATCCACTGATCGATTATACATCAAGGCGTATGAAATCTTGAATGACTTGTTTCTTACACAAGTCAATCCATACCCTACCAGGGATACCAATATCTTGGATCTAATATTTACATCTGTACCTGATTTAATCAGTAATCTATCAGTAAGCGAGGGACTCATTGACTCTGATCACCGGAGCATAACTTTCTTCATTGATCTCAAGCCAAAATACATACACCAAAGGCCAAAGCTTGTACTAAACTATAAAAAAGATAACTTTAAAGAATTAAAAAATACCTTGGCAAATATTCCATGGCATGTTGCCATGTTGGATGAGGATGTTAACATGAACCTGGCCAACTGGGAGGAACTCTTTTGGACTGTTGTCAATGATCATATTCCCCAAATAAAGATTAAGGATAAGTTGACCCCCCCCCTGGATCGACAGGGAGGTTAAAGAACTGTGCCGGAAAAAAGACAAAGCCAGCAGGAAAGCTTTAAGATCAAAGGAATTAACTGACATTAATAATTTTAAAGCCCTACGACGGAGTACCAAGAAACTAATTTGCACTAAATACAATGAATATCTGAACAAATTGTCTAATGATATTAAAGAAAACCCAAAGAAATTCTGGAGCTTTTATAGCATCAAAACTAGGAATAGAAAATTACCTAACGCTATAAAGAAAGATATAAACAGTGATTCATATGCAGTCGAAGCACTAGATAAGGCGAACCTTTTTAACGACTATTTTAATACTGTTTTCAATGAACCAGTTACTGACCCACCTCCACCAGGAATTAATCCCATCACTCCTAATTTTGGTGAACTTTCTAGTATAGCCCTTTCTGTGGCAGAAGTTGAATCCGCACTGAAAAACCTTGACCCCTCTAAAAGTCCTGGTCCTGATGGCATAACGTCAAGATTATTAAAAGAAGTTGCTTCTGAAATTTCCAGTTCTATAACTGTTATCTTTAAAGTGCACCTAACCCCAAATATTTTTTTTTCTAAAATCAAATTACTGTGGTTTGTTGAGTACCTCAGTCCAAATTTTTTTTGATTTAGATGAATTTTCGAGTTTCTATGCCCTGTTGAAATGTCGAAAATCGCCGACATTTTCGTTCACGGCCGAGTTGCAAGCAAAGTTTCAAAAGGCATGGAACTAGCACATTTGTGACGTAGATTCCGGAACGCCCGATTATTAGTGCTTGATACAATCACTTGATATTCTTATTTCAATTCGCACAGTTAGATGTTAAAAATATGCTTCTGAGTTCTGTCTTCTGGCAATTTTGTGAAAAGCTTAAGACAGTGAGATGTCCAAAAGAATACTGGAAGCACGGAGACCAATATAATTATTTTATTCAAAGAATGTTCGCTTTCAGCTTTTGAAGTATGAAATCACTTCGTATATATTTTTCACCAAACGTTTCTCAGCTGACTTGGCTGTCTTGGCTGTCTTTGGACTGCTTGCAAGAGTTTATAGACATATACTATACATCGGATACTATTCTTGTAGCAATAGTTACGATATCAACAAAGTAACAAATCCAACAGACGGAGAAACGCCGAAATATAATAAATAGTAATGTATAAAGAATAATTCACGCAAATGAAAACAAACAAATATCCAATTTCATCATATTTTTATTAAACATTATTAAAGACGTTGTTGACATATACATAAAACTTTAGAAGCATAAACTAGTGTAGAATCAGATTTAATGAAAGATATTAGAATAAATAAGCAAGGGAAGACAAACCATAACAATAGACAAACGTTCTCGGCGCTCTCGCACGGCTTTGATATCCGCAGAATCGCAGCTTGATATTCCCTCCACTTCGTACGGCTTTCCCTCAGGGCTACATGCACAGCTTTCCAGATAGTAAACCACGGCAGACTTGAAGGAACATCTTATGTTTTTGGCTCATCCTAGTTCTAGAGAAAGAGTCCGTAGATATAGAAGCTATAGAGCGGTATAGTATTTATACCTGACAATGTGTACAAAATACAATAGTATTAAGATCAGAAATTTGTCATTCGCGACGTATAACCGCCTGAAGGGTATAGCTTTAGTTTATATGATCAGAAAAATTAAAAATCAAACGCACGTACCTGTTCTCGTGATAGAGAAAAGTAGACACCCACAAAATACTAGTCAGTATTATAAAGTGAACGAGCAATCTAGGCGTTCCGGAATCTACGTCATAAATGTGCTGGTTCCCATGCCTTTTGAAAACTCGGCCGTGAACCAAAATGTCGGCGATTTTCGACATTTCAACAGGGCATAGAAACTCGAGAATTTACCCAAATCAAAACAATTTTGGACTGAGGTACTCAACAAACCACAGTAATTTGATTTTAGAAAAAAAAATATTTGGGGTTAGGTGCACTTTAATAAATCATTGGCTTGTGGTATCTCCCCTTCAAAATGGAAAGACTCAAACTTTGTCCCAGTTCATAAGTGCTCTCAAAAGGATATAGTCAAGCACTATAGAGGTATCGCTCTTTTATCGGTTTTATCAAAAGTGTTTGAAAGATGTGTGCACCCAAGGATTCTTACCCATGTTGAACCTTTACTAAACAATGACCAACATGGATTTAGAAGACATAGATCCTGCATTACACAACTTTTACAACATGTGCATAATCTGGCAACAACTCTGGACTCTGGAGGACAAATTGATAAAATCTATTTGGATATGGCAAAGGCTTTCGATAGGGTACCCCATCAGAAGCTATTATATAAGTTAGAGTTCATAGGCATCCGTGACCCTTTACTACATTGGTTTAAGGATTATCTTACAGATAGGAGGCATCGAGTGGTCATTGACGGTGCTTATTCAGACTGGAAAAGTGTCCACTCTGGAGTTCCACAAGGATCTATCATTGGCCCCATCATGTTCCTTATTTACATAAATGATATTGGTTCTGGTCTATCCCCTGATACCCTATTACCATTATATGCTGATGATGCTAAATGTAGTAGAGTTATTGAGAATGCTGGTGACTGTTGTATACTACAAGAGGATATAAACTCTATATCTCAATGGAGTAAGGTATGGGACATGGATTTCAATTTGGAGAAATGTAAATCTCTTTGTATAACTAAGAAAAGAAATCCTATTACAACTGTCTACAAGCTCGGGGGTGAAGATATTACAATAACCAAAGAAGAAAAAGATTTGGGCTTGTTGGTAAACCATAAGCTATCTTGGCACAACCATGTGTTAAATAAAGTTAACACTGCAAATAAAGTTCTACGGTTAATTAAACGAACTTGTGGAAAACAAACCCATCCCAATGTTATACTGAAGTTATATATTAATCTTGTGAGACCGCATCTTGAATATGCAAGTGAAGTCTGGTCACCACACCAAACATACTTGAAGGATATGATTGAAAGCATCCAGCGAAGAGCAACAAAACTTGTCATAAAGAATAAGAGTTATGATGAAAGACTACAGGATTTAAAACTACTTTCCTTGTCTTCAAGGAGAATTTTTAAAGATTTAATGTTTCTCTTTAATTGTTTATTAGGGCATTATGACCAAGACTTGACCAAATATGTGGAACCAGCTGATAATTGAACTTACAATCTTAGATATTTAGATTGTTCTTTTAAAATAAAATATGCAAGAACAAATGCTCTAAAATTTTCATATTTCTTCAGAGTAGTAAAGAGTTGGAATGCTCTACCTCTGCTATTAAGAAAATCGAACACGAGTAGAGAGTTTAGGTTAGGATTGGAATCCTATTTACTTACAACTGACACTAGGTCAAACTTTTCCTAATATAATTTTATTGTATATTTTGTGTATTGCATTGATAATTGTATTATTTGTATGCATACATTATTTGGTAACCCCTCATTAAGGGAAGAAATTCCTTTTCAGGGTTTCCATCAGTTTTATATACTGTTAAACAATTAATAATAATAATAATAATAATGGAAACTTTATTGAAATACTTTATATATATACAATTATAAATCTCACTAATTAAGGTAATTTATAATTGACTACTTGAACCTATTTATTGTTTACAACTATATCTGAGAAAAATTTGAATTTAAAATGTATCTTCAAATGTTCATTAAGTCTGGATTTGTCCAATCCTTGTTTCTACAACAAAATATATAGTATGTTGTTCTAATGGCGATAGACATTATTTTCTTAATACAAAAATTTTGGTGTTTTTTATCAAGACCTAGATCGTTTAACATCTCCAAAAAGGTACGACATTCTTTTGAGAAAACACCTAAGGAACTGATTGACAAATTTACAAATTTGACAGTTTTAAAATGTTCCTTTTGCTGTGCAATTACATCCCTGTATCTTGCTCTTTTGCGATCAACGTTAGTTTGGAGATTAGATTCATATCCGACGGAGAGTTCAAGGATATAGAGACAATCAGTGGAAATGGAAAGAAGCAGATCTGGGCGATACGTTTCACCAGTTATAATCGATGGGCTCTTATATCCAGGAAGATCAACGAAGAGATTAGAGTTGATGACAGGTTGTAGTGTTTTTGCAATAAAGTTGAGAACAGAGTCATGTCTCCATGTAAATCGTGGAAGGTACGATTGGCATCCAGCAACTACATGTAGGAGGGTTTCAGGGTTTAAGCAGAAGGAGCAATCAGAGTTCGACATTATTCCCCATTTAGTAAGGTTTTTGCGGGTGGGAAGAGAGTTATTGATGTAACGGATGGTAAAATTGTAAATGTTCTTTGGTAAGTTTGATTGAGATGTAGACCATATGCTGTTTAGTTTCGACAGTGAGAACTTGATGACGTTAGAGAAGGAGCCTTGGAGAACCAGATGATTCTGAAGTTTGTTCTCTTGTCCGGAGTTGAAACTTTTAAGAACTTCCTTTGTCGAGGTGTAAACGTCATATTGAATGTTTGTATGGTCACATGTTGATTTCCAGAGATCTTTTATGGAATCATTTGGAGAGTTTCTTAAGGCGTTACGAAGAACTGTTTGGCACTGAGTAAACTTGATAGATGGAGGGTAGATATTTAGACCAAACTTATTACTGGTAAGATATACATTACTTAAAGTTCCTGATACAGGTATTTCAAGCCAATTGCGTATGTATTTGTTAACTTTTGAATCCATGTTTTCAGAGACCCAGGTTTTTGATAAATTAGCAACAGTAAAATGCCAGGAGAATTTGGATAAGAGGTAACGACTATAAAGTAGAAGTTTGTTTTTCGGGTGTAGAGGTTTAAGATCAATTTCAGACATAACGTCTTCAAGGAGAGTGATTAGCTCTTGTTTGTGCTCTTTGTTGGACATACTGAAGTCAAAGTATTTTCCTAAGTATCGGAACGAGTCTCCAATTTTAGTGGCAGGTATCAATTTATTGTTAATCAGAAGTTTTGGTAAATATTGAATTGATTTTGTTTGACTTTTCTTAATACCAAATGTACTACACTTATCAACTCTAACAATCATGTTGGACCATTGACACCAGATCGAGAAACGATTTAAAAGATGTTGATTTTCTGAATCTTGACCGCTTATTACCGTAGCATCATCAGCAAACTGGAACCAATGGATTGGGTTTAAAAATTTTGTGATGAAACCAAATTGCCGGTATTTATCAGCTTTTATGTGTTGAATAAATGTATTGAAGCACATATTGAAAAGTAGAGGGCTAAGACAGTCTCCTTGAAGCACTCCGCGGCCAACAGTTATGAATGGAGTAGACAATTCTGATGTTATAATTGCAGTATTGAAGTCAGTATACAAGCTCTTTATAGTTTCACTGATGTGATTGGGAATGTGATGATAATCGAGGACAGATTGAATCAGGTTATGATGGACTTCACCAAAGGCATTTTTGAGGTCAAGTAGGGTGATGACAAGAGAACGTTGTTTTATTCTCGCTTGGTTGATAATATTTGTCATTTGAGCAGTGTGTTCCAAAGTGCAGCCAGATTAGGTGTGAAGCCTTTTTGAATCTTATGTTCAATAAAGTTATTAGCCGTTAGGAAGGAGAACATAGCATTGCGGAGACATGAAGTAAGCACTTTTAATGGTATGGTTTCTAGAGTAATAGGACGGAAATTTGATGGGTCATTTGTGTTGCCTTTTTTATGGATAAGTATAGAACATGCTATTTTCCATTCGGCAGGTACAGATTTAGAAGACCAGACGCTACGTATTATTTCGGTTAGATAAAATAATAATAATAATAATAATAATAATAATAATAATAATAATACGTCCTTATAACTTGCGATGGTGAGAACATCATCTACGGTGATCTTAAGGGCTGGGACATGCCACAAAACCCCCAAGCCTGTTTTGCTCCGCTATTGGCGATGCTAAGAGAGATAAATGGTCGCAAACATCAAGCCGTGCTAAGACCGAACTGTATGCATCTCCCCCAATATGGCACCGCTCATCATTGCGTTAAGGGTTGCAGTAACTTTTTCCCAGTGCAAACCTGCGAGAACTTTTGTGGAGGTCTATTAATTCTTGTTTCTTCAGCTGCAATTATGGTACCGCAAGAGATGATTTTTGGAGCAAAATGCCACAATGTCAACACAAAGTACAACACCCTTAGAAGTCTGGTGAGAAACCCATCCTCCCATGTGCTAACGTGGAGGGCATTCATGATCGCCTGGTTGGTGGAAAAGAGCATTTTGAATTTTGGATTCGAACCACTGTTGCGACTTTGTATCCCAACCCCCTTCCGCAATCCCAGGACTATGATTTGGAATTTCCTCCAATAGATGTTACTCAACCCACTACTACTAAACAAAGAAGGCCAAAAGGTAAGTCAATGATGTATAAGAGTCCTTTGTGTAGTATAAGTTTCTTTAGAGTATAGAAGTTGAAATTAAAAAAATCTTGTTGAATTATTCATTACCTTGCTTGCGTGTGTGTTAACAGTAACAAGGTATTACTGGAATCCACACAGATTAAATTCAGAGAAGGCTAGTTTCCCACCTTGTCACTTGATATATTTTTTTGCGTGAGCTGTATGGAACTAATTTAAAACTTTTTCGGGACTATTAATTTTTAACAAAGGGTTTTACTATTCGTGAAAAATAATGCCAAGCGGAACCAGACTGCATGAGTTTCGTGAAATTAAATCTAAGCAAAAAGTACGCAATAAATTTTGGACGAGAATGTGTCAATTACACTGGAAACTGACATTTTGGAAACTGATATTTTGGAGACTTGTGAGGTCGCGATAAAAGTATTTATGGCCTATTCATGGCGGTTGCAGCAGCATTTCAACATGGTATTCATACCCTGTTTACATGTCTCCTGCATTTATTTATTTATCTTTTTATTTATTTTTTATTTATTTATTTATTTATTTATTTATTTATTTATTTATTTATTTATTTATTTGTCTGCTTATCTGCTTGTTTACTTATTTACTTATTTATCTATGTTATTATTTATTTATTTTGCTGGGTGGGTGGGTGGGTGGTCGAGTTGTGTTTGTTTCCCAAAATTGCTATGTGTAAAAGTTTCAAAACATACCTGTATTACACTAGTGAAAGAAAAACCTGAATTTAAGCCTCCTGTTGTCGTGTTAACCCAAAAGACCAAAATTTATTTACGCAAAATACGTATACTTGGAAGACGAGCAAGCCTGATATTAAAATTGTCAAAGCCCATTCGCAAAACAACCAAGCGTGCATCAGTTGACACCAAGTTAAGAAGTTATCTCCTGGTTTCCTCTTTTAATTTGTCACGTGATATCTACATGAACCGAAGTATAGTCCTGACAACACTGCATTCTGTGATTTTGCTGACAGGTCGAGGTGTTGCTTTGAAAATATATATAACAACTTTATCGTGCACACAAAATCGTGGTGTGAAAAGAAAACCAGTGGTAAAAAGACAAGGAATATCTGGTGTGCCAATTCAATTATTTCGAAAGTGCCCAAAAATGTTCCTTCCAGAAAGTTTAGGATTTGCGGACTGCTTAAATGCTTAATTAGTATTTTTATTTACTGTCTGGGGTCACATAACACATCAGCTGGCCTATACACAATAATTAACACCTTATTTGTATGAAAAACGTTCCTTATTAATTTGGCCCAGTCGTTTTGTACAGACTGCAAACCTGATTGGAGTGGAGCCATAGTCTGCGAAGATTCGGTATCACCATAATGCATGGCTGACGAACAAAGCTCCGCACTAAAAGCAGCTGTATCCATAACGTACATTTCTGTGGTCCCGTTAACGCTTCTTGAATTTTATCTTTTGCAATCCATAACTTAATATAACTTTGGCCAAGAGTCACCAAAAAAATTCTCATTGCTCGTGATTAAAAAAAACCCAAACAAAACACAAAAAAAACACGGCGTTCTAATAATTATTTATCAATTTCAGTTGTACAAACAGGAAAAATCAAATCATTCACCAGTAAAGAAGTCGAAATTGGAAGAAGACGTCAGGAATTCATCTACGACACCGAAAATGCCCCGCAGTGATATTCTCCCAGAAGAAATTACGTCTGGTAAGATGCCAAAGGCAAAGTCACTCGCTGTCACTGCTGAGGCAAGGTCAAAGGCTGACAATGTCGAATTTGCAAAAATCAATGGTCAGAGTTTACCCTATCCACAACTTTCAAGGTCTTGGTACAGAAATGCATCAGCGTCAAAGCTCATAACAAGTTCACAGTTTTTAGAACAACAGTCTTCGAGTAATAGTGAACAAAAAGATTGCAATGACACACCAGTGAATTACAACAAAAAGTCTAGTGCGAAAAGAAAAAACGAACAGGATGCAGGCGAAGGACAGAAAAAGAAAAAACACGGAATGAAGTGTGACAAACCAATCCCATTTCCAAGTCTTTCCCCAAAGTGATACGCTTTGCAGGCGGCGAAGAAAAAAAATTGTTTTCCACATTTGTCAAGAAAGTGGTTTCAGAAGCAATATTTACCCTCTGCAGGAAAACAAAGTCTCAAAGCTTCTCTACATGTTGACCAATCTTGTCGTTCTGTATCTGCTCCCATGATTGATAGCTCACATTCTGACAGAGTCAAAGCAATCAACCGTTGAGAATGGGGTTAACAGCATTCCGTATCAAAGCTTATCGAAGAAATGGTATAAAAGAAGAGGTACACTTTCCCTTAAGAACCGAAGCAGAAAGAAGCAATCGATAGCTAGCAGGAGTATCGATCAAAATATTCAGATCCTTAAAGACGTGAATAAGAACCTTGCTGGTACAAAAGAACATGATGACAACAACGCAATCATAAGAGTTGGCAACTACATACTAGAACATGGTCCTTTAGTGCCCACTCAGGAAATTGGCGAACTTTTGCTTGGGAAGAAAAATAACTGTGAAAAAAAAAGGAGGCCCCGCTCGTCTGAAATCCTTAAAAGATTGCAACGCAACTTAATTGTCGTGCAGGTTTAATTAAGAGGCAAGGCATGTCTCATGGAAAACAGGAATCAGAATATTTCCCAGATTGCAGCTACGTTAGAAGAAATAATTGGTCAATGTTCACAGGAAAATGTGAATGCACATCTTGAAGCACGAATTGGAACACTTTTGAAATCAGCTGTCAGGTTCGCAGATACGAAGAAAGATGCTGATCTAATTGAAGGCCTATTTGCTTCTGCAACCAGCACAAGGTTCGTTGCAAAACTGCTCGATGTGAAAAACAGGATTCAAGTTAGCGAAATTTCAGGAACTTGAGAACACGTCAAGAATCGTGAGGAATGACATGATGAACGAACAGCAGAGGAGGTTAACTAAACGAATAATTGCGCAAAGAAAGGTGAGCGAGTTTAAATTGAGGTATGAAACGAGGGGACGGATGTTGCTGGCCGACAGTTTTCCTGAACTAAAAATTGTCATGGAAGAAATTTTCAACGAAGGCGGTACTGGGATGCATGGTGGTCTTGAAAGTCACCCAAGACTTACTACAGATATACTTAATAAATCAAGCGACAACACGCTGTTTATGCGCCAGGCTCGCGAGATCCTGCTCAAGGTTGCACTTCCAGGATTTGGAATATCGCTGAAGTCGTGCAACAATTACACTGAATCATACAAAGAGCAGTGGTGTGCGTTGACCAAAATTGATAGGCAAGTGAACCCCTCTAGGGGGGTCTGGGGGCATGCTCCCCCCGAAATTTTTTGAATTTGAAAACCCCAGGAGTGCATTTCCAGTGACTTCCAAAAGAATTTTTCCAAAAATAATAATCTGTAAGGCCGGGATATAGGCTGGTATTTTTGAAAATACACAGTTATTTCACTGCATTCACGAATCAGAAATTACAAAACAGCTATATTTGGGTCATCAAAAATAGATGCATAATATTATGACTAGTGACTTTCAGGTAACTACAATAATTAGAAATAATGATAGAGTATTGTTATTAGCAATTATATTTTACAAATGTTATAAACTTATAGTGCGTCTGCACATTATGATGTAAATGTACAGACATGCATGCAGTCATTACGTACATGGCTATACCAAATTACATGCATTGCAATAAATGAATAATCATGAAAAAGTAACAAAGCGGAACTAATATTCTATATTTACTTAAACAAAAATTCCATCCGCCTTTCCTTTGCGCAAAACTCTTTTATTATGCCCTCATAAAAATGTGGATTTCCTTGCAACTTAACCAACATCTCTTTCTCGATCGAAATCGTCGCCAATGCAGAAAGTCGGTCTTGGCCTTGTGTACTGCGAAGGTACGTCTTGATACGTTTTAGTGCAGAGAAAGATCTTTCTGCAATAGCTGACGTACTTGGCATCGTAAGAATAAGCTGGCACAATCAGTACACCTCTGGAAAACAGCCTTTCAAGTCAAGCTCATTTATTTTTAATATCATATCAAAAACAGGCTTTGATTTGAGTTCAGCGGATGCGTAGACAATGGTTAGTTCACTTTTTAATACTTGAATGTTGAAAAATGTTCCATATGTGCTCTGCAACGATTGCAGTTCTTGTTCGGGAAAATTCTCGCAGTACAACTGGTGCTTCGAATGATCCAACAAAGAAACGAATTTCCTGCTGGTAAGACTTTCAAACCTGGAATCAATCTGCACAACAGTAGTGTCGACTACGGAGAAAAACATCTGGCGGTAGAACGTCATGGCTTGTTCTTCAGTTTGCCCTCGTTTCCGTGGTGCTTCTGCGACATTCAACGTAAAATTACAATAATTTGCAAATTTTGTTCGCTGTTCTTGAATACTATTTTTCGTTTCGCGGACTTTTGTGACACAGTAGGCAATATCAAACTGCTTACTCTGAATGATATCATACAGAACATCTGTGAGACCGAAGATTTCTGAAAAGATTTTTAGGCAGAACACAAATTGGAAATTTGATAGGATTTGTCGGTATCCCGGGGCTTCGTTTAACGTTTTACCGTCAAACTCGCCATCGTGTTCCACAATGTATTCGAAAACTTTGACTAGCTTTTCTCTTGTCTCCAATACAGCGTGGCTTAATCTGGTGTAATAATGCCATCGAACAGCAGTTCCAGTGGGGATGCGTCGGCCAACAATTGTGTCCAACAGGTACGTTCTCTTTGACGAGGCATGAAAATATGATGAAAGACCAGTGATGGTTTTAAAAAATATTCGACACTCCTTGGTTGACGAAACAGCTTGCACCAGCACCAAATTTAATGTGCGTCCGCAGCAATGGATAAAAAGAGCATGTGGATAATCTTCTCTAACTCGTGTTTGCAAGCCGGACAGTTCTCCTGACATGACACTTGCACCATCATACATTTGGGCAATCAGTTTTTCGCCGCACCCATACTCGTCAAGAGTATTATCGAATTCTTGTTTTAGTCTTGCTGCCGTCCTATCTTCACTCACCTCAGAAAATCCGAGAAAACGCTCCACAGCTTTTCCATCTGGGTTGACATAGCGAACGATAGTCGTTAGCTGCGATAACGTTTTAACGTCGGAAGTTTCGTCCAAGGAAATGGCGATGAATGGGCTGCTTATCACGTCGTCTTTTATCACGTTCTTCAAAACATCCCTGACAGCAACTATCAAGTCGTTCTGGATGTGATTGGAAAGTCCAGAAAACACGGTTGCCATCTGAAGATGCTGTTCCAGTTTGGGGTCATATGCACTTAGCAACTTTACCAATTCCACATAATTGCCTCGGTTGGCTGACTCCTCGAGCTCCACCCGACCTCTGAAAGAAAGTTCCTGTTTGCCAAGGAAGCAAACGTCAATTAAACGGTGAAGTATCTCTATTTTTATGCACCATCAAGTTGTGAGCTGAGATGTGTTGATGCGCCTGTTGGTCTAGCTGCATATCGATATGGATACACCCAAAACTGGCATTCATGAAGCAACTGGACACGTGTGTCTTCGTTTTCTCGTGTCTGTTGATGGCATTGCATAAGTTTCCCAAATCATCGTATCCTTTTTTGCACCACACTGTCTTGTCCGTTGGGTTGAACAAAAGACATGGCCAGCAGAATAACTTATTCATCTTGGAGGAGCCATCCATCCATTTGTACTTGTCGTAATTTGATGTTTGAAAGCTTCGAATAAAAACTTTATCACCTCGTTTCAATGTTGTATGCAGTGCTTGCAACTCAGGAGTAGGACGGCCCCGTTCGACGATTTCTTTTTTCTCGGCAAAAGGTCGCGATCCAAATGGGCGAGACAACAACGACTCTACAATACATTCGGTCATTTTGTATAGGCACGAAACCGTAACAGTTAAGAACTTAAGATGAGGACGCTTTTCCAATGACACAATCTTCGGTACAGTGCTTATTGATTAATAACATAGCAGCAACTTACCCTTGTTTATATATGTTTAGTTTAAAGGAGTGGCAATACAGGGCGCGGGACAAAATCATAGCGACGTTCATAACTTCCGTGACGTCATGTGTTACGTGTATCTCGCATGTTCTTAACTACGCTCCTCTTTATAACCATCTATGTCTTGTCTTATAATGCACAGCAAAACGTATTTTACATCTTCTAGATTATCCGAGAATAAACAGTGATGTTTAGTCTCGTGTGTTTTTAGTGATTAATTTATTTCAGCAACAGAATTGCACAATCAGTCATATAGTCATACGCTACATGTTGTTTGTGCGCATTTGATTATTTCTGTAGACCTTAGTTCATGCAATTTGCATGCTACAAATAAATGAATTACGGAAATTATAGCTAGTTTTAAACGAACATTACCTTTTGGTTGCTGCACAATTCACCAACAATATCACCATTCACCAACGACTTGCCTTTCATAACTTTATTTCTCAATTTTGAATGATGTACAATGTGTATGGTTTAAAACAACACGCCTTGGTGCCTATAATTCCCCTGTTTGAAATTGAAAACCCGACTCGCGGTGCTGTCTTGCGTGCGTGTCATTCCTAAGCTAAGGACCCAGAGGCAAGTGTTCATCGTATCGCACGTGTGTGTTGGCCAATCAGCTATCAAGCGGTGTCCCTTAGAAGCGCCGCTTGCTTTTGCTCTATATTCGTCCAATTGGAGGCTCCCAAACCTAAATTAGCGCATGCACAATCGTTGATTTTAAGCTCTGAAGGCAAGCGGCGCTTGCCTTGGTTAATAATCAAGAAATAATTAGAACTCTTAAGCAGGGTTTATCAAGATAAGTCTTCTTAATCCACTTGACTCTTTCTACACAAAACATCTAGAACAATCACGCAAACACTAACAAGTGTTATGCCTGCGCGAGTTAATGTCTGCTTGCAGCAGATTTAGTTTGATAATTGATATTGTTCAGAAGAGAACAATTAAGACTGATTTCGTTCAGAGATTGGTCCAGAATTTTTTCATTCAGTAAAAATGTTTAGGCAAGCGGCGCTTGCCTATGCTTACATGACCTCACGCTACTGACAAAGAGAAAACCCACTCCGCAAAACGCCACCATGCTAGGAAAGATGTTAATGCAAGAATTTCTCTCAAGTGCCCACCAAGAATCGGCGTTTCAAAGCATGTGGTTAATTTACACTGAAAATGACGACAAAAAATGTAAATCTTCTTCTCGAAAGTATGGAAACCTGTTCGGACGACTGTATAATTGACTCTAAAGACGCAAAAACCATTATTTGTGGAGACATTCAACCTGTCCAAAACCCGGGGAAAAGTCGGAAAGCCATCACTTACGAAGATCACACATTTGACCAGAGCCGAACCAATGCCGTTTATCCAATGACACATTTATTTATGGATGCCTCCATAATTAACACCAAAAACAGCGATGCGGAGAAAAGCAAAACAGTTGAAATCACCAGAACAGGACAAGCAGGGTCCTAATCAACATATTGCCCTCACTGAACCTGAGACTACTTTTCGTGCAATGAACGAAATGTTATACCTCATTAAAAGACCGTCCTTAGACAGAATTCTAAGAAATCCAACAACAGGCAAATTGAAGTCTATGATATCATTGTTGACAATGAGTCATGGTGAAGACCCAGATAGCCCATTAACTCAGATGTGTATGTTGCATTTGCTGTCCCTTAGCCAAATCAGCCAGAGATCTTTTGCTGAATACCACAGTAAGCGAAATTTTGTGGAGAGTTCATGCCGTTGAAAACATGGCCTTGTCACGACATGGAGCCTTTAACAGCAAAAAGATCCACAGCAATGCGGCAACAGGAAGCAAGGAACATCAGGAAAATAAGGAACAAATGGCATATGATGTTAAGGACCACCTTTCGCAAAGCCGGTTTGCTGGACGATTTCTTCAGTGTTTCAGAGGGATCAATGACAAAGGTGTTTTTAACGATGAGGAGAAATTAAAGGAATTTTTAAGTCTGTCAGAAGAAAGAAAAGAAGAATGTGAGTGGACATACAGACCAAGAAGTATGCAATGCAATCCATTGTTTGAGGCACTTGTTCAAGTTTGGGACGTACCGGAAGATTTTGAGAGGATGTACATGTATATAAGCGACTACAATTATGTGATGAACAATGGAGAAAGCTGCACAGCATGGAAGGATAAATATTCCACAACGCTTTATGGCAACGAGAAGGGCGACAATTTCGAACTTCAACCCATACCTGATTATGTAACATGGTTCGAAACTAACGGAGAGCTTCACTACCTTTCATTTGAAAAGACGACAGTGTTATACGACGAGATACAAATCGATGTACCAGCTATGTTTCTACCATCAAGAGTTCTAGACTGCCTGTTTGTAAAGAACAATACACCACCAGACGACATACAACTCAGTATTGCAACCCTTGTTTGGATTCCAGTTTCAGATGTGAAAAAGTACTTCGAGCTAAAAAGCGATAAAATGGCAAAAGAATATAAGAACGATCTTGGAAGGGAAACTTGGCGAAGTCACAAGTTATACAAAAAGTCGGTCGCAGAATTACAGCAAAAATGCAAAACAAGTGGTCTATCTCCTACTGGTCAAAAGCACGAGCTTGTGGAAAGAATGGCATTGGCAAGCGGAGAAGCAGAACGTAACACGGTCCAGCCATCGTATAATGGAAAATTGTCTTCGCTACCGAAATCCTGTAGTGAACTGAAAAAAATGTCGATCCCAGCAATAAAATATATATTAAAGTGGCATGCAATGTCGTATTTTGGAAACAAAGATCAGCTAGTTTTAAGGCTTTACCTTTTGATACATGGACGCTGCCATTTGGCATTCTATCAGCAAGAAAAACAACTGAAGCAATGCGTCGAAACAGCCAAGCGAATTATATCTTTGGAAATTAAGGGATCCTTGTTGACATGCAATGACATACGCAGAATCCGCGTACACAAGACACTGTCAGTTGAAAAATCTAAAATAGAAGTCCCTTTAAACACACGAACTATTACTGATCTACACAAGTTGTTTAATTCTCTGCAAGACGATGTTGAATACCATCAATTTGTTGCCCATGTTGAAGATTTTGAAGAGACTGAAGAGTCAGGAACAAACAAAAAGGAATCTTCTGATGAATATTATCAATATTTCGAAGTTGGGACACAAGTTAAAATACGGTGGTCTAGAGACGAATTGGGAGATACAGGCTGGAAAGCTGGGTGGTATAATGCGGAGGTTCAGGAAAGTGATATATCAACAGATGAAATTACAATCGTTTACAGTACATATCTGAGCCTGAGTCAATTTACAAAGTTTAAGTCACCCCTTTACTAGCGCATGGAAAATTGAAATTAAATTAAATGGACGACTCTCATATAGACCTATTCTAAAAATGGCTGCCATTTAATTACCTTTTATATGCATCTAATTGTTGGTGGACCAATCTGTCCAACAAATCATTTTAGCAACCTAATAGATATCCTTATCAAACTCTTGGTCACATTCGCAAAAAGTAACTTAAGAGACAGCACCGAATTTATTGAATAATAAACTCCCTCGCAATATTCCCATTGAGACTATCTTAACAAGCTTCAACATCAAAAGCTTTTTCACAAATATTCCTAATAATTAGGGACAGACACCATAAACCATTTGACAACACAATATCCCAATAGTATCCCTAGTCGTTTTCCTAGAGAATTTATCATCGAAGGAACTGAACAATACGTCTATTTTTAATGACATAATCTTCCTCCAGATAAAGGTCACAGCAATGGGGACAAAATAGCACCGTTGTATGCCATGCTTGTACTAGGATACCTACTGTAGAAGTAAACATGTATGATCAAGCAGATACTATTCGGTAACAGGATAGACATTCACATAAGAAACAATACATTTCCGCGATATCTGGACGATTGTTACATAAACTGGATATATGGAATACAATATCTTCAAAAATTTCACCCTTTACTAAACTCTCTAGATCCAAATATATACAATTTACAATTGAGCAAAGTACAAAACAATTAGCCTCCCTGGATATATTAATAAAAAAAGACAACAACTGACTCTCCACAGATATCAACTACAAAACCACCGATACCAGACAATACCTCGACTTTACATCGAATCATCCGCGCGACATCAAGAAGAACATGCATTCCTTATAACTTAGCCTGCAGGATATAACAATAATAATAAATCTTTATTTAAGGGGCCAGGATAAAATGTTCAGCAGAGCTGGTGTACATGCATATGTATTCAAACTTGTATTCCGCATTCAAACAAAGCTGCATGTGGTCAAAAACGGGATGGGAGACATTCGTTTGGGACACCCTGTATTTTTCAAAATCTGTAGGTAGAATAGATAATTTGGATAAATTCAAATTTTGATGTTGCCTCCTTAAATGAATCCAGGAAGCACGTAGATAGCTATTTAGCTCTGAAAATTTCAGACAACAAAGAAGGATCAATGGGCTTTCAGCGCGATATAATAATTCACTTCTTGTACCCAAACTAGTAATACATGAATGCAACAACCCCCCTCACCTGCTTTTATATGCTTTTTTTAATACACCCCACCCACCTCACCTTCCAATTGAAATAAGCACTCCTGATATACAGCAAAAACAAATGATAATCCTCAGGATAATTACAGAATTTATGATTAGGATGACTAAAAGAAAGTTGAATATATCAAAGGAAAACTTACATATTTCATATTAAACTCTGGTTGTAAAAATTGTATTGTTTTTAGCCATTTAGGAGGTTTCCAAAGGAGTTACTTTTATGTTTTGCAAAGGCAAGATTAAAAGTTAACAGCTCAAAAACTACATTTACAATAGGAGATAAAAACAACAGACAACCTTTCAGTCTGTATAATACAGGACAAAAGAAAATGGACAAAGCCCATGAGTATTTATGATAACTGATAAGTGCTTGCAATCAAGTCAATGAAAAACATCACGTCCACAGTAGCAAAGGGAAAGCACGAAAACGTGAAGCTGTATACTGCTTAATGGGCAAAAACTTGAAAACAACATATTAAAGGGACAAGGTATAAAACTTTATATGATAGTTGCTAGATTACGTTTACAGTAACTGACGAGTGTCTAAAAGGGTTCTATTTAAACGTCTTGCCGTTCTTGGCGTTTACAGAATATATTAATGAATAAATGCTGATTACAATCAGCAAAATAAATAAATACAGCTGTGACCACAAACACTACAATAACACTTCAGATCGAGTTTTTGTTTACCTGCTTTATCATACGGAGTTTGGTTTCTTCAGGTTTTCTGGTTTCTCTTCAAGATATATTAAACCGGCTGTTTGTATCCTGCTTTTATTCGTTGTTCTGCTTCTTTCCGTTTAAAACGAAACCATTTGAAACCATTTTGTTTCGCAAAATATGGAAATTATATAAAGTTTGCTTCAAAGCTACAATCATGGCCATAAACAATTGGGACAGCAGTGCAAATGAAGAGTCTGGTAGCCTCGCACAAGAAAAAGTATAATACATCGCCTTGAATCCTTACC
>CAXIUP010000098.1:92500-151333 GCA_964035015.1 Corallium rubrum
TAAATGATAGACAAGTTCTTTACCAAAGAGTCATTTAAATATCATCCTCCTTGTTGTTCTTGTAAATTTCTTTTTTTCGTCTTTAGCAACATGATGAAAGAAGAGAGACTAGCTAGACAAGACTTTCTTTTATCATCACGTGTTCAAGACCAACATTCTCGTCTTTTCTTTCTTTATTTCTTTGTAATCTTCCATAAACGAATACAACAGGCGAAAAGCTTTGAAAAAGTCTGCCGGAGATGTACACGGGCAGACTTTTCCAAAGCTTTTTACCTCATTGTTTTCTCCTTTGTAATCTTCCTCCATGGTAATGAGTTAATCTTCCACCAATTTTTCATCATTATTGTAATCTTCTTCCATGGTAATTAAAATTTGATTTAGTGTCTTCGTCAATTCTGTTGCTTCTTTGCGGAAGCAACAGATATTGACGAAGGCGCCATTTAAAATAAATTTAAATAAATGATCCAGGCGTCAAAAAACGGTTTTAAAATAAATTTAAAACTTATTTTAATATCGTTTTGATGTTGAAAAACCTGAGATTTGGAATCTTTACCATAATATTTCTCTTTAAATTTTTTAATCTGCCTCGCGCTGTCGCGACATTCCTATCATTTGAGAACTGTATTCTCAAGTGATAACCATGTCTGGACAGCGTGCACATAAATCATTGAGTCTTTCTTTCATTATTTATTTCTTTCTTGTCTTGTCTTGTCTTCTTTGGTTGTTGTTTCGCATCAGACAAAATGGTGATGAAATA
Organism: Corallium rubrum; assembly: GCA_964035015.1. Lineage (NCBI taxonomy): Eukaryota > Metazoa > Cnidaria > Anthozoa > Scleralcyonacea > Coralliidae > Corallium > Corallium rubrum. Next base: position 93,258 of record CAXIUP010000098.1, read on the forward strand.
AATTTTAAACCTATTTCCTCCTCATTTTGTTGAAACTTGAAGAGATCATAATCTTCTATGGTAATAAATAAAATGAAGCTGTATAGAAAGACGGTAATCAGTAAATGACAGCCATTTTTCTCTAGAGCTTTATCTAAAATATCTTTTTTTTCATTATGTGAATTTGAATATTTTTTTATTCATTAAAATATTTTTTACGCCAACGTTCTTGTCTATTTTTACAATCGCATCTGTAGTAGATTTTACATATGACATCTTTGGGATAATTTCTTCGACAAAAATCACAAAATACTTCATAAACATCACATTCGTGACATGTATAATATAATATGTGATTCACATTTTGAATTTGATTATTGCATCTGTAACAGCAGTTCATGGTGACGACGACGATGATTATCTCTCATTTACAAGAATAAAAAGAGACTACACCAGTCTTATTTTCACACCTGTAAATAAGAGCATGTTTGGGTTAAAAAATACTTTGTAACAGCAATTCAACGTATCTGAAGAATCCATTTGTTCTTAAGAAATAACTGAGAGACGGGTAGCTCAGAGGTGAACAAAAAACGTTAGGATTTTATTCACTTCTGGGTAGTCTATCTAACAGTTTGTCTTTTCTTCTTTTTTCTTCTCTTGTCTTCGTGGCAGGGTACGACACATCGTCAGAGAGTCAACTTAAAGAGTTGTTAACACTCTTCACGTTTCTCTCTGACGAAGGGTCTTCGTTTGCACGGTCTTTTCTTTTTTCTTCTTCTCTCTCCCTTTCAGAGAAACGAGAGAGTCGTTTACACCGTGTTGTTTTTAAGTTCTCTCAATGAATTCCGCACATCAAATTATATAAACTTGCCGTACGGAATTGATTCAGCTAGCTAATCTACACCAGATTTCTTTTTTTTTGTCTTCTTCATGTACACCAAGCCTGTGGGTAACGCAAAAATTGTATTTGACGATTTACGACAAAGAAATACAATTAAACGATACTCACCGTCACTGCAGTAACTGGGAAGCGATGTTCTTCTATGCGACTCAAAACACATATGACTGCTCCTATAAATGTTAATTGGTTCCTGGGAAAAGTAATATTTATATGATTCTGGGAAAACGGTGAAATTTCGATTTCTTAGTATTTAGGTAAAAATTACGTAAATGATAATTGGTTCTGGGAAAACGGTGAAATTTCGATTCTTAGTATTTAGGTAAAAATTACGTATTCCTATAAATGTTAATTGGTTCTGGGAAAAGTAATATTTATATGATTCTGGGAAAACGGTGAAATTTCGTATTCTTAGTAAATAGGTAAAAATTACGTATTCCTATAAATGTTAATTGGTTTTGGGAAAACGGTGAAATTTATTGACAAGCGAAATTTAGCGAGCATAGTCGGAATGGAGTCGGAGTGTTCAACGTCATTGGGAATAATAAGAATGAAAATAAAAGATAGGAAGAGTGCTGAACGTTCAGCTCTATTTATGCAACCCTTAGCGGCACAGGAATGGTTGTACGCGAGGGAGAAAAAAAAATCTTTACAACACATGAATTGTGAGTGATTTAAGCAAAAACCTGCTTTTTTCAGTAAATGTATGCACATTTTTAACTGTGTCATGAATAATTTTAAAAAAAATAACCTGTATAAATTTGATCACGACTCGATTTGATTCATATTGAGCCTGAAGATGAATTTTTTCTGGTATATATTGTTCTTTTTTGCAGCATTAGCTAGCGTTGCTGGTGAACAAGAGTGTTGTTATTGCGTGTACGACAAGACCCGCGTTTATCATATATCACATGGTGGTGAGAAGAAGCAGATACTTGTCACGGATGTAAATGAGCTGGAGAAGAAGAAGGAAGAAACTTTAAAAGGACAACAATGAAGACAAACATGAACTTATGAACAAAGTTTATTAATATCATCTAATGTTGTTAGTTTATCAAAATGTGATGAAAGTGATTTTAGACGTGCATATTCTACTGTCGGTAGACTTTCTAGATCTCTGTGTAAAAAATGTTTAGGTACACGTGTCAATAAAGCATAATTCTTTAAAATAAGTGTCTCCTTTGATAAAGCGTGTTGTAGACAACTTGGGAAGACGCAGCAAACACCGGGTTCGCATCCAGATGTGGTTAGAGCAAATACATTTGGAATCCGCTCACAATTTTTAGCACAGCATTCTTCTACATCCTCCGCTAATGTTGATATACACCACAGTCGCTTAGCAACAGGATAAATAAACTTTAATAGATCTTCGTTCGTATACTCAACGTCATAACCTTTTTTCACCAGTTGTTGCCTTAAGTATAACAATGTATTCGATCCAGTTTCTTCTTCTTCTTTCTCAGCCATTTTTTTTCCCACAGTTAAATTCGTATACACAAAATAGAACACTTCAATATTTAAGTCATCAAGTTAAAAAAAAATGTTAATTTTATCAAGTGTTTATCTTGAGACATGTTAATTTTTTCAAGTGGGTTAAGGGCATGTTAATTTTTTCAAGTGGCTTCTAGGGAAAAAAAAAGTTGGGAATTAAATATTTTACCAGCGATGATAATTTCAGTTTTTACACGTGTCTTATTGGATGAGAAACTTAATTAGTTAAAAAATATGCGGCTATATAATCGTGAAAAAAGTAGAAATAGCCATTTTTGAAAAGAAAGTTGATAAGCATGGATCAATTTTATAAATTTGTCACTGAGAACAAGATCGACGTGAACGAAGTAGTGAGATTACAAACCGAAAGAATGGTGAAAGAAGAAGAGCAGCAGCAACGAGCAGCAGCAGTCGCGTTGAAACGAAAACAACATGTCGCGAGGTTAGAAAAGGAACGGGCTGCTGCGATCGAGAATCAACGGTTAAAGGAAAAGTGGGACAGCGTTTCCGTCTCTTCGATTCCTTCGATACCCGGCTCTTCGACGATACCCGTCTCTTCGATCTCTTCGACGATACCCGTCTCTTCGATCCCTTCAATGTGCGAAATTTATAAGCAGATGGATGCTGCTACCAACATTCCAATTTTATCACCTTTATCTGGTGGTGATTCACCCACTGAATTTATAGATGAAGAAGAAGACAATGGGAAAGTAGAATTCTTGGTGAGAGTAGTGGTCAACAGCTAGCTACACCCGACAGCAACCTTTTCAACTACATATTTTCGTCGCCCATGGAACCTCAAACAGCGGCGGTACGCCCCAGGGAAAAAGTATAGATGTTCTGAGGGACGCGTACATGGAGCTGGAACAAGGTCGATTAGAAGAACATGTAGATAAGAGAAACTATAGACGATCACTTTTTTTAAAAAAAAAGGAAAATATTGTAGAATCATACGGAATACTTAGTAGAGTTGATAAAGACGTAGTTGTAACGGCCGAAAATAAATTTAAAGAATTGAAATATATTTACAATGAAAAACAAGAAAACTTAACACAATTAGTCACCATAAAAGATAAATTAGCAACGCTTGAATTGATCGCAGCGAGATATATATTATTAGATAAATCAGCCAACAAAAAAAAGTAAAAGTATAAGGGGATCTAGTTTGAAATTGTAAAATTAATAGTTTGAGATTGTGAGAAATTTTTTTTTTTGTATTTTGGGATACCTAGTTTGAAATTGTAATGAGATGTAAATAAAGGGTTATATATAACGCTGTTGTGTTACTTTTAATAAAAAAAAATGGAATTTATAATAGAGGAGGTGAATAAAACTGGGGTTTTTACACCAGATGGGATATTTGAGAAAAAAATTAAAGAAAACATTTCTATACAAAGACAATTATTAAAAAATATATCCGGTAATATTTCGAAGGAGCAATTCCTGGATATTTACAAAGAAATTCAACGTTATACTATCGGTGATATTATCGCATATTATTCGTTGTTAATTGTGTTTTTTGAAGGTGTAGAAAAAAACCAGGAATTATTTATTCGTGATATCACAAAAATCACGTGTCAACATCTTAAAGATTGTTGTCTCGACGTGAACTTTGACGTCGCTTATTGGGGAGTAACGACAACGAAATTTCGAAGGAGCAACTCCTGGGTAAAGATATTATCGGAGATATTATCGCATATTATTCGTTGCTAATTGCGTTTGAAGGAGGAATTATTCGTGACAAAAAAAAATCAAAGATTGCTGTCTTGTGTGCGACGACGAACGAAATGGATTGGGAACATCATTTAAGAATCAAAATATTTTCCTATTACGTTGTACTCATGGAGGAAAACGAAGAGGATTTGTTTTTTTTTTACAAGTGTGCAAAATATGCACGGGGATTAAGTGATTTTTACCGTTTAAAAAAATCAGATCGAGAACAAATGCAAATAAGTGAGATATGCGTTTATTTACATAAGCGTAGCATGAAAAATTACAATGAGGGAAAATATTCCCTAAATTACAGATATTGCGGTAATCACATCCCACCAGCGCCTGACTATATAGAATTATACATGATATTATTAGATGAACATTATCGTAGAATTAGAGTTGAGAGTGACGTGTTGAATTTGATACCCACACGAATATATTATATATTCGAATATATACATCCGTTTGGTGACGGTAATGGTCGTGTGGGAAAAGCTTTACACGCTATATTGAGAAATAATTTAACGTGCGGAGTAAAGTCTTTTAAACAACATAAAATGTTATGTGAGCAACTAGAAATATTACAATGTAAAAAAGGTCAACGTGTTTTTGAAGATAGAAAATCACATTTGCATACGTTGCTTAATTTGAAAGATATATTAGAGTAGTTTATGTAAATAACTAATAAAATTATCGCTAAGATATACAGAGGTAAAGAAATTACGAATAAAAGTTATCATGTTGTCGTTGACACCGCTCATGTAGTCGACAGTTATTGCGTGTTTTGTTGTTGGACTCGTGAATATATATTGAGATGGTTTAAGATCAGATAATATGATACATGGTTCTTTCATAATTGTTAAGTTTTGTTTTATTTTTTTGATCGATTTTTTTGACACAGTGTCATAATCAAACATTTCAAATGCACGTGTGTTTAACCGTGATGAATTTTTTCCTCACAATTTTCAAAAAAACACATTTCATAATCTATATCTTCTTCTTCGTCTTTTGAAATAATATCATAAATATCGTAAATATACGATTGTTTGTGAATCATCGCGCGGGGATTGTGTTTCTCACAAAAACAAACAAAGCAACAGGTTAAATTTAACAAAAATCGTACACTTATTTCACCGTCTTTGCATTTAAGCGCTTGGTGGAAAAAATTTGGTGATTTACAATACATATATATCGCTATAGTCACGCCTACATCACCGTATTTTCTATATATATACGCGAATATATCGTATAATGAGGTACATGATTTCTTGTTCCAACAACCTCGATATATCCAGAAAGAGTAGGGCGTATACATGCGGTTGTTATTTATAAAACCTACACGGTGATAAATTTCAGTGTGCCATGGTTCAAAGTCGGCTGGTAATATAGGAAAAAAAAAAGAATTATATATATGACATCCTCTTTTGGGAAAAAATGAATAAATAAATCGTCGATCTCTTACTAATACTATATGACGTCCTTCATTTAAAATACACCAGTTTCTATCGTGTTCATACATATATGGAATTGTCATATAAAATTCTTCATTTCTCGCGATGACGTGACGTGATTTTCCACACCCGGGTAATACATTCCCACCATAGTATATCCAATATTGATGCGGAACACACCAACAATGTGTGGGGTCGTCGTCGCCTTGTTGTAGTTGTGGAACTAGTCTTATGTAGCCACCTTCGTAGATATTCACTAACCCCATCAACCAGTACAGCAATCCGATTTCTCGGTTGGGAAAAAAACGAAAACATGTGTACAACAACACCCTTCTTAATAATTCAGCGATAGTTGTTTCTTCAATACGTGAGCGTTTACTGTCTTCATTTATTTCTTCTTCTTCTTTTCGACGTTTACTCATCGTGAATTTTTTTTTGTCTACGGGTAGAGTTAGAACAGACTTTGACCGTTTATATATTTAAGGACTCCTACATTTGAATTTTCTGGGCTTTTTTAAAACAAAATTATTATAATTGGTAGGGTATAAAAAACTCGTTTGTTTTTTTAAAAGTACTCATTTTAAAACATGAATAGCGAGAATAACTCAAAAAGCGATGAGGAAGAACGTGCTGAAATTTTACAAAAAATGCGTGATTTAAAAGAGCTAACTAAAAAATATATTATTAGTTATCGCAGCGTGCAGCAAGCTATGACGGAGTACGCTTTAAAAGGAAAAAAAGACGGTGAATTGTTGAATTGGGATAATTACCGGGCGATACTTCAGGAAATTTCAAATGATGTTTTGCATAATATGCCGTCAACAAACAGTGTGGTTTGAACGGTGTTATTTTACGTGTAGAAAATGTGATGTGAATATAATGTATTGTGATTTATGCAGAAGAATTTCCCCACTAGTAATTGGAAGACGTGTCTCGTGTTCTCGATGCGGTTGTATAAAAAGGAAACAACGTTGGGGTTTGCAATTTGATAGAGACGACGTGTTATTATGAAACGTGTATTCATATGTACGGCAGATTTTGATAAAGCCGTGGCTATACAGGATGCCAGAAAAAAGCAAAAGAAAGAAGAAGAAGAAGAAGCAGAAGATCCCACGTCGACATTATCGCCATCATCATCCCCGCTAGCAGTAGCGGAAGCAGAACTACAGAGCCATGAGATCGACACGTATGAACGGTGTATTTTGGAGATATTAAACAAGAAGATCAACAAGGTGTATTTTGATGCTTGCGGGTGTATTATTACACAGGAAGAAAAAGTTAACCTGTTTCTCGCAGACGCTATGAAAGAAATAGATCGTGTAGAACTGCGTAATAATTTTCTTCAAGATGTTAAACAAACCATGCCCTACTATGATATAACGCTTGTCTCTAATATATTAAAAATGATAAAATGTGATACGCACATGCGTAAACTACGTGAAGATAATTATCATTATTTTAAAGATAAATTGATGGATTTTTAATTTTTTTGTCATTCTGCTGTAAGATGTATTCGCGTTATGATAGCGAGTTTAACAAAATTGTAAATCATACAGATTTATTTGGTGTTAAAGGAGAAGAGATATTAAAAAATGTTACGCATATTATGGATTGTGAATGTTATCGCATTAATTCGTTGGTTTATTTTCGTGAGGTTTCGCTGATTTATATGGATAGTGGGAGATACGAAATGTTTCATTGTTTTATTGAAGACGCTCAAGATTACGTGAAAATGACTAAACAAGATAAACGCACTATTTATCATCAATTTCAGATTCACGGGTTAAAATTATATAATTATCGAAAAAATCCGCGATATTACAATCAAGCGGAATTTTTAGACGAATTTAAAAAAAAATTTAGTGGTAGACCCGAGATTTTATTTGGTTATAAAGGGGGTAAAATTGAATCTGATTTATGCGCGTTAATGGGAGTGGGATGTGTAAATTTAGAACATTTTGGTGTGGAAAAATATGAAAAAATAGCTAGATATTTTCTTAAAGATATAAAGGTATGCAGGGAACATGTAAAACATAATGTTCATTGTTCTTTATACGAAGTTAGGCTTTTCGCAGCACAGGTTGCCGAGTTAACACACGATAGAAAAAAAGAGATAAATTTTTGCGTTATTATGGCTAATAAAAAAATAATTATAAAAAATCCGCGTTTTTGGTTTCATTCAGCAGACGAGTATGGAAAAACACCGGCGAAACGTGCCAACCACGAGTATCATTTTCGAGAACAAAGTGCGCGTGAAGGGAGTATTATCGAGCCCTATGTTAATGAGAAAACGAGAGTTATTACTTTTACATCTATAAATTCAGGATTGAAAAAACAAACGGGGTATCCATTTTCTTTAACGCGCACTCCCGATTTAAACGCGTGGGAAAAAAGAAAAATAATTGATTCTATAGAAATTAAAATTTCTAAAAATGTGCAGGCTGAAGAAAATGGTAGTATTTTCTTCACTATACTTCAAGTAAATAAAGATTTGTTCAAAGTAACTAATTCTTATGTTGCGGACCGTATAACATCGGATCAAATAATTCCTCGAAATTCAAAAGACGCATATTTTAGTTTACCTATGTTTTCAAGTTCAGTTAAAATTGACAATTTAAAATATGATTTATCCCGAGACGACGATTTAATTTTACTTCAACATATTGAATTTAAAGAATTCATTAAAACGAGAAAGAATGTAAAATACGGTGTAGCTCACCTACCTTACGTAACGTATGAGACACGTGTAATTTATTCCGATAATTTTTTTTAAAATAAAGATTTGTTGAAAGCAACAAAAAAAAAAATAACTACGTCTTTGTTTTTTTCTCTATAATTTATTTTGAATTTTTTTATGTTATTTATATATTTTTTAAAAAATTATTTTAAATAATATTTTTTGGGAGCCATTCTTCCACCAAATTGTTGAAATGTGTCTACACTCGGTTGCACCAAACCGCCAAATTGTTTTTTTTAAAATTTCTTCACTTTCACAACCCCGTTTTTTATTTTTCTTAAAATGTTGTTTTTGGTGGATTCAAAATCTTTCATAATATTCATGACTTTTTGAATTTTTTTACCACGACCACCTCTTTGTCTTTTTTTTCCTCGAAAACCCGTGTTTCTCCGGTTTCTACTCATTTTTTTTCGTTTTATTTAATTAATTTATTACTTTATTTAAAGTACCCGCGCGGCCAGTATTCGTCACCGTAGTTGGCAAAAATTTCCTGATGGGGTTTTATACCCGCGGTTGCATGTAATTTAAATCGATTATTGTGTTTAGTTGTTCCTGTAAAACAAGCGTTATTTTTATATCGCGATCCCTTCGCATCATTACAAAATCGAGGCGCTCCATCCGTTGATTTATAAGCATCGACGCAGTGACGGGGACCATCGCACAAGCTATATTGTGCGATTGTTTTAGCACCGTATTTTCGATCCATACGTTTTACTGTAGTTCTTTCACCTGTGTACGTAGAGACGGGAGTATTGCGTCTAAAAGGTTTTTTCCAAGCGTACAACCCTTTGCCTGCGTTTGGAATCTGTGATTTTTTAACACGTAAGTTATCTTCTTTTGCTAGATGAATCCAACATTTATGCGTGTGAGCTGTTCTTTTTCGACATCGTTTTCTTTTTAACGTGAAGCTTCGACATTGTAAAACAGCGCGTACATTTTGCGAAATTAAACTCATTTTTCGACCACCTCTATTCACACCTTGTTTAACCATTTTTTATTTTTTATTTTTTTTTAGAATATTGTTCTTATTCCCATGTAGAGATCCTGGTTATTTTCTATTTTCTCTCTCTTTGTGATAAATTTTATTAAACATTCTATCTTATACAATATATCTGAAGGTATGTATAATATTTTTTGCTGCATATCATTAAAGCGTTGCGTTAATTCAAAACTTGAAATAAATATTAATTGTTTTCCTTCGTTATTTTGAAATTCTTTAAGACAGTCTTGTAAGATAAAAGGAGAGAATAATATTTCTACATCATTATCGAGAATTTCGTATCCCATGTAGGTATGTTCGTTTTCTTTATTTTTTAAATAAACCTCGATGTGAATGTGATCGTAATCCATGGCTGGGTACTAAACACTAAAAAAACCTGTCGCTGTTGTTTTATTATATTATTTATTTTTTTAATTTCTTTTAATTTTTTTTAGTTTTTTTTAAAAAATGGGTGAAATGTGTTCTAAAGATAAACCCTTTTTTACATTTAATTGTATAAATATACGTGATTCAGAAAACGTAGTGATCGATCGCGTTGATGGTGAAGTAAAAGAAGAAGAGAGAAGAAAATTTCCTTTTTTTTTTAGAAGTAAAAGAAAAAATGGCTGAAAAAAACCCTTATGTGTTTACAAATGAAGATGTGAGTGAATTAAGGGCGCTATTAGAAGAACGTAAAAAAAGAGGAAATGGAAAAAGAGTTGAAGAAGATTTTAAAACTAATACTATAAATTCTTCTTATAATGAAAAATTTAAATTTTCTCAAAAAACACTACACGTTTCGATTGCGCGAAAATCAGGTATGAATTTTATCGCCTTCATTCATTCGTTACGTGTAGTGTTTACTTACTTGCTGAATGTAGCTCGAGCGTCTACAAGTTCAGAGAATGATTACGTGCGTTTTATTTTCTCACACGCTCCAAAATCTTATTTTTCAACTGCTGTTCTTCAACTTAAAGATTTTAACGTCAATTTTTTATTAAATATTTTTGAAAAAATGATGCAAAGCAACCGTGCGTTGATCGCTGACGGGTGGGAATCAAACGTGGTAATTCAAACTTTTCGACACACGTATAATAAAAATAAAAAAAAACCCAAACAATTGGGTAAAAAAAGAATATATCGGCAATTGGGTAGTGGAGGTGGCTATGATGATGAGGGGGGTGGCGGCGGTAAAAATGTGGAAAAATACGGTCGCGATCAACGAATGGGTGTTTTTTCCATAGTGTGTGACGGATTAAACAAAATCATTAAAAATTGTTGCTTCGCAGTTAGTTTATTAGTGGGTTTATCGTGGTTAAAAAAAGACACGCGGTATGTGCAAATGGAAAGATCCCCACATACAGCTGTCGATACACTGTACACTATTGATGAGGTTCGTGAGATTTATGACAAATGCGGTATAGTTGAAGGATGTTGTGTGGGGTCAAAACATTACGTCGGTGTTTATCAGAATTTTCTTAAACAACAGGGTGTTGATTTAGTAGTATATTCGGATCAATTTGATAACGACATAGTGTATGATTCGCGATGCGATAAAGAGGGTAATTTAATTAAGTTAACCAACGACATTGTTTGTTTGTGGTTAAATAATAAACATTACGATGTCGTTTTAAGCATGGTTAAGTTTTCGAAGTTACCACCGAGCAAATTTTGCGTTAAATGCATGAATTATTACTTAAATCATGAGCGTAAAGATACGCACGTGTGTCATAATCATTTGACATGTCAACGTTGCTATGAACAATCTAAATGTCATCGCACCATCGACTGCAAAATTGAGTGTTCTAATTGTAACATTTTATTTTATAATAATAAATGTTTTTTAGCTCATTTATCGAACCGTGTTTTTACCCCTCAACAAGGTAATTACGGAAAATTAACACCGTGTAGTTACTTATTTTTTTGCCAAACTTGCGCTAAGATTGTACCGCGTTTTCGTTTTTTTTCTGCAAAGAATACGAAAAAGCATGATTGTAATAAGCAGTTTTGTTACCACTGCAACGACTATAAGGATAAAACGCATTTTTGTTATATGAAAACCGTGAAAACAAACAAACAAATTGAACAGCCTACTTTATTTTTTTTTGATTTTGAAACGCGCGTCGATGAAAATAAATTAATGGTACCGTATTATTGCGTCGTGCAAAAAGTGTGTCGTAAATGTGAAAATATTGAGTTTAAAAAAAGTAAAAACCACATTGCGAGCGATAATATTCAACCTTGCTGTGGAAAACGTGAATTTGTTTTTCAAGGTCGTGATACTGTAAAGGAATTATGCGAGTTTCTATTAGCACAAGAAAATTCTGTTTGGCTAGCGCATAATGGTGGGCGATTTGACACAATTTTTATTTTTCAATATCTCATTAATGAAAAAAAAATTTACCCTGACACTATAATGAATGGTTGTAAAATAATGATGTTGAAAATCCCTGATAAAAAAATAACTTTTTTCGATAGCTATTCATTTTTACACATGAAATTGTCTAAAATTCCAGAAACAATGGGTCTTGAACAACTAACGAAGGGATTTCACCCGTATAAATTTACAGATTTATTCTATGTAGGGGATATTGTCGCGCGTGATTATTTCGATCTCGAAAATATGGAGAAGAAAACAAAAGCTAAATTTGAAGAATGGTATTTGAAAAAAAAAGAAAAACCATATGTATTTGAAGAAGAAATGTATTATTACTGTAGCTCGGACGTCGATATTTTACGAAAAGGATGCATTAAATTTGCTATGTTTATGCGTGAAACTTCGGGCGTTACCCCTTTTTACGACACAGAATGTATCACCATAGCAAGTCTGACGTTAAAAGTATTTCGTATGAATTTTTTAAGAGACAAATGTGTCGGAATCATTCCCGCTAGCGGCTATAGGGGGCGTGCTAATCAAAGTGTTGTAGCGCTAATGTGGCTAGATAAAATAAACGCAGAAGAAGCAAACGGTATGTTAGAGTATAAATGTTCGCGAAATGGTGAAAAGCAAATTTTGGGTCGTTATGTCGACGGTTTTTACGACAACACCGTCTATCAATTTCACGGTTGCTATTTTCACGGTTGCGTGAAATGTTTTTATCCCTACGAAACGAATCGTTTAAATAATACGAAATTTGCGCATCTTTACGCAGCGACAAAAAAATTCACGCATGCCATGGAAAAAGCCGGTTATAAAGTAATAGAAAAATGGGAATGTGATTTTCAAGAAGAATGTAAATTCACGAAAAAAAATATAATTGAAAAAAAGATTTTTTACAGCGCTTATCTCCCGTTAGAAGTAAGAGATGCACTTTACGGCGGTCGAACGTCGCCTGTTTGCTTATTTAAAAACACAAACATGGGCGAAAAAATTAATTACGATGATTTCACATCTTTATATCCTTACGTTCAAAAAGCCAACAAATTCCCCGTCGGTCATCCAACGATATATATTAAAGAAGAATGTGAGCGCGTGAAAATATCTGAAGTATTCGGCTTAGTAAAATGCCGTATTCTACCGCCGCAAAACTTGTATTTTCCCGTTTTACCCGTGCGTCTTAACGACCGGTTAATATTTCCTTTGTGTCACGCGTGCGCCAGCAGGATTCAATTAACGCCGTGTGCACATAACGAAGATGAACGCTGTATTTCGGGCACATGGTCTAGCGTAGAAGTAAATAAAGCTATTGAAAAAGGTTACAGGATTATTGAAACTTATGAAATTTACCATTATCCACGTCAAGAAAGAATTTTTCAAGAGTTTGTAAATTGTTTTTTAAAAATAAAACAGGAGGCGAGCGGTTTTCCCGACGAATGTTATGACGACGATAAAAATTTAATCGATTCCGAAGTTGATAAATATATCGCTGACTACTATAGAAACGAGGGTATTTTATTAGAAAAAGATAAGATAGAATATAACCCCGGTTTACGAGCTACAGCGAAAAATATATTAAATTCACTTTGGGGTAAATTTGCACAAAACGATAATAATACAAAAGTCGATTTTTTATCCGATTACCACGAATTATTAAGGCTAGCGAACGATCCGAATGTAGATTTAACTTCGACTGATTTTGTTAACGAAAACACCTTACGTGTCACTTATCAAAAAACCGATGTCGTTACTACCCCGTTAAAAACCGGTAACGTAGTTATTGCGAGTTTTGTCACAGCCTACGCGCGCTTGAAATTGTACGAGTTGATCGATAGCTTAGGCGAGCGTGTTTTGTATTTTGACACCGACTCCGTAATTTACACGAGTAAGACTAGCGACGTAGCGGTTAAGAGGGGGAATTATCTGGGCGATTTAACAAACGAGTTAAAAAAAAATGAATGGATCACTCAATTTTGCGCGACAGGTCCGAAATCGTATTCGTACCGAACAAATTTAGATAACGAAATTGTGCACATAAAGGGTTTTAGTTTAACCAATGAAAAAATAAAAAAACAGTTAAATTTTGAATCATTAAAAAATTGTGTCGAAGATAAATCGCAGCTGATTAAAATTAAATATACAGATAAAATAACACGCGATAAAATCAACCATATTTTCACCACAGACGAAGAGAAAAAATTCACTTTCACTTTTAACAAACGTGTAGCTAAAAATAATTTTTACACCGTTCCTTATGGTTTTTTGTAGAGAGTTCAATTAAATGGCGCTGTAATACCATTTCAACACCCGTTTATGTTAACATTATGCGGTCCGTCGCAGTGTGGTAAAACATTTTGGCTTTACAAATTATTACAATCCATCGAGGCCATGATAACACCTTTAATCGATAAAGTTTTGTTTCTATACACATCTTATCAACCCCTGTACAGTGAGATTGAACGCGTGGGGAAAGAAAAAAATCTGGAAATTGAATTTATTGAGTGTACTAAAGGGATACCAAAAGCAACTGATTTGCAAACTAATTTAAACGATAATACTTTAGTAATTTTAGACGATCTTATGACTGTTGCTGCTTCTTCGAAAAAAAATTTAATTAATTTGAATAACTTTGCGTGTCGTGACGCCCATCATAAAAATATTAGTGTTATTTTTGTGTGTCAAAATTTAATGTACGGTGATGGTAAATTACGCAACTCACGTGTCAATAGTCAATATCATTTAATGTTTAAAAATTTAGCCGATGTTAGAAATATGTATACTATTGCCGATAATAAACAAATTAATCGTGAAGTATTCACATCTATTTTAGATGATGTAAATAAAGACCCCTATGGTTATTTATTATTTGATAACGCGACCAATAGTTATGAAAATACTCGCGTGCGCACTAATATATTTCCCGGTGAAAATACATTAATTTATAACGTGTAATTTTTTTTTCTTAATAAAAAATTTAAAAAAAATATATTGTTTGTTATTGTAATTTTCACGTTCATCATTCTAATACAAGATGCGACAGCGAAAACAACGTCGTCAATTAGGGGGTTTTTACGACGCTTTTCGTGCGAAACAAACAAATCAACTGAAATATTTATACCGCAAGAAAAAAAAACAAAGAGGTAGTGGTGTCAAACCGCGGAAACGAACAGTTGGTAAAATTCTGTATAACCCCGACTGGTGAAATGCGTAAAAAAGGGCAAAAAGGCGGTTTTGGTCTTCTTAGTTTATTCATGCCGAGATCACAGAAAGAAAAAATTTTTTTTAAACAAAAAGGAGGATCTACTGTTTACGCCCCCGGGATGCGTTCCTACTTAGGGTTCCCTCAATATGGTATACAAAGAGGTGAGGGATTGAAAAAAAGACAAAGAGGAAATGAGTTGAAAAAAAGACAAAGAGGAGGTGTTTTGAAAAAAAGACAAAGAGGAAGTGTTTTGAAAAAAAAAAAAGACAAAAAGGAGGGTTTGGGGGGTTGTTAGCTATAGGGAGTTTGCTTGCAGGATTAATGTAAAAAAAAATTTATTTAATAAAAGACTCTGTAAAACTACGACAACATTGTTGATTTTCTTCTTTATTTTTACATTTTTTAACTATTAATTTATCGATTATATCACCAAATCTAAGATCGATTTTTTTTTTTAAATTTATTTCGTTATTTATTTTTATTTTATTGTTTTTCCATTTCCACCAGTGATTAGCATTTTCTATGTTTTTGCATTTTTCGTATAAATATAATAAACTCCAATAACCACAAGTATACGTTATTTTTGATTGTAATTGACGTTTCTGCACGTAAATAAATTTCTTTTGTGTTTTTTCTGCATATTTCAACCAATAATCGCGACGATAAAAATCGACTGACTTTGCAAAACTATCGAAAAAATACATTTTATTCCCGCTCAACCAAATAGCTATCCAATGGCGCCCATCGGCGTCACTTTCATCCGTATTCCATATCCAACAACAATTTTTTGTTATATTTTTAGGCAATACGTTTGCCGGAAAAGCGCCCAAAAAATATTTTTTTAATATAACATTTTCAGACGCTAGCTTTTCAATTTCGTTAGTGTACAGAAAACGTTTTAAAAAACATACGAATTTACATTTTTTTCCACGCCTCATTTTTTTTTCTAATCAGATAGTCTACCGCGAGCTTTTTTACGTGCTTTAATAAATGCCAGATTGGTATCAGATGGATAAAAATGTGTTTTTTTTTTCTGGTATAAGATCGGCAATGTCGTCTGCTGATGAACTTCCTGTCCCAATCCCCCCTGCACCTCCTGCTGAGCTTGTATCACCGTCCGTTGTATCGCCGGAATCGTATTGTTTTGTAGTGTAGTGTTTTCTCAATACAGTATTTTTAATGATGCTAGCAGGCATATTTTATTTTTTTTTAAAATATTTTAAAGCAACTCTTCGTTCATTAATGTTTAACATAAACTGTTTACTCGCGTTGTGTGATAAATCATATATTAAATCTGCACGATTAATGCTTTTATTCCCCATTTGAAGAGTGTTGCTTTTCAGTCCTTTTTTATTTAAAAATTCTATTATTTTTCTTTCACTAGGTGTTTTTGTTTCTTGACTTTCTTCCTTGTCGTTTGTTTCTTTTTTTGTTTCATCACCATCCCCTCCAGTAGCCGTTAAATTGTCGGCTTTACGTTTGAGAGCATTTTTTTGTTTTAAAAAACTCACTACGCTTTCACCGGGGTGTTTGTTTTGTCTAACAGCGTTTTCCATCGCTTCCTTTTTTTCTTCCAACTGAAATTCATCTTGTTTTTTTATTCCTTGAAGTAGTTTCTTATTTTCATGATCGTTTTTTAAATATTCAAACATCTCGTTCAATTTAACAGCATCAACTAATTGTAATTTATTCATTTTCTTTTTCAAATTTACTTAAAAATTTAACCGCTCTTTCAAATACAATGCTAAGACAATGATCCTCGCATAACATGATCTTAAGATCATTTGAATTAATTTTTCCGCATGCCATTTTTTTAAGTAAATACAAATAGTCGTCGCTGCATTTTATCGGAATTCTTTTTTCCACAATATTTTTGGCTATAAGTAATATCTTTTTTTTTAAATTTTCATCGTATAATTTATGTTTTTTAATCATATTTACTTTAAAAAATTCTCTAACCGAAGGGATGATTTTTTTTCTTTTTTTCTTTTTTTTTTTTTAACAGATGGTGGTATAATATTAATGATTTTAACACACCCGTCTCATTTTCATCATCATCATCATCATCATCATCATTATCATCATCATCATCATCATCAATATCATCATCATCATCATCATCGTCATCGTCATCACTTTCAGACATCAACTCATTTTCTGAAAAACCAGATGTTTCGTGTTTTTCTATTTTTTTCTTTTTTTTTCTTTTTTCATTTTCTTCTTTTTCTTCTTCTTCTTCTTCTTCTTTTTCTTCTTCTTCTTCTTCTTCTTCTTCTTCTTCTTCTTCTTCTTCTTTTTTTTTTTTTTCTTTTTTCTTCGTTTTCTCTCTTTTTTACATCCATTTTCAAGCAAATTTCGACGCTACTGGATGAACTATAATATGTTCTTTATTTAAATGTATTTTTTTATCGATTATATTTCCTGAGCGTATAGTTTTAATTATTTTTTTTTTTTTTGAATTCCCGTTAGTTTTTTCCATGGTGAGAATTAAAAACGGTATGAGTATGTTTTTTTATATCTCATAAATTTATACATCATATAACAAACGCGCTGGTGTTTTCATTCCGACTTTTATTTCATTACGAAATTCGCCAATGTAGAAAATGTTTCCCGCAGGCGTATCGACTGAGAAATTCATGTGAACGTTAACAACACCGCTGGGTCGATTCGGTAGCACTTTCAAATGTGTGTCGGTATTTGTAGTTAAATCGAAAGCTAAAACCGCATATCCATTTAGAAATTGATTGTAACTCATCGGCATTTCAGAATGATCTCTATTAAGAACATTACGTAATTGCTCGTATGCTTCAACTGAATTTTCTATCGTTCCAATAGACACGCTATTTACTGTGACGTTTACATTTGAATAGTTCTCCCATGCGAAATTAAACACATTCGTCCCCATAGTACCAGCAAAATTGTTACGTCTCAGGAACACGATAAATAAACGAACAGGGCATGATCCATTAAACACATCGTTTTCTATATGCGATCTTCGAACAGCAGCTATTGTCGACGTCACCGTGCGGAATGTTGTCGAATAATATCGCGCTTCTTGCGAATCAGTAACAAACGCTGTATTTAAAGCGTTACTCAACTGGTCTTTTGGTTTGTAAACAGGTGCACGTATATGAAATTCTTCTAATGACATTCTCATAACAGCAAAAGCTGCATCCCCGTGATCCCCACCCATGAAAAGGAGTGGGTAGGCTGCTCTTACATATTTTAGCTCCAGTTTAAAAGCTGACGGTATAAAAACTTCACCGCCCGATTCGCTGAAACACGGTAGATCAATTTTATCAATAAGTTTTACGCTGTCTATATTGTTTATAAGATTCCTTCTATTTACACTCCCCACGTTATTTCCTCCAACCACGTTCATCTGACTATGGGTATCAAAATAACCGCAATTTATTTGTGGTGAATCTTTATACATTTTAGGCGTTTCACGGGTAAGAATTTTTATATACGCCGCAAGGTAATTAAAATTAGTAGCAGGCGTAATTAAACATTCATTAATCTTCAATTCTGAAGAGCGCCACATAGTACGCAAAGGAAAGGGTGGTGGTATACAATTAGCGTTTTGCTGAAGAGCAGCGGCGCCATCTCGTAGTGATACTTTTGCATGCATTCTTGCTCCACTTGTTTTTATTAGCCCCACATTATTTCCCTGTCGTTTAAATGTGTACGCATCTGCAAAAGGCGTATTGGGAATAGGATGTATCACGTCAGTACGAATGTCCGTAAAAAGATCGTTAAAAGGTGATGGTTTAAATAACTGTAAAGGTTTTGAAAATAATGTCTCGTGTTGATCGACCTCTTGATCATGGTTATCATGGGTAGCCATTTTTTTTTTAAAAAAAAATAAATATTAAATATTAACTTTAAGAATTCCCTTTGTCGTGTCCAATAACTTCGGCAAAAACATACCAAGTGCCATACCCGCGCCAAACCCGCTGCCTTTTTGTTGTTTTCTTTTTGTTTTTCTTCGTTTTTTTATTTTTTTTCTATTGCGTGCCATACTATCAGCAATAATACACAAATGATTTTTTTTACAAACAACACACGGTATTTATAATCAAATTAAATATTTTTTTTTGAAATTTTTTATTTATTTTTTTTTTATCTATTTAAAATACGTAAAAGTTCAGGATGTAATGTATCTTTCTTTCTTTTTTTTGCAGGTTTTACATAATTTTTTTCATGTTGTTCATCCATATTAGGAGGTAGCCCCACACGCCCATTGAGTAAAATTTCTCCTTTAGTTTGTTTTGTTTCTTGTTTGATTACAAAATAATTTCGATTATATCCCCCACCATTTCTTCTTCCATATAATAAATCCAAATAGTCTTTTTCATCTAATTGTGATGTTTTCTTCTTGGTATTCATTTTTTTTCTCTTTATTCGTCCTCTTCAAACAAATTCAAAGTGACCGTAATTTCTTCATCACGCATTCTTTTATCACTATCTTTTTCATATACAATAAAAAATTGGACTTTTTTTTCCATAGTTTTGATAATAACATTAACGGTAGTTTTTTTTTAAATACCGAATTTTTAGGATTTTTTTCATCATGAAATAATAATAAACGTTTAGACAATAACATATGCTGATCAGCTGGTGATGCTATTCCGCAATAATAATTATTCGTATATGTTAATTTTTCAATTTTTTTAGAATCATTATTGGTCTGAATATTAGAAAAATCTAATTTTCTGCGAAATAATAAACGAAAATTTCCACGAGTATTTTTACATTCTACAGAATTTAAATTCCATAATACGTTCTTATCACCATATGAAAAAGACGAAAAAGGAAATGAAATTTCTTTGCTAACCATTTCCAACCTATTTTCTTTCGCTTTAAGATGGAATTTAAGCATATTGAACTACACCTTCGATACTAACAGTTCCCGAATCAAAGGGTACTTTAACACCTACAGCATCTTTTAACGCAATATGTAACGAAGAAATAAACGCTTTTTTAAATTTTCTTCTAACCGGCACAGATGGGGTGTAACTAATTAGTTCGCCATTCCCTTTTCCTTGTTCGGACCAACGAATCGGTACTGTAGAAATAAGTTCAGCAGATGAGTCACCAATAAAACTTCTTTCAAGTTCATCACAATAAATAAACATTTTATCTAACCCATCAGATATGTCAGGTAAATGATCTGCTACACGCGTGTACGTTGTATCATAAAGTGTACCTTTTCTTTGTTTAAATGAAAAAATTTCATCCGCAAACCCTAGCATAAAAGCTAATTTTTTAGAAATTTTCAATGTAAGATAAATAAAAAACACCGCATTTGTACCCTTTAATGACGTAGTTGACATATGATAATAATCAGCATCTTCCCCATCATATGTTGCTGGTTTTCCGTTGACAGTGATTGTATTGTTTTCTTGATTGACCCAATATTCGCACCCTACATTCGCGGTTATTTTTACTTTACCACCCGATGTTAACATAAATGCTACATCGTATTCATTTAAAGCGTTATTTAAATACTGCAATAATTTTTCTAAAGTATAGCACCCCTCTGGAATGATGAAATTATCGCTAGTCACGGTCATTTTGCTACTCACGTATCTACCATCTGCTTTACTATATTTCCAATCAAAAAACTCAATTTCAAAATTAAACCAACAAGAATCATCAGCAATATTTTTCGTCGTTCCCGGGTAAGAAATTTCTGTTAATTCAAAAAACGCGTCGTGATTTATTGCGTCAATCGGTTCGGCTAATTTCATTTCAAATTGATTCGTGTAATTTACCCCTCCATCATCTGAAACAGTATTGCTTAAAATTTGCAAATTCATAATTGTTTGTAATTCTTCGCGATAAAATATCCCCGTGATTTTTTCACCGTTTAAATCCACCAATTCATACGTCACGGGATCCGTTACAAATACTTTTCTGATTTTAAATTTTTCGTTCGTCCAACGCCGTAGACTGCTTTTCTCAAAAATATTCGTTTTTCCACGCGCTATTCGCACAAGCGTTCCTTCTTTCAACACGTTTTTAGTAAAAGTGACGGGCGATATCATCTTACGTAATAATATATTTTTAATTTTTTTTTGTTTTTTATCCTCACGATAAAGCTCGTGGGGTGTGGCACCACCCAAACTTTTATGCGGTGAATTATTGTATCTTTCGAGAATTATGCGGAAATAAGAATAATAATCAAAACCACCCGTCAACGTTAAAACACGACGCACCATTATTTTTAAAGTTTGAATTACTCTTTCGACATGAGAGGCTTTAATTTCTCGATTGAACGTATGAAAAACTTCAAAACCATATTTTTTACTCAAAGTTTTACGAATTATTTGAAATTCTGATCCTTCGTCACACTGAATTTTCTTAGGAATACCATCTTTTTTTAAAATTTTTTCCATTTTTTCCGCTGTATTTTTTGCCGTTTTTTTCTTTAAAAATTCCACCCACACGTAACGCGAATGTACATCAATACACACAAGCCAATAACGAAATTGACGATTAAATCTCGCCAAATCTTTATTTTCTGCTAAATCAATTTCCCACTGTTCATTCTTTTCACTCACATGTATATTTAAACGTCTATATTTTTTTCTAGCCAGTTTATGTTGTTTATATTTTTCTAATTGTTCCAATTCTAACGTTTCTCCTTTTAGAAGTCGCGATGCTTTTTTAATGAAATCTTCAGTAAATACAGTCTTTTTTTTTTTCACCATCTCTTTCTGAAAGAAATAAAAAATATTTAACGTAATTGTTCAACTATAAGTCTGATCTGTTCAAAACCCTCTGTGTTTATAAGACTGACAAAATCTACTTTATCAGCTGCTTTTAAACCCTCATTCATCTCATCATTATATTTACAAATACAATCTTCTAAGCTTAGGTTTTTGTCGATTGAGCAAAAATAAATTAATTCAGCGGTAGCAAACATGTTTATGCCAACTGCACACGGCTCATTCGACTCACATGCTATTATTTGTTCTTCGTTTTTCTTCTTCTTTGCTGTTGTGCTTGTTGATTTATTAGCAGCAGTAGCAGGAGCCTTTCTTTTTTTCCCACCAGCATTCCCACACACGTCGTGATGAAAACGGCTCAACTGTGTAGCGATATCTGGTAGCGAATCGTTTTTCTTAAAAGAAAAACTCCCCCATTCGTCTTCCCACGACACGGTTTCTTCTTCTTCTGATACACCCACAATAACCACTGGTGTTTCATCACCATCATCATCAAATGCTAAATCTTCTTCGGGAACGATCTGTACTTTTTTTTGCAAAACTAATTCGCCGGTTCCAAACCCGCTGCTACGTAGCACCAGACGAATCTCGTCATTTTTGTAATTTCGATAAGTCGAAATCACAATAAGAACATGTTCACTCCAATTAAAGTGACCATTAGCTTGTTGTATAACGTTAACCAACTGGGGGATCGAATCCATCTCCACTTCCATCATCGACTGCATGGTAAATTTTACACACGCTTTACTCGTCGGGAATACTTTCGCCAAAATCGCTTTATTATTCTTCTTTTGAAGAGCCACCACTTTTTGCGTTAAATCCGCGTACTTTTGAAGTACGCGCTCGTTACTCACATGTTGTTTTAAATATAATTCCATACCGTTCGTGATAAGAAAGAAAATTTTGGCTTTTGTTTGTTTTTGACTTCGTCTCCTGCTCCTGACGGTAGTTAATGATGATGATAAAATCTTTGCTCTGCTTTTTTATAATATTTTTTAATTAGCGTATAAAATAATGGTTTTTTATATATTCATCGACTTCATTTGTAAAATCATGCGTTCTACTCAACCCCCAATAATATTTATGCGGAAGAGTCGGTACACCCACGGGTTCAAAAATAACTTTATCACAACCTTTTCTAAAATAATCTTTTTCCAAACCAATTATTTTAAAATCATATGACGAATTAATTAACAGGTATAATTGCTCAGACTGAATCGGTTTTGCATAAATTTCACCTGTATTAATTTTACAGAGAATATCGGTATTAACACGCAGTTTCATTAGAATTCTTTTATTTTTTTTCTTTACAGATATTTAAATTATTCTAATTAAAAAACAAACTACTGTTCACTAAGCTGAGTGATAATGTTTTGATCATTGGGTAAAATAAAATTTATATACCGATTTTTACAATAACTTGATTCCCGAGTACGTATATGAATGGAAGAGGATAACTTTTTTGTTCTTAAATCAACATATCCATAACCCCGCCAATCGTTTAATACTGTATGTACATAATCGCGAGAATATTTTCTATAATTTCTCGCTTTTTTTTTAAAAACGTAGACAGAGTCTTTTAATTTATCTAAATGAGTCGCGCACTTTTTCTTACAATTTTTATACATGCAAATTTCACGTGTTCTATACATATAATTACAATAAAAATAATTTTTCTCATCACCATCAATTCTATCCAATTCCCATTCTAAATTTTTCTCAATAAACGTTGTTATCGCCGGAATTGAATACTCTGTTTTCCTTTCAGCCAATAACACGCGCGAGGGATTATGATCTTCACAATAAAATAGAAAAATTATCACTAACGTATATAACAATTCGACATCAAAACTAGCGAAGGATAAAAACACACTCATAAAAATATCAGGCGCCATAGTAAATAAATAATACGTCGCCATGAAAATTCTTTCGCCATGCTTTAAATTAATCGTGAGTAAGAATTCCCGTAGTGAGTCATTTAACGGGTAGAGTACTTCGTCCGTCACACTATTTACACAATATAATTTATGCTGATACAACGCTTTCAAACATCCTTGGGAGCATTGAGTTAACACTTCTTCCTCAACGTCGAAAGAAATATGCATAAAATAAGAATGTCTAGAATAAAAATTAACATTGCCATCACGATGTCGCTTCAACATCACACCGTCTCTCAATGTTCGATACACGCACCATCCACGACCAGCGATCTTGGGTAATAAATATTCCCATCCATTTTCTAGAATAACATAATCCCTATCATCCTTATACAAGTATGAACAGCTATGAAATAAATAGTCTATGTCATCACAATCTTCTTCTTCTTCACGCGGCGATCTTCTCTTAATTCCCAATATATAATTACCCTCGTAGTAATCTAACACACCGGCCAACCAGTACAACATTCCCATATAACGCGATGAAAAACGCCTCATTTCCGGTATTATGCAAAGCAACATTTTTAGGGATATGGTGGTAGTTGCACTATCAGGTTCAACGCTGTTCATTTTCACACGTCCGGTATGATCGCGTTTCGACATCGTTTTGAAATCAATCTTTCTTAAATTTTTTTTTCTTATAATTTTTCTTTTCATGCAAATTTTTTTTAACAATATAAGAAACCCACAAAACGCGAGATTTCAAACAAAACAAACAAAATGGCAGGCCAGCGCTCTACTACTATTACTGAGACGAGACACACGTCTATTGCGTACCGTTCAATAGTGGGTAACGCGTGGTGGAGTTTTTTAAGCAAGCAAAATGCAACGATGGGTTCATTTAACAACGCTAAACTGGCTTTCTATAGATCGCTGTTAGACAAATTACGATATCACCATACTCTCGATTTTTATGTCGATTCTTACGGGTATGGTATAATGGGAGAATCGTCGGAGCAAAGAGACCAGCGTTACGAAAAGTATACTTTGATAAGACACGTCGAAAATCTTATCACGAGTTTCGAGGCGTCGTTATTATGGTGTGATGTGTGGGATAATACAGTCAGCGCCAACGAATTTGCAAACGCCGTGTACAATATACATCCCGAAACTCGAGGCTACTTTAAACCAGAAGCAACAGAATGTTGTTTTGAACACGTTTCTTGCAAAATTAAAGATAAAGATAAAACTAACATTTAAAAAATGGACAAAGACGAACAATTTATTCTCACATGTAACTACAACTACTAAAAAAATGTTTAATTTGTTCTCTAATGTTTATGAATAAAATGTTTTCTTTTAACGCAGTGTTCTGGTGAAAATCTTGTCTTTTAACGTGGTGTAACCTCCCGATTGTTATAGTCTTGTCGGGGCTTCTTTTCTTCATACACCTCATCCCTCATAAAGTATATCTCCTTGAAGTTTTTGGCCTCGCGAGACTTTTTTATTATGTATCGCTTCTCTCCATCCCTTCTGGACCAGCTCACTTTCTGAATCCACCATTCATTTGCAACCACCCAGTCTTCAACGACCACGTCGTTTTTCATTGTCGTAACGTTGTAATAACAGTCATTCATCCTGCTTCTAGATTCGTGCTTCTAGATTTTTTCGACGTCGTCACCGAATTTTATGTTCTAAATTTTACCCATTACTACGCAACAAAACAAACATCTTAAGAATGTTTATTTTTTCTGGTTTCTAGATCACGTTCCGACACTTATCGTTACTACGCAACAAAACAAACACGTTCCAACACTTGGTCGGTCTACACGTCAAAACAAACAAAACGTTTGTTCTTACACTAAAATACAAGTGCATGTTTGTTGTTCTGAATCTTGCCACATTTCCTGTGTCGTATATCTGTTTATATGTAGTTTTAAATCAAAAATCAAACCGGGATTAACCACTGTTGTCCAATAATGAACGTACTTCATTCTTTTCTTAACTTGACTTGATAAATTAACCACGTTAAAATAAACCACAGCTTCACCCGTTTTAAAAAGATCTTCTCTCACACTAATAACTTTCAAATATGTAGCATAACACTCCCTCAACTCGGGATATATTTGTTTGTAGGGTATATATTTTCTTCTTATAATGTGATGCTCGTCCATCAGGCTGCTCTTATCTTATCTTTTCTTTTATTCAGACGTTTTATAAGCGAAGAAAATACCCTTTTAAATTCTTCGCTATCTTCCATACGCGTTATATCTGCAGACAACTGCTCTGGAGGGTAATCATTTGCAATAAATTCATCGTCGTCTGTATCTGAATAATTATCATAACTAGATTTCTCATACTCCTTCCTCTCCATACCCTTTCGAATACTAAAAAAACCGGATAAATTTTGTAATTCTTAGGGAGGAATACATAATTTTCCCTTCCCATCGGGTATAATTTTTTTCCTTTTAATCCAAAGAATTACAAAATTTTACCGTTTTTTTCCCCAGAATCAATTAAATACAAAAAAAAATTTCCCCAGTTCTCATTTTTTTCTATGAATAAATAAATCCCTTTTTTCCGGTTTCGAAAGGGAAATGTTGAATGAATAAATTATCCCTTTTCCGGTTTCGAATGTCAATCATATTCAAAGGGAAAATTATGTTGAATAAATAAACCCTTTTCCGGTTTTCGAAATCAATCATAATTTCTTCCCGGTTTCGATACGTTTTATTTTAATTCTTTGATTACATTACAATGCATTTTTGTAATAATCCCTCTTTTTTTTTTTTCCATATCTTCTGCGGTGTCATGTGCTGTGTGTTTACATAGTTCATATAATCACAAGTATTTCTAAATTTATCAACGAGTGTCCAATAATATATAAATTCCATTCGTGGTATTTCTGAATTATAAGATAAATTAACAGCATCAAAAAAAATAACGTCTTCCATATAATGAAAATAATCATTTACTACATCAACGACTTTAAGATAAGTCGCGCAACATTCTTTTAACATAGGATATATATCATCAAATTCAATAAACTTTCGTTTACTAAGTCCTCTTGAGACTGACGACGTCATTCTCCAATAATTTGCTTTAACAATATATTTCTTCGTAAGTCCTTCAAATATTCTTTATGAATTTTTTCACGCACTTTTTCTCTTTCGCGCAATATCGCTTCAATATGCAGCCACACAGCAGTATGTAAATAAGCGTCTCCTTCGAAGTTATTCTCCCGTAGCTTCTGAACAAAAAATTCCGCCGTTTCACATATCAATTTGTCAAGAAGCAACGTCGCGCTGCCGTCCGTACCCTCTGACATCTCTCTAGCAATAAAGCAACAAATGAGATTTTCTAATCTTTTATTACAACGAACCCAATACCGTTAACAAATAAAAAATCTCCGCAAACCCAACTAAAAATACATTTCTATCAGGATAATTACCACAAAGAAAAAAATAATAAAAGGTTAGAAAGAAAAGTTTTTCACAAACGAAGAATAGAAACATGTTCGTTATACGTTTTTTTATCAGCATATACACAACAAGTTCATCTACTAAGCCCAGATGTCTGTTCATCGTCTAACGACGCACGTCGCCGAAACGTATTCCCGCCTGAAAGTTCAATACCGCGATATCAATCCCGTGTTCGGCGCACTTACTATCCACACGTGTTTTTAACGTAGCGTTAGCTATCGCCGACTCTTCTTTAACAATCTGTAAAATTAGCGGTGATATTGTTGTTATTTTTAGCTCTTCTTTATTCTCTAGAATTTTGCAAATATCTTGTTCTACATCTTTCCTTTCATAAAATGAAATGATGTTCCACTTCTCGGGAGATTCACCAATTTCTATCAACCTTTCGTCAATGCGTGATACTAACTCTTTGTTAATAATCGCCGTTTCGTCACCCACAATCGTTTCAACAACGTTTCTAAGCTTGTCTTGTTTATCTTGCTGCATTCTTAACGTGCTTCTTGCACATCCCCTCCTTAAATAAATAACACGTCAACACATCACTTCAATTTCAAAAAAGATTTTTTATTTAATTAACATAACCACTTAACCCCAAATCACACAAAAAAAAATGAATTAACAATTTACACGGTCAGAAATTAAATTGTTTAAGATCGTTCCAATTCGATATATAAATTACGTTACGTACACTACCCTTATAATTGCAAAAATCGAATAATTGTTGTTCCTTAAATTTAACGCTACATGTCTTCACCGACGACAAACATTTCCTAATCAAAAAATAACGTTCTTTCCATTGTGTTGGTGATGGATCATCTATCCACTGACACGCTTTCATCATTACCATCGCTATTTCTCGAAGATCTCTTTCTTCGTTCGTGGGTAGAAACGTATAGATCTGGGGGAGAATCCTCAACATCGGAATTATGTCAGATTGAAAACTAATTAAATATTCCATTAGGAGATTACAATCAGCATTGGTGATATAATTACACTTTGCCATACGATATTCTGTTATGTAAATTCGTGTAGAAAGACTGCTCAGCAATTCATTCAACCTCTTCTCTAAGTCGTCTTGCTTAAGCTGTTCAGGTTGAAAATTCATTTTTTTTGTTATACGAAGAATATATGTTCTCGTTAAATAGTTTTCTGCAGAAAATTGTCAAGGGTTGATTATTAATTCTCGGTAGAGATCGTAAACACATGGGATGTCTTCTTATAATACAACAATGAAGAGGACAACGTATACACCATTTATAATAGTTTTTTGTCGACGAGGCGTGTAACTTCGAACAATTTTCATTCACCACGTATACACGATGAGAGTCACTTCGACCAATTTTCATTGCTGCTCAAAAGATTTCATATAAGAAAGAATTTGCGTATTCCACTTCGCAATAGATTGTGTGTCTTTAATTTCTTCAAATTGTTTAACATCTACTCCCCAATAATGATTCTCATAAGGGATAGTACATTCCTCATCGGTATATATGGGTAGAAGAACTTTACGTGACGCGTCGCTATTTGAAAGCGGTTCACTCACCCTTATTCCTTTAACACGTAGTTGCTCACTACCGCATATTAATAAGGGTATTACTTCGTCGAGCATCATCACTACGGCTCCATAATACTTGTATACGGGTACGAATCGGTAAGGCATTTTTCACACGTCTTGTCAATGCGCTATAAAAAAAAAATTATAAAACAAAAAAATAAGAAAAGGAGGAAAATATGTTGTACTGGAATAAAAACGATAAATAATAGAAAAATGCGTCAGAAAGGTGGGCTGTTCAACATGCGTAAATTTAATAACGATTGGTTCTCTTAATTATTTTAGAATAATTAATCAAAAAAACGGAAAACGACGCTTTGTTCAACATGGCTCTAAAGAGTAAACAAAACAAAAGAAAAAATATAAAAAGAAAAAAAATAATTAATCAAATAAAATATTCTAGAAGAAAAACTAATAAATATTCTGTAAGTCAAAAAGGCGGTTGGTGGTCAAAATTTAAAAAAAAGTATTTTCAGAAAGGTGGTTCACCCTGGTGGCATTTTGACTGGTGTTTCAAAAAAAATTAAAAAATGTATTTTTTACTATTAATAAACATTCTTTTCACCAAATTTTTTTTTTTCTATGTTTTTTTATTCTAATTTAAAAAATAATATTACTAAATAATCATACGTATAAGAATTCACAATCACTTCAACTTGGTTCTCGACAGCGTTACATCCGGTGCTCCCGTCTCTCTTCTCGTCGCCTGAACTCTTCGCGAAGAAACACGACGGCTGTGTGAAACGAAGAAGAAACAAGTTGTGTTTTATTGTTGAAATGTATTCTGAAACGTTTCACCGTCACAGACCACATCCCAGCACTATAAACATGATGATGTGAACAAGAAACTCAAGCATCCTTTACTACGTAAAAACAAAGAAAGACATCCTTTTAGCAGTCAACCACAATGATATCATCGGTTATTATTGTGTTTGAATGCTGCAAAGATGATAAACAATCACGATACAAGCAGACAACACACGCACGCAGAACACAATAAAAAAACACACACACCCATACAGCACACCTCCTCGCACCCACACCCAAAACACACAACCCCACCCACCCCAAAAAAACACCCCCCACACCCTCCTAAACGAAAACAATATGCTAATGAGATGAGCCAACACCTACTCTCGAACACCCCCCGGCCAAAATTATGCTAATTTTATACCTGCTCGACGCTGATTGGCTAATGAAAAAAATACTGCAATCTGATTGGTTAAAAACTAGTGCCAGGCCCCAACACATAAAAAAAATATATATTTCTCCACCACTACTACAGAATATAGTCCTCTCAGTGACCACGATCTACAGCTTTTGATAGAAAGTTCTGAAGGTGTCTTGCTCGCTGACATATGAACATGACCTCATCAAAGTCTGTATACAACAAATTGAAATCGTTGAACTCTGCCAAAGCACCAGGTCCTGATGGTATAGCGAACTGGGTCCTAAAGGAGTATGCAGAAATTCTAGCTTTACCTATTTCAAATTTGCTAAATGCTTCGTATATAGAACAAAAGTTACCACTGGCTTGGAAGCGCGCAAACATTACACCAATCCCAAAAGAGAAACGCATTACTGATATCAATAAGCGTCTCAGACCTATATCACTCACTCCGGCGCTATCCAAAATCGCTGAAGATTTTGATTGCGCAATTATTCTTGTGATTTTTTACGTCAGTCGCGTGACTGGTCTGATGTATGCTAAATCCGCCCCTGGGCTCTTTGCCCTTTCCATCTAATTTCCTGTAGGCATAACACCTCGATATTCCGCCGCTTCATCAATTCAGCACATTCCATACGTTTTCCGGTCGAAGTCGATACGTTTAGAGTACTTTATATATATATATATATATATATATATATATATATATATATATATATATATATATATATATATATATATATATATATAATATATATAATATATATTATATATATGTTATTTACCGGCTGGGAGGTCCGTATAGAGAAATATTTCCCGAGGTCTCAAAAACTGCCCGAGGCCGTAGGCCGGGGTCGTTTTTGAGACCGAGGGAAATATTTCTCTATACAGACCGACCAAAACGGTAAATAACATTTTTTTTATTATTAATCGTACGATTTCTAATTTACATAATTAGGTAAATTAACATAATTAAATTGCGTAATCGAGATGACATTCACGTGATATTCAAAAGTCCAAAGTTTATCGTTCGACAGTAAACAACTGCCGACATGCAGTCTGACCGGGAAGCTTGGAACGTCTTTTGTGATAAAAAACAGTCAAAACTTGAAGATCTAGTGTTTTTAAAGTTTAATTGATAAAGATTCTTTGTCGTTCTTCTTCGTCGCTTGCTCGTTTTTGGCTGTTCGCTTGGAAAATCGCTTTCAATACTCGGCTGACTGCATGGAAATTGAAAGTGGGTCGTTCGAGTTTGAAGACGAAAATGCTTGTAAGAAGCCATTTGAAACTTTTTTCAAAGACATGACACGATGAGGTTGGCATGTGGAAAATATTTGACTAAAGGGTAAAGACTTGTAGCGGTTTTGTTGAGTATAGTTGGACAACAGAAGAATGACAGTTTAGTATCAAAAGGTTTCAGCTTTTCTGTCCGCTCGTGGTATGTTTTTTTTAAAATATATACTTCTATATAGTTTCATTTAGTGATTCAAAATACTGTGTTCACAAGTTTATGTATGTTTTGCCTATTGTTTTAAACTGTTTTCATACGTCGTTGAGCAATAATACTTTAAAACTTTATAAATGTCGCTCGCTGAAATTTTGCTTTTTCACAGCATTCTCGCTTTCTTTTAAAATTCGCTGTTTTCACACGAAGTTGTCAAAGCCATTTGGATAATAAAACTCGTTTGCATCCCCGTAGCTCTCTGTTGAATATATTTTTTCTGTGGCAAGCGAAATAGTTATGAAAATCGATCAATTTTACGGCCTATAAAACACATTAAAAAATTATCTCGAGCGGTCCGTACGGGCTCATACGGACCGCTCGTTAACCAATCAGAAAGCAGGATTTGGTAGGATACGGACTGAAAAAAAATAAATATATATAATATATATATATATATATATATAATATATATAATATATATAATATATATATATAATATATAATATATATATAATATATATATATATATATATATATATAATATATATATATATATATATATATATATATATATTATATAATATAAAATATATAATATATATATATATAATATATATATATATATATAATAATATATATATATATAAATATATAACAATTTACTCACATATTTAAAATATATAGTGATAAAATGCGCGCACTGAAATAGAAAGATGGTGGCTTCTTTTTAGCGAAGAGAGCGATATGCAAAGTTTCTTTTAAGATGCAGCAGCATGAATTACATTTTATTGAAAAAGGGTTAAGGTGTACTAAGGTAGCTATGATTGCAGAGAGGTTTGGCTAGTAAATACAGATTAAATTGCTCAGTAAAACCACTATAGTGTAGCTTTTCTTTTTTTTTTTTATTTTAATAACTTTGTTGCTTTCAAAAATTATACATACATGTATCTATATATAAAACTAAACACAAATGAATAAATAATTAGTTAAAGCAACTGGTGGCCAAACAGGGCATTGCCCCAATTGAACATGACTACCATGCAATGTAGAAAACCTATTTAAAGTTATATAAGACCTATTTGTTACTACAGATTAAAAATCAATAAAATAATATACAAACTATTTATGTGGAAGTTGGTAAAAATCAAGTTCCCTATAAAATTTCTGATAAAGTTTTGACTTAAAAAGACTAAAGCTACCAATTGTTTTAAGTTCACTATCCAATGAGTTCCACTTTGTTACAACTTGAGGAAAATAGGAATTTTTAAAATATTGAGTTCTACATGTAAAATCAACAAAATTATTCACATCATAAGATCTAATGTTATGTTTAGGAGCTGGTCGGTTCTGTACATAATCTGGTAATTGAATATCCAAAAGACCTGCTCTACACTTAAAAAAGAATAACAAATCTTTCATGTTTCGGCTGACATCAAGTGGTAGAAAGTTGAGTTTAATCAAACGTTCTTTATAGTCAGTGTCAGCTGGGTAATTTAAAACGAACTTTGTAGCTCTGCGTTGTACCCCTTCCAACATAAGTTGATATTTTACTTCTGAAGGGGACCACAATTCTGATGAGAATTCCAACTGTGGTCTGACCAATGTAAGGTAGAGGAGCTTCCTGATAGCTTGGTCTTCAACATCTTTACACGTTCATTTAAAGGTGGTCTACAGTCGGTTCTGCGCATGTGCCAAGTGGGGGCTCCACCGGAAATCGGTTTATCGTTCCCAATCTAATCGGCTGTGCGCGTTGTTTACAGCGTGTCAGTGCTCGAGGAAGATGACCGACGCACAATCTTCGACTTCGAATCCTAACCCTCAAGTCAAGACAAACGATACGTTGAAAAGAGTACTACGCTAGAAGAGATGCCTCTAGAGTGTGCTTACTTGATGCTTTTGAGAGATGGAAAACGGTAAAGTTAGAAAATAATCTAAAGAACGAACTCGGTTTATACGCTGCTGATAAATCCATGTCGGACTCACTGATTTAATTACTAATATTTCTTCAGTGACAGTGTTTCCTAGGCATGCTGATGAGCCCTGACATTGGGTGAAATAGCTAAATACTATGGATCTATAAGTCAACATGCTAATTCAGTGATTAACTGTACTTGTATTGCCTGTTGTTTCACTTGTTTGTATATAGGGAAAAAAATGTAGACAAACCATTCTCAATATTTCCAAGACAATACAGATTCATGACCAAAGTTAAAAAAATTTATTAATTTAACTTCTCCAACTATACCCTGCTGGCTGAATATGTAAATACCAATATAATCCATTATTTAGTATCAATAGAACTACAGTGCAAGAAAAGTAGTGTTTTAATCCCCCAGATAGTGTCAAAAAATGTACATCTAAAACGAAGGTCTAACATTTAGGCAAACATACTTCGTCAGACTGAAGTATGATTAGGGCCATTGTTCGAAACATCGATATTAGACCTTCCATTTCGATTTCTGATACACTGGTTGCTTATATCATTGACTGTTGGGAATTCACTGACAAAAGTATGATATGTATACTAACATGTATATTATATATAACTTTAGAATATGATCATACCCACTCAGCCAATCAGCGCCCAGAATTTTCATGCTCTATATTCCATAGTATTCACTAGTGAGTTTATGTAACTAATTAGTATGCTCTATATACTCATTAGTATGCTCTATATAGAGCATACTAATGAGTGTATAGAGCATACTAATTAGTTACATAAACTCACTAGAAGATATTCATAACCAAAAAATAATGCAAACATCAACAACAACGAAAAAAATCTGTTCTTTCTAACCCAATAAAAGCATACATTTTCTGCCAGAAACATAGTATTCACTAGTGAGTTTATGTAACTAATTAGTATGCTCTATATACTCATTAGTATGCTCTATATAGAGCATACTAATGAGTGTATAGAGCATACTAATTAGTTACATAAACTCACTAGAAGATATTCATAACCAAAAAATAATGCAAACATCAACAACAACGAAAAAAATCTGTTCTTTCTAACCCAATAAAAGCATACATTTTCTGCCAGAAACATAGAATATAGATTCTTCCACAGAATTAGCTGAGTGGGGTATGATCATATTCTAAGTCGGTTAGATAATGAACTCTCGTGTCCTATGGGATATAGTGTCCTCGCATAGATAGAAAGCCACTCGGCCTGCGGCCCTCGTGGCTTTCTATCTATGCTCGGCACTATATCCCATAGAACACTCGAGTTCATTATCTAACCTATACATAATTTTGACATATTTGTCAACATATGCAATACATGTAATAGAGTGTGAATTCCTTTGTGTTAAAACACATGCGATGATATAAACAGCACAGTATTGAAGAGTGTAGAAAATAGGAGTTACAAATGTAACATATATAAAAATATTCATAAATCACATGATTGATATTAAATCTTGCAGGCCTATACCCAATGTATAAACCATTTGGTGAGGGGTACGGAGCACATATAGCAACTATGCAACAGCTGGGTACAACTCTCCTGTTGCCCCTTCCCAAGTGACCATGTTTATTTTTATTTTATTTTATTTTATTTTATTTTATTAGCTTTGCCAGTTACACATTACAATTACAATTACAAACATAATTATACAGAACGAAAACATTTTGGCCGGGACACTGCAACAGTAAAAGCCAATTACTACAGGCCCAAGTTATAATACTGTTGTTGAAAATGTTGAAAATTTTCATTATTTCGAACATTATTCAAGACAAGTACATCCTCACAATAGCACATAGCAATGTCCAAAACATTGGCATCAAGAATAAGCTGTTGAAAAAGTAGAGTTAATGATATGCAGGGGCATACTGTTCTGGTACAGCATTTATTTTCTTCTTGAGTGGGCATAGGTGTGCAGTGGCCACAATAATACCATTCTGGAACATTGTTGTCAGGTGGGGGATTAGGTGGTTGTAGTCGAAGAAGCTCTAACACAAGCTGTCTTAGCATCCCAATATTTAGGGCTTCCACTAAGTTCTGAAGTATGGATGAGATGTTTTTCTATTAGTGAAAATTCAAGAAAACATGAGATATTATATAAACTTATCACTGCCACACTCCACATTGGTGTTGAGAAAACATGCAGCATGAAAGTTAGGTTTACTGTAGTTGTGACAAATAAACTCACATAAACCCCATTAAACCAAAAGTGCATTGATTGGTTACAATATTATTATTATTTATCAAGAATATCTTACCATTAATTGTTGTTCATGGTTTGCCTGATTCTAAGTAGCATTCTCTGCTGGTACCAGTTGACCTCTTCCTCTCCCATGCCCTCCTCTTGCACCATCCCTTCCTCTACCACCACCCTTTGCTTGTCCTCTACCACCCCCTTGCTTGTCCTCTACCACCAGCCCTTGCTTGTCCTCTACCACCACCCCTTGCTTGTCCTCTACCACCACCCTTTGCTTGTCTTCTACCATGTCCCCTAGCTCTCCCACATCCTCTTCCTCTCCAACGCCCTCTTCCTCTTCTTTCTTCTTCAGAATCCTAAAAAAGTAAACACACCATGCTAAATATTTATGATGTGCAAAGGCAAAACGCAACAGAAATTACCCTATTTTCGCATTATAAACAAAGTATAAAACATGAATAGCATGAATGAATTCATATTTATAAATACAAGTTGTTTTGATTATTTGACGCTTGACAAAAGCCATGATTTATCCACCTTCAACATTGCCCTTCATAAACAATCAATCTGAAAATACTCTATTTATAATTATCCCGAGCCGGGTGTAGGGCCGAAGGCCCGGAGCCCGGTGAGGGTGCTAATCTCGACATGCGTGGAGTCCATTTTAAACGCGTGGAGAAAAAGCGAGGGAGACGTAATTTCGGAAATAGTTTATATATATATATATGTTCGGGACGGTGTCACGCGGTAAGAATTGTTGGACACTGGTGACTAGCGATGCAGAAAACTAAATCTGTCAGTATTATTTTTGCTTTCGTTTATTACGAAATGGAGCCTGCTCTACTTAAATTAAAAGAGAACAATGAAGAAAAGGATACAAACAGCCGGTTTAATATATCTCGAAGCGAAACCAGAGGACCTGAAGAAACCAAATGCCGTATGGTAAACAAAACCTCGATCTGAATTGCAGTGTTTGTGGTCACTCATTGGTCTCAAAGTCATTCCAGTTTAAAACGGTAGGGGATTTGTGTTTTGTCCTTATGTCCTAAAACAATATACAGCTTCACGTTTTCGTGCTTTCCCTTTGCTCGTCCAAATTAACCATCAGTCAGCTTAACTAAAGCTAACTTAAAACACTATCAGCTTAACTAAAGCTAACTTAAACACTACACTTATATCACGCTTATATTAACCGTGCTGGACGTGGGCTTTGTCGGGTTTTCTTGGCTGTGATTCCAAATTTTCAGCTGAAACGTCTGTTTAATACTTCTTTCCGGATCCGATTCTACTGAATTGTTTCTATCTCAGACTCTCTTATAAATGTAATTTTGGAGCTGTCAACTTTTAATTCTGCTTCTTAATATGTACAGCTTCTTTAAGTTTAAGAGATATAATAGAGTTAGCAGAGTCTAAGATTTTAAAGCAAGAGGAGTTATACTGATTTTTGCAAGAAGAAGATTGTTCGAGATGTTTAAATATGTGTGAATTTTTGTCGGTATGAGTGTGTTCCTTCATCCTAGTGGTAAAATCTTAGACTCTGCTAACTCTATTATGTCTTTTAATTCTGCCTTTGCAAAATGTACATGCATAGAGAAGCCATTTAAAGGCTTGCTAGAAATAATCCCTTTTGAAACCTCCTACAAACAATATATTTTTTACAACCAGAATTTAATAATGAAATCTACGTTTTGCTTTGATATGTTCAACTTTCATTAAATGATTTAAATCAGTTTTGTCACCCTATAGACCTATCCATAAATTCTATAATTTTATATCCCAAGGATTTAATATCATTTGTTTTTATATTTGTTTGTTTTTATATTGGCTGTATAATCAGGAGTGCTTATTTTAATCAGGGGTTTTTGTTTCAAAAGAGCATGTAAAAGCGGGCGAGGGGCTTTTGCATTCATGTATTTCTAGTAATTATGTAATGCAGCTGCTAAAGGCTGAAAATTACGTCTATTGAAACCCAGTCATACACTAAGTCTTTATTCAAAACGAAAACATTCAATATGTTTTTGACTGATGGAGGTTGAGACTGTATACAGGCTAACTTCGCGTGAATTTGTGGAGGAGAAATAACTAACGATACATTTAGAATCATATACTAATATACAGAATGTT
The DNA here is from genome assembly GCA_964035015.1 of Corallium rubrum. Classification (NCBI taxonomy): domain Eukaryota; kingdom Metazoa; phylum Cnidaria; class Anthozoa; order Scleralcyonacea; family Coralliidae; genus Corallium; species Corallium rubrum. The sequence continues at coordinate 130,629 of CAXIUP010000098.1, forward strand.
TTAAAGGAAATTCAACGACAAACACACTCTGAATTATATAATTTCAACTTTGCGCGGATTAAGCCCAAATATTTAGCGTCACTCGCTACAAAGATTCAGTTCCAATTTAGTCCGTTGCTCAGAAATAAATTACATATAGTTGGATACCAAAAAAAATAATAAACTTACCGCCATATCACTGTCGCTTTCTTGAACTCGTATGTTGTTCATACATTGACCGAAGTCTTCGCCATGGCACACGCTTTAACAAAAATTTTTCAGGCTTCTACAGGAAAAATATTTCTGCCCTTTTCTCTCTATATGTGCATGTAGTTATGTTATCGATGTTAGGCAATGCCGCGAACTGTTCTACTTGACTGAATTCCAAATCTTCATGCGTGAAGCTTTCTTTGAGTAAGTCAGCCATGACGGTGAAAATACCTCGCGGCCGCATGAGGTGTACTTCATGCTGTGACATTTATATAGATCAAAACAAAAACGTAAACAAACCTTCGCACATGCGCAGAACCGACTGTAGACCACCTTTAATAAGCCCAAGTGTTCGATTTGCTTTTGCTGTAATCTTTGAAATATGTGTTCCCCAACTAACATCTTCACTCACAGTTATTCCTAGGTGTTTGGTGGTTTTAACACATTCAAGGAATTCATGTCCCAATTTGTAATCACTGGTTGTCTGGATTTTCTTTCGCGACAGTCTGATAACTTTACATTTATTACTGTTAAATTTCATACACCACTTTTCAGCCCAAGATTTCAATTCATTTTAATCATTCTGTAAATTTCCAGTATCAGCATTGGATTTGATCACTCTGAATAATTTTGAATCATCGGCATACAATGCCATTTCTGTTGGTGGATGAACTTGCTCCGGAACGTCATTAATGAACAATATAAAAAGAAGTGGACCCAGAATAGATCCGTGGGGCACACCAGAGGCCACCTCAAGCCATTCAGAATAATGTTCCTCAAGAGCAACTCTTTGAACCCGTCCAGTTAGGTAACTTTTAAACCAATTGTACATGGAACCATGAAAACCATGTTTTCTTAATTTACAGAGCAATAAACGATGAGATACTTTGTCAAACGCTTTTTGTAAATTAAGATAAATGACATCAACAGTGTTTATTGTCCAGTGCTGTTAGAATCTTGTGGTAAACTTGAATTAACTGAGTTGTGCAATTTCTGCCTTGTAAGAAACCATGCATAACAAGGAAATCAGCCTGTAATTTTCAACCCAATGCACGTCGCCAATCTTCGGGACCGGAGTGACGTTTGCCTGTTTCCATATTGCTGGAACTTCTCCTAATTTTAGAGAAAGGTTGAAGAAGCGTGTTAACGATGAAGTTATTTCATGGGCAACCGTCTTAAGAAGCCTTGCAGAAATTTCGTCAGGCCCACCTGTTTTCGTTTGGTCTAGGTTCAATAGACAATTTAACACTTCATTTTCATTTAAGATAACCTGATTCAGAGTGTTGTTGACTTCACAATTTTCCACGCTTTGATAATCTTCACAAGGCTCCGGACATACCTCCGAATTAAATACAGAGTGAAAATAATTGTTAAGGAGGTTAGCTTTACCTCTGCAGTCTGTGGCGAATTCGTTGCCGTATTTCAGAAATCCAGGAGTACTATGTGCCTTACTTTTTGTTTTAATAAATGTCCAGAAACGCTTCGGGTGTTCAGTTTTTCTTTTTTTCCTGTGGTGTAATCTCGCAGACGAGAATTTGTAATGAGCTACAGACAGCAAGCATAACAGTTATAGTAGTTTGTTTATAACAGTTATATTATAAACCTCATATTATAAACCTCATAACAGTTTATAGTAGAGGCAGTTTGGCTTTAAAATTTGTGTTTGCAGAAAAACTATCTTGCTTGCAGCGCTCGAAATAAGGGGTGGGGTGTGGGGTCAGAGGGTCAGAGGTCAATGACCCCCACTTTCACGATTCGACCCCCCAAAATCACTTACAGGTGGTCAACTTAACCACTCAAGTTTTAACGAAATAAGGTTTATGTCACCACTTTTCTTGCACTCTTTTATAGTTCAAACACAGGGGGTAACATAAACCATTCCGAAAAGACAAACGTTTTCTGACCAAATATTTAAATTTAATTCGAGCTTTCGGCTGCCAGACTGCGGCCTTCAACAGGATAATAAAAATGAAGTATAAAACCATATATATATACAAATATTATGGAAGGCCTAGTAATCTGATACAATGTTATTAACCAATGAGTTATTTTATTTAGTATAATGCTATACTGTTCGGGTATTCACGGATACAATTTCTTTTTCTATAATACAAGTAAAGAAACCAATGTTTGATGTACAACTTACAGGAAATTTTCCTGGTTCATTTGTTTCTGACACTAAGAATTGGAGTAGGAATCAATTAATAAATTCACCAAAGAACAATATGTTTTTAAACTCGGTTGATTTCAAGGATTTAAATTATGATTTACCATGCGATGAAGATTTAGTATTGGTTCAACAAATTAAATTTACTGATGATAATTTTAAAATGGCGGGAAGTAAAAAATATGCTGAAGCTACAAAACCTTATATAAATTATGAAATTGCAATTATTTATTCTAACGGATATATGTAATTAATAATTTTATTGTAAAGTTTATATGAATTATTAAAAAAATGGAAAAAAACAAAACAACTTTTGAATTAAAACAAAAATTTTATTTTTTTAATGTGCAAAATATCTATCTACATCCCATCCAAACCGTCCGCGGTCCATTGGCATAGTATCCCATCCTTTTTGTATTTTATTCTTTATTTTTCTAACACCAGTTTTTCCTAATTTTATAGCATATTTTTTAGCATTTTGAAATTCTTTTAATATTTTCTTAGTAACATTTTTTGATAAAACTCCTCTTTGTCTTTTTTTCCCTTTAAAAATACCACCCCTTTGTCGTCTTTTATTTCCCATTTTTTTAAAAAAAATTTGAGTTTTTTTAAACTCTTTTGAAGTATCCTCTTGGCCAGTAATTAGGTCCGTAATCAGCAAAGATTTCTTGATTGGGTTTTATACGTTTTGTAGTTTGTAATTTATTGTTCCTCTAAAACAAGAATTATTTTTAGGGTTAGGGTTAAGGTTAGGGTTAGTGGGAAGGCGATATATATATTCAGCTCTTAAATGTTTCGTATATATGTAAGTATGGATTTTGTACCTCCAATTTCTTAGTCTTGCATAGTATTATTTTGCTATATTTTTGCATAATCAGCAAAAAATGCAATATTGAAAAAAAATATTTAAAAAATCCACAAAGGCCATTCCAAAAAGGTCACTTTATTTCAAGTGGCCTTTGTGGATGTGGCCTTTGTGGATTTTCGGTCCCTGAAAAAAGTGGCCTTTGTGGATTTTTCAGGGACCAGTCCCTGGCCAGGTGGCCTTTGTGGATTTTTTTTTGGTGGCCTTTGTGCATTTGGTCCCTGATCAAATAACTATTTTTAGAACAAATTGGTTGCTATGGGAATGCGATATATGTATTCAGCTCTTAAATGTTTCGTATATATGTAAGTATGGACTTTCTACCTCCAATTGCTTAGTCTCTGCATAGTATTATTTTGCTATTTTTTTGCATAATCAGCAAAAAATGCAATATTGAAAAAAAATTTTTAAAAGATGCACAAAGGCCACTTTTTTCAATTGGCATTTGTGGATGTGGCCTTTGTGGATTTTTCAGGGACCGGTCCCTGGCCAGGTGGTCTATGTGGATTTTTTTGGTGGCCTTTGTGGATTTGGTCCCTGATCAAATAACTATTTTTAGAACAAATTGGTTGCTATGGGAACGCGATATATGTATTCAGCTCTTAAATGTTTCGTATATATGTAAGTATGGACTATGAACCCTCAATTGCTTAGTCGCATACTATTTTTTTAACTCCGCATAGTATAATTTTGCTATTTTTTGCATGATCAGCAAAAAATGCAATATTGAAAAAAAAAATTTAAAAAATCCACAAAGGCCATTCCAAAAAGGTCACTTTCTTTCAAGGGGCCTTTGTGGATGTGGCCTTCGTGGATTTTTGGTCCCTGAAAAAAGTGGCTTTGTGGATTTTTCCGGGACCGGTCCCTGGCCAGGTGACCTTTGTGGATTTTTTTTTTCGTGGCCCTTGTGGATTTGGTCCCTGATCAAATAACTATTTTTAGAACAAATTGGTTGCTATGGGAATGCGATATAAGTATTCAGCACTTAAATGTTTCGTATATATGTAAGTATGGACTTTGTACCTCCAATTGCTTAGTCTCTGCATACTATAATTTTGCTATTTTTTTGCATAATCGGCCAAAAATGCAATATTGCAAAAAAAATTTAAAAAAATCCACAAAGGCCATTCCAAAAAGGCCACTTTTTTTCAAGTGGCATTTGTGGATGTGGCCTTTGTGAATTTTCGGTCCCTGAAAAAAGTGGCCTTTGTGGATTTTTCAGGGACCAGTCCCTGGCCAGGTGGCCTTTGTGGATTTTTTTTTTGGTGGCCTTTGTGGATTTGGTCCCTGATCAAATAACTATTTTTAGAACAAATTGGTTGCTATGGGAATGCGATATATGTATTCAGCTCTTAAATGTTACGTATATATATAAGTATGGACTTTCTACCTCCAATTGCTTAGTCTCTGCATAGTATTATTTTCCTATTTTTTGGCATAATCAGCAAAACATGCAATATTGAAAAAAAAAAGTTTAAAAAATCCACAAAGGCAACTTTTTTTCAAGTGGCCTTTGTGGATGTGGCCTTTGTGGATTTTTGAGGGAGCGGTCCCTGGCCAGGTGGTCTTTGTGGATTTTTTTTGGTGGCCTTTGTGGATTTGGTCCCTGATCAAATAACTATTTTTAGAACAAATTGGTTGCTATGGGAACGCGATATATGTATTCAGCTCTTAAATGTTTCGTATATATGTAAGTATGGACTATGTACCTCCAATTGCTTAGTCGCTACATAGTATAATTTTGCTATTTTTTTGCCTAATCGGCCAAAAATGCAATATTGAAAAAAAATAATTTAAAAAAGTCCACAAAGGCCATTCCAAAAAGGCCACTTTTTTTCAAGTGGCCTTTGTGGATGTGGCCTTTGTGGATTTTCGGTCCCTGAAAAAAGTGGCCTTTGTGGATTTTTCAGGGACCGGTCCCTGGCCAGGTGGCCTTTGTGGATTTTTTTTTGGTGGCCTTTGTGGATTTGGTCCCTGATCAAATAACTATTTTTAGAACAAATTGGTTGCTATGGGAATGCGATATATGTATTCAGCTCTTAAATGTTTCGTATATATGTAAGTATGGACTCTACCTCCAATTGCTTAGTCTCTGCATAGTATTATTTTCCTATTTTTTGGCATAATCAGCAAAACATGCAATATTGAAAAAAAAAAGTTTAAAAAATCCACAAAGGCAACTTTTTTTCAAGTGGCCTTTGTGGATGTGGCCTTTGTGGATTTTTGAGGGAGCGGTCCCTGGCCAGGTGGTCTTTGTGGATTTTTTTTGGTGGCCTTTGTGGATTTGGTCCCTGATCAAATAACTATTTTTAGAACAAATTGGTTGCTATGGGAACGCGATATATGTATTCAGCTCTTAAATGTTTCGTATATATGTAAGTATGGACTATGTACCTCCAATTGCTTAGTCGCTACATAGTATAATTTTGCTATTTTTTTGCCTAATCGGCCAAAAATGCAATATTGAAAAAAAAAATTTAAAAAAGTCCACAAAGGCCATTCCAAAAAGGCCACTTTTTTTCAAGTGGCCTTTGTGGATGTGGCCTTTGTGGATTTTCGGTCCCTGAAAAAAGTGGCCTTTGTGGATTTTTCAGGGACCGGTCCCTGGCCAGGTGGCCTTTGTGGATTTTTTTTTGGTGGCCTTTGTGGATTTGGTCCCTGATCAAATAACTATTTTTAGAACAAATTGGTTGCTATGGGAATGCGATATATGTATTCAGCTCTTAAATGTTTCGTATATATGTAAGTATGGACTCTACCTCCAATTGCTTAGTCTCTGCATAGTATTATTTTCCTATTTTTTGGCATAATCAGCAAAACATGCAATATTGAAAAAAAAAAGTTTAAAAAATCCACAAAGGCAACTTTTTTTCAAGTGGCCTTTGTGGATGTGGCCTTTGTGGATTTTTGAGAGCGGTCCCTGGCCAGGTGGTCTTTGTGGATTTTTTTTGGTGGCCTTTGTGGATTTGGTCCCTGATCAAATAACTATTTTTAGAACAAATTGGTTGCTATGGGAACGCGATATATGTATTCAGCTCTTAAATGTTTCGTATATATGTAAGTATGGACTATGTACCTCCAATTGCTTAGTCGCTACATAGTATAATTTTGCTATTTTTTTGCCTAATCGGCCAAAAATGCAATATTGAAAAAAAAAATTTAAAAAAGTCCACAAAGGCCATTCCAAAAAGGCCACTTTTTTTCAAGTGGCCTTTGTGGATGTGGCCTTTGTGGATTTTCGGTCCCTGAAAAAAGTGGCCTTTGTGGATTTTTCAGGGACCGGTCCCTGGCCAGGTGGCCTTTGTGGATTTTTTTTTGGTGGCCTTTGTGGATTTGGTCCCTGATCAAATAACTATTTTTAGAACAAATTGGTTGCTATGGGAATGCGATATATGTATTCAGCTCTTAAATGTTTCGTATATATGTAAGTATGGACTCTACCTCCAATTGCTTAGTCTCTGCATAGTATTATTTTGCTATTTTTTTGCATAATCAGCAAAAAATGCAATATTAAAAAAAAATTTTTAAAAAATGCACAAAGGCCACTTTTTTTCAAGTGGCCTTTGTGGATGTGGCCTTTTGAGGATTTTTCAGGGACCGGTCCCTGGCCAGGTGGCCTTTGTTGATTTTTTTCGGTGGCCTTTGTGGATTTGGACCCTGATCAAATAACTATTTTTAGAGCAAATTGGTTGCTATGGGAACGCAATATATGTATTCAACTCTTAAATGTTTCGTATATATGTAAGTATGGACTTTGTACCTCCAATTGCTTAGGCTCTACATAGTATAATTTTGCTATTTTTTTGCATAATCGGCCAAAAATGGAATATTGAAAAACAAATTTTAAAAAATCCACAAAGGCCATTCCAAAAAGGCCACTTTTTTTCAAGTGGCCTTTGTGGATGTGGCCTTTGTGGATTTTCGGTCCCTGAAAAAAGTGGCCTTTGTGGATTTTTCAAGGAGCGGTCCCTGGCCAGGTGGCCTTTGTGGATTTTTTTTGGTGGCCTTTGTGGATTTGGTCCCTGATCAAATAACTATTTTTAGAACAAATTGGTTGCTATGGGAATGCGATATATGTATTCAGCTCTTAGATGTTTCGTATATATGTAAGTATGGACTTTGTACCTCCAATTGCTTGGTCTCAAGATAGTATAATTTTGCTATTTTTTTGCATAATCAGCAAAAAATGCAATATGGAAAAAAAAAATCAAAAAAATCCACAAAGGCCATTCCAAAAAGGCCACTTTTTTTCAAGTGGCCTTTGTGGATGTGGCCTTTGTGAATTTTCGCTCCATGAAAAAAGTGGCCTTTGTGGATTTTTCAGGGACCGGTCCCTGGCCAGGTGGCCTTTGTTGGTTTTTTCCGTGGCCTTTGTGGATTTGGACCCTGATCAAATAACTATTTTTAGAACAAATTGGTTGCTATGGGAACGCAATATATGTATTCAACTCTTAAAAGTTTCGTATATATGTAAGTATGGACTTTGTACCTCCAATTGCTTAGTCTCTACATAGTATAATTTTGCAATTTTTTTGCATAATCGGCCAAAAATGGAATATTGAAAAACATATTTTAAAAAATCCACAAAGGCCATTCCAAAAAGGCCACTTTTTTTCAAGTGGCCTTTGTGGATGTGGCCTTTGTGGTTTTTCGGTCCCTGAAAAAAGTGGCCTTTGTGGATTTTTCGAGGACCGGTCCCTGGCCAGGTGGCCTTTGTGGATTTTTTTTGGTGGCCTTTGTGGATTTGGTCCCTGATCAAATAACTATTTTTAGAACAAATTGGTTGCTATGGGAACGCGATATATGTATTCAGCTCTTAAATGTTTCGTATATATATGTAAGTATGGACTTTGTACCTCCAATTGCTTAGTCTCTGCATAGTATAATTTTGGTATTTTTTTGCATAATCAGCAGAAAATGCAATATTGAAAAAATTTTTAAAAAATCCACAAAGGCCATTCCAAAAAGGCCACTTTTTTTCCAGTGGCCTTTGTGGATGTGGCTTTTGTGGATTTTCGGTTCCCGAAAAAAGTGGCCTTTGTGGATTTTTCATGGACCGGTCCCTGGCCAGGTGGCCTTTGTGGATTTTTTTTGGTGGACTTTGTGGATTTGGTCCCTGATCAAATAACTATTTTCAGAACAATTTGGTTGCTATGGGAACACGATATATGTATTCAACTCTTAAATGTTTCGTATATATGTAAGTATGGACTTTGTACCTCCAATCGCTTAGTCTCTGCATAGTATAATTTTGCTTTTTTTTTGCATAATCAGCAAAAAATGCAATATTGAAAAAAAAATTTAAAAAAATCCACAAAGGCCATTCCAAAAAGGCCACTTTTTTTCAAGTGGTCTTTGTGGATGTGGCCTTTGCGGATTTTCGGTCCCTGAAAAAAGTGGCCTTTGTGGATTTTTCAAGGACCGGTCCCTGGCCAGGTGGCCTTTGTGGATTTTTTTTTGGTGGCCTTTGTGGATTTGGTCCCTGATCAAATAACTATTTTTAGAACAAATTGGTTGCTATGGGAACGCGATATAAGTATTCAGCTCTTAAATGTTTCGTATATATGTAAGTATTGACTTTGTACCTCCAATTGCTTAGTCTCTAGATAGTATAATTTTGCTATTTTTTTGCATAATCAGCAAAAAATGCAATATGGAAAAAAAATTTTTAAAAAATCCACAAAGGCCATTCCAAAAAGGCCACTTTTTTTCAAGTGGCCTTTGTGGATGTGGCCTTTGTGGATTTTCGGTCCATGAAAAAAGTGGCCTTTGTGGATTTTTCAGGGACTGGTCCCTGGCCAGGTGGCCTTTGTGGATTTTTTTTGGTGGCCTTTGTGGATTTGGTCCCTGATCAAATAACTATTTTTAGAACAAATTGGTTGCTATGGGAACGCGATATATGTATTCAGCTCTTAAATGTTTCGTATATATATGTAAGTATGGACTTTGTACCTCCAATTGCTTAGTCTCTGCATAGTATAATTTTGGTATTTTTTTGCATAATCAGCAGAAAATGCAATATTGAAAAAATTTTTAAAAAATCCACAAAGGCCATTCCAAAAAGGCCACTTTTTTTCCAGTGGCCTTTGTGGATGTGGCTTTTGTGGATTTTCGGTTCCCGAAAAAAGTGGCCTTTGTGGATTTTTCATGGACCGGTCCCTGGCCAGGTGGCCTTTGTGGATTTTTTTTTGGTGGCCTTTGTGGATTTGGTCCCTGATCAAATAACTATTTTTAGAACAAATTGGTTGCTATGGGAATGCGATATATGTATTCAGCTCTTAAATGTTTCGTATATATGTAAGTATGGACTTTGTACCTCCAATTGCTTCGTCTCCAGATAGTATAATTTTGCTATTTTTTTGCATAATCAGCAAAAAATGCAATATGGAAAAAAAAAATCAAAATAATCCACAAAGGCCATTCCAAAAAGGCCACTTTTTTTCAAGTGGCCTTTGTGGATGTGGCCTTTGTGGATTTTCGGTCCCTGAAAAAAGTGGCCTTTGTGGATTTTTCAAGGACCGGTCCCTGGCCAGGTGGCCTTTGTGGATTTTTTGTTGGTGGCCTTTGTGGATTTGGTCCCTGATCAAATAACTATTTTTAGAACAAATTGGTTGCTATGGGAACGCGATATAAGTTTTCAGCTCTTAAATGTTTCGTATATATGTAAGTATCGACTTTGTACCTCCAATTGCTTAGTCTCTGCGTAGTATAATTTTGCTATTTTTTTGCATAATCAGCAAAAAATGCAATATTGAAAAAATATTTTTAAAAATCCACAAAGGCCATTCCAAAAAGGCCACTTTTTTTCAAGTGGCCTTTGTGGATGTGGCCTTTGTGAATTTTCGATCCCTGAAAAAAATTGGCCTTTGTGGATTTTTCAGGGACTGGTCCCTGGCCAGGTGGCCTTTGTGGATTTTTTTTGGTGGCCTTTGTGGATTTGGTCCCTGATCAAATAACTATTTTTAGAACAAATTGGTTGCTATGGGAACGCGATATATGTATTCAGCTCTTAAATGTTTCGTATATATGTAAGTATGGACTTTGTATCTCCAATTGCTTAGTCTCTGCATCGTATAATTTTGGTATTTTTTTGTATAATCGGCCAAAAATGCAATATTGAAAAACAAATTTTAAAAAATCCACAAAGGCCATTCCAAAAAGGCCACTTTTTTTCAAGTGGCCTTTGTGGATGTGGCCTTTGTGGATTTTCGGTCCCTGAAAAAAGTGGCCTTTGTGGATTTTTCAGGGCCTGGTCCCTGGCCAGGTGGCCTTTGTGGATTTTTTTTTGGTGGCCTTTGTGGATTTGGTCCCTGATCAAATAACTATTTTTAGAACAAATTGGTTGCTATGGGAACGCGATATAAGTATTCAGCTCTTAAATGTTTCGTATATATGTAAGTATGGACTTTGTACCTCCAATTGCTTCGTCTCTAGATAGTATAATTTTGCTATTTTTTGGCATAATCAGCAAAAAATGCAATATGGAAAAAAAAATTTTAAAAAATCCAGAAAGGCCATTCCGAAAAGGCCACTTTTTTTCAAGTGGCCTTTGTGGATGTGGCCTTTGTGGATTTTCGGTCCATGAAAAAAGTGGCCTTTGTGGATTTTTCAGGGACTGGTCCCTGGCCAGGTGGCCTTTGTGGATTTTTTTTGGTGGCCTTTGTGGATTTGGTCCCTGATCAAATAACTATTTTTAGAACAAATTGGTTGCTATGGGAACGCGATATATGTATTCAGCTCTTAAATGTTTCGTATATATATGTAAGTATGGACTTTGTACCTCCAATTGCTTAGTCTCTGCATAGTATAATTTTGGTATTTTTTTGCATAATCAGCAGAAAATGCAATATTGAAAAAATTTTTAAAAAATCCACAAAGGCCATTCCAAAAAGGCCACTTTTTTTCCAGTGGCCTTTGTGGATGTGGCTTTTGTGGATTTTCGGTTCCCGAAAAAGTGGCCTTTGTGGATTTTTCATGGACCGGTCCCTGGCCAGGTGGCCTTTGTGGATTTTTTTTTGGTGGCCTTTGTGGATTTGGTCCCTGATCAAATAACTATTTTTAGAACAAATTGGTTGCTATGGGAATGCGATATATGTATTCAGCTCTTAAATGTTTCGTATATATGTAAGTATGGACTTTGTACCTCCAATTGCTTCGTCTCTAGATAGTATAATTTTGCTATTTTTTTGCATAATCAGCAAAAAATGCAATATGGAAAAAAAAAATCAAAATAATCCACAAAGGCCATTCCAAAAAGGCCACTTTTTTTCAAGTGGCCTTTGTGGATGTGGCCTTTGTGGATTTTCGGTCCCTGAAAAAAGTGGCCTTTGTGGATTTTTCAAGGACCGGTCCCTGGCCAGGTGGCCTTTGTGGATTTTTTTTTGGTGGCCTTTGTGGATTTGGTCCCTGATCAAATAACTATTTTTAGAACAAATTGGTTGCTATGGGAACGCGATATAAGTATTCAGCTCTTAAATGTTTCGTATATATGTAAGTATCGACTTTGTACCTCCAATTGCTTAGTCTCTGCGTAGTATAATTTTGCTATTTTTTTGCATAATCAGCAAAAAATGCAATATTGAAAAAAAATTTTTAAAAATCCACAAAGGCCATTCCAAAAAGGCCACTTTTTTTCAAGTGGCCTTTGTGGATGTGGCCTTTGTGAATTTTCGGTCCCTGAAAAAAGTGGCCTTTGTGGATTTTTCAGGGACTGGTCCCTGGCCAGGTGGCCTTTGCGGATTTTTTTTGGTGGCCTTTGTGGATTTGGTCCCTGATCAAATAACTATTTTTAGAACAAATTGGTTGCTATGGGAACGCGATATATGTATTCAGCTCTTAAATGTTTCGTATATATATGTAAGTATGGACTTTGTACCTCCAATTGCTTAGTCTCTGCATAGTATAATTTTGGTATTTTTTTGCATAATCAGCAGAAAATGCAATATTGAAAAAATTTTTAAAAAATCCACAAAGGCCATTCCAAAAAGGCCACTTTTTTTCCAGTGGCCTTTGTGGATGTGGCTTTTGTGGATTTTCGGTTCCCGAAAAAGTGGCCTTTGTGGATTTTTCATGGACCGGTCCCTGGCCAGGTGGCCTTTGTGGATTTTTTTTTGGTGGCCTTTGTGGATTTGGTCCCTGATCAAATAACTATTTTTAGAACAAATTGGTTGCTATGGGAATGCGATATATGTATTCAGCTCTTAAATGTTTCGTATATATGTAAGTATGGACTTTGTACCTCCAATTGCTTCGTCTCCAGATAGTATAATTTTGCTATTTTTTTGCATAATCAGCAAAAAATGCAATATGGAAAAAAAAAATCAAAATAATCCACAAAGGCCATTCCAAAAAGGCCACTTTTTTTCAAGTGGCCTTTGTGGATGTGGCCTTTGTGGATTTTCGGTCCCTGAAAAAAGTGGCCTTTGTGGATTTTTCAAGGACCGGTCCCTGGCCAGGTGGCCTTTGTGGATTTTTTTTTGGTGGCCTTTGTGGATTTGGTCCCTGATCAAATAACTATTTTTAGAACAAATTGGTTGCTATGGGAACGCGATATAAGTTTTCAGCTCTTAAATGTTTCGTATATATGTAAGTATCGACTTTGTACCTCCAATTGCTTAGTCTCTGCGTAGTATAATTTTGCTATTTTTTTGCATAATCAGCAAAAAATGCAATATTGAAAAAAAATTTTTAAAAATCCACAAAGGCCATTCCAAAAAGGCCACTTTTTTTCAAGTGGCCTTTGTGGATGTGGCCTTTGTGAATTTTCGATCCCTGAAAAAAATTGGCCTTTGTGGATTTTTCAGGGACTGGTCCCTGGCCAGGTGGCCTTTGTGGATTTTTTTTGGTGGCCTTTGTGGATTTGGTCCCTGATCAAATAACTATTTTTAGAACAAATTGGTTGCTATGGGAACGCGATATATGTATTCAGCTCTTAAATGTTTCGTATATATGTAAGTATGGACTTTGTACCTCCAATTGCTTAGTCTCTGCATCGTATAATTTTGGTATTTTTTTGTATAATCGGCCAAAAATGCAATATTGAAAAACAAATTTTAAAAAATCCACAAAGGCCATTCCAAAAAGGCCACTTTTTTTCAAGTGGCCTTTGTGGATGTGGCCTATGTCGATTTTCGGTCCCTGAAGAAAGTGGCATTTGTGGATTTTTCAGGGATCGGTCCCTGGCCAGGTGGCCTTTGTGGATTTTTTTTGGTGGCCTTTGTGGATTTGGTCCCTGATCAAATAACTATTTTTAGAACAAATTGGTTGCTATGGGAAGGCGATATAAGTATTCAGCTCTTAAATGTTTCGTATATATGTAAGTATGGACTTTGTACCTCCAATTGCTTCGTCTCTAGATAGTATAATTTTGCTATTTTTTTGCATAATCAGCAAAAAATGCAATATGGAAAAAAAAATTTTAAAAAATCCACAAAGGCCATTCCAAAAAGGCCACTTTTTTTCAAGTGGCCTTTGTGGATGTAGCCTTTGTGGATTTTCGGTCCATGAAAAAAGTGGCCTTTGTGGATTTTTCAGGGACTGGTCCCTGGCCAGGTGGCCTTTGTGGATTTTTTTTGGTGGCCTTTGTGGATTTGGTCCCTGATCAAATAACTATTTTTAGAACAAATTGGTTGCTATGGGAACGCGATATATGTATTCAGCTCTTAAATGTTTCGTATATATATGTAAGTATGGACTTTGTACCTCCAATTGCTTAGTCTCTGCATAGTATAATTTTGGTTTTTTTTTGCATAATCAGCAGAAAATGCAATATTGAAAAAAATTTTAAAAAATCCACAAAGGCCATTCCAAAAAGGCCACTTTTTTTCAGTGGCCTTTGTGGATGTGGCTTTTGTGGATTTTCGGTTCCCGAAAAAAGTGGCCTTTGTGGATTTTTCATGGACCGGTCCCTGGCCAGGTGGCCTTTGTGGATTTTTTTTTTGGTGGCCTTTGTGGATTTGGTCCCTGATCAAATAACTATTTTTAGAACAAATTGGTTGCTATGGGAATGCGATATATGTATTCAGCTCTTAAATGTTTCGTATATATGTAAGTATGGACTTTGTACCTCCAATTGCTTCGTCTCCAGATAGTATAATTTTGCTATTTTTTTGCCTAATCAGCAAAAAATGCAATATGGAAAAAAAAAATCAAAATAATCCACAAAGGCCATTCCAAAAAGGCCACTTTTTTTCAAGTGGCCTTTGTGGATGTGGCCTTTGTGGATTTTCGGTCCCTGAAAAAAGTGGCCTTTGTGGATTTTTCAAGGACCGGTCCCTGGCCAGGTGGCCTTTGTGGATTTGGTTCCTGATCAAATAACTATTTTTAGAACAAATTGGTTGCTATGGGAACGCGATATAAGTATTCAGCTCTTAAATGTTTCGTATATATGTAAGTATCGACTTTGTACCTCCAATTGCTTAGTCTCTGCGTAGTATAATTTTGCTATTTTTTTGCATAATCAGCAAAAAATGCAATATTGAAAAAAAATTTTTAAAAATCCACAAAGGCCATTCCAAAAAGGCCACTTTTTTTCAAGTGGCCTTTGTGGATGTGGCCTTTGTGAATTTTCGATCCCTGAAAAAAATTGGCCTTTGTGGATTTTTCAGGGACTGGTCCCTGGCCAGGTGGCCTTTGTGGATTTTTTTTGGTGGCCTTTGTGGATTTGGTCCCTGATCAAATAACTATTTTTAGAACAAATTGGTTGCGATGGGAACGCGATATATGTATTCAGCTCTTAAATGTTTCGTATATTTGTAAGTATGGACTTTGTACCTCCAATTGCTTAGTCTCTGCATCGTATAATTTTGGTATTTTTTTGTATAATCGGCCAAAAATGCAATATTGAAAAACAAATTTTAAAAAATACACAAAGGCCATTCCAAAAAGGCCACTTTTTTTCAAGTGGCCTTTGTGGATGTGGCCTTTGTGGATTTTCGGTCCCTGAAAAAAGTGGCCTTTGTGGATTTTTCAGGGCCTGGTCCCTGGCCAGGTGGCCTTTGTGGATTTTTTTTTGGTGGCCTTTGTGGATTTGGTCCCTGATCAAATAACTATTTTTAGAACAAATTGGTTGCTATGGGAACGCGATATAAGTATTCAGCTCTTAAATGTTTCGTATATATGTAAGTATGGACTTTGTACCTCCAATTGCTTCGTCTCTAGATAGTATAATTTTGCTATTTTTTTGCATAATCAGCAAAAAATGCAATATGGAAAAAAAAATTTTAAAAAATCCACAAAGGCCATTCCGAAAAGGCCACTTTTTTTCAAGTGGCCTTTGTGGATGTGGCCTTTGTGGATTTTCGGTCCATGAAAAAAGTGGCCTTTGTGGATTTTTCAGGGACTGGTCCCTGGCCAGGTGGCCTTTGTGGATTTTTTTTGGTGGCCTTTGTGGATTTGGTCCCTGATCAAATAACTATTTTTAGAACAAATTGGTTGCTATGGGAACGCGATATATGTATTCAGCTCTTAAATGTTTCGTATATATATGTAAGTATGGACTTTGTACCTCCAATTGCTTAGTCTCTGCATAGTATAATTTTGGTATTTTTTTGCATAATCAGCAGAAAATGCAATATTGAAAAAAATTTAAAAAATCCACAAAGGCCATTCCAAAAAGGCCACTTTTTTTCCAGTGGCCTTTGTGGATGTGGCTTTTGTGGATTTTCGGTTCCCGAAAAAAGTGGCCTTTGTGGATTTTTCATGGACCGGTCCCTGGCCAGGTGGCCTTTGTGGATTTTTTTTTGGTGGCCTTTGTGGATTTGGTCCCTGATCAAATAACTATTTTTAGAACAAATTGGTTGCTATGGGAATGCGATATATGTATTCAGCTCTTAAATGTTTCGTATATATGTAAGTATGGACTTTGTACCTCCAATTGCTTCGTCTCCAGATAGTATAATTTTGCTATTTTTTTGCATAATCAGCAAAAAATGCAATATGGAAAAAAAATCAAAATAATCCACAAAGGCCATTCCAAAAAGGCCACTTTTTTTCAAGTGGCCTTTGTGGATGTGGCCTTTGTGGATTTTCGGTCCTTGAAAAAAGTGGCCTTTGTGGATTTTTCAAGGACCGGTCCCTGGCCAGGTGGCCTTTGTGGATTTTTTTTTGGTGGCCTTTGTGGATTTGGTCCCTGATCAAATAACTATTTTTAGAACAAATTGGTTGCTATGGGAACGCGATATAAGTATTCAGCTCTTAAATGTTTCGTATATATGTAAGTATCGACTTTGTACCTCCAATTGCTTAGTCTCTGCGTAGTATAATTTTGCTATTTTTTTGCATAATCACAAAAAATGGAATATTGAAAAAAAATTTTTAAAAATCCACAAAGGCCATTCCAAAAAGGCCACTTTTTTTCAAGTGGCCTTTGTGGATGTGGCCTTTGTGAATTTTCGGTCCCTGAAAAAAGTGGCCTTTGTGGATTTTTCAGGGCCTGGTCCCTGGCCAGTTGGCCTTTGTGGATTTTTTTTTGGTGGCCTTTGTGGATTTGGTCCCTGATCAAATAACTATTTTTAGAACAAATTGGTTGCTATGGGAATGCGATATATGTATTCAGCTCTTAAATGTTTCGTATATATGTAAGTATGGACTTTGTACCTCCAATTGCTTCGTCTCTAGATAGTATAATTTTGCTATTTTTTTGCATAATCAGCAAAAAATGCAATATGGAAAAAAAAATTTTAAAAAATCCACAAAGGCCATTCCGAAAAAGCCACTTTTTTTCAAGTGGCCTTTGTGGATGTGGCCTTTGTGGATTTTCGGTCCATGAAAAAAGTGGCCTTTGTGGATTTTTCAGGGACTGGTCCCTGGCCAGGTGGCCTTTGTGGATTTTTTTTGGTGGCCTTTGTGGATTTGGTCCCTGATCAAATAACTATTTTTAGAACAAATTGGTTGCTATGGGAAGGCGATATATGTATTCAGCTCTTAAATGTTTCGTATATATATGTAAGTATGGACTTTGTACCTCCAATTGCTTAGTCTCTGCATAGTATAATTTTGGTATTTTTTTGCATAATCAGCAGAAAATGCAATATTGAAAAAATTTTTAAAAAATCCACAAAGGCCATTCCAAAAAGGCCACTTTTTTTCCAGTGGCCTTTGTGGATGTGGCTTTTGTGGATTTTCGGTTCCCGAAAAAAGTGGCCTTTGTGGATTTTTCATGGACCGGTCCCTGGCCAGGTGGCCTTTGTGGATTTTTTTTGGTGGACTTTGTGGATTTGGTCCCTGATCAAATAACTATTTTCAGAACAATTTGGTTGCTATGGGAACACGATATATGTATTCAACTCTTAAATGTTTCGTATATATGTAAGTATGGACTTTGTACCTCCAATCGCTTAGTCTCTGCATAGTATAATTTTGCTATTTTTTTGCATAATCAGCAAAAAATGCAATATTGAAAAAAAAATTAAAAAAAATCCACAAAGGCCATTCCAAAAAGGCCACTTTTTTTCAAGTGGCCTTTGTGGATGTGGCCTTTGTGGATTTTCGCTCCCTGAGAAAAGTGGCCTTTGTGGATTTTTCAAGGACCGGTCCCTGGCCAGGTGGCCTTTGTGGATTTTTTTTTGGTGGCCTTTGTGGATTTGGTCCCTGATCAAATAACTATTTTTAGAACAAATTGGTTGCTATGGGAACGCGATATAAGTATTCAGCTCTTAAATGTTTCGTATATTTGTAAGTATCGACTTTGTACCTCCAATTGCTTGGTCTCTAGATAGTATAATTTTGCTATTTTTTTGCATAATCAGCAAAAAATGCAATATGAAAAAAAATTTTAAAAATCCACAAAGGCCATTCCAAAAAGGCCACTTTTTTTCAAGTGGCCTTTGTGGATGTGGCCTTTGTGGATTTTCGGTCCATGAAAAAAGTGGCCTTTGTGGATTTTTCAGGGACTGGTCCCTGGCCAGGTGGCCTTTGTGGATTTTTTTTGGTGGCCTTTGTGGATTTGGTCCCTGATCAAATAACTATTTTTAGAACAAATTGGTTGCCATGGGAACGCGATATATGTATTCAGCTCTTAAATGTTTCGTATATATATGTAAGTATGGACTTTGTACCTCCAATTGCTTAGTCTCTGCATAGTATAATTTTGGTATTTTTTTGCATCATCAGCAGAAAATGCAATATTGAAAAAATTTTTAAAAAATCCACAAAGGCCATTCCAAAAAGGCCACTTTTTTTCCAGTGGCCTTTGTGGATGTGGCTTTTGTGGATTTTCGGTTCCCGAAAAAAGTGGCCTTTGTGGATTTTTCATGGACCGGTCCCTGGCCAGGTGGCCTTTGTGGATTTTTTTTTGGTGGCCTTTGTGGATTTGGTCCCTGATCAAATAACTATTTTTAGAACAAATTGGTTGCTATGGGAATGCGATATATGTATTCAGCTCTTAAATGTTTCGTATATATGTAAGTATGGACTTTGTACCTCCAATTGCTTCGTCTCCAGATAGTATAATTTTGCTATTTTTTTGCATAATCAGCAAAAAATGCAATATGGAAAAAAAAAATCAAAATAATCCACAAAGGCCATTCCAAAAAGGCCACTTTTTTTCAAGTGGCCTTTGTGGATGTGGCCTTTGTGGATTTTCGGTCCCTGAAAAAAGTGGCCTTTGTGGATTTTTCAAGGACCGGTCCCTGGCCAGGTGGCCTTTGTGGATTTTTTTTTGGTGGCCTTTGTGGATTTGGTCCCTGATCAAATAACTATTTTTAGAACAAATTGGTTGCTATGGGAACGCGATATAAGTTTTCAGCTTTTAAATGTTTCGTATATATGTAAGTATCGACTTTGTACCTCCAATTGCTTAGTCTCTGCGTAGTATAATTTTGCTATTTTTTTGCATAATCAGCAAAAACTGCAATATTGAAAAAAAATTTTTAAAAATCCACAAAGGCCATTCCAAAAAGGCCACTTTTTTTCAAGTGGCCTTTGTGGATGTGGCCTTTGTGAATTTTCGATCCCTGAAAAAAATTGGCCTTTGTGGATTTTTCAGGGACTGGTCCCTGGCCAGGTGGCCTTTGTGGATTTTTTTTGGTGGCCTTTGTGGATTTGGTCCCTGATCAAATAACTATTTTTAGAACAAATTGGTTGCTATGGGAACGCGATATATGTATTCAGCTCTTAAATGTTTCGTATATATGTAAGTATGGACTTTGTACCTCCAGTTGCTTAGTCTCTGCATCGTATAATTTTGGTATTTTTTTGTATAATCGGCCAAAAATGCAATATTGAAAAACAAATTTTAAAAAATCCACAAAGGCCATTCCGAAAAGGCCACTTTTTTTCAAGTGGCCTTTGTGGATGTGGCCTTTGTGGATTTTCGGTCCCTGAAAAAAGTGGCCTTTGTGGATTTTTCAGGGCCTGGTCCCTGGCCAGGTGGCCTTTGTGGATTTTTTTTTGGTGGCCTTTGTGGATTTGGTCCCTGATCAAATAACTATTTTTAGAACAAATTGGTTGCTATGGGAACGCGATATAAGTATTCAGCTCTTAAATGTTTCGTATATATGTAAGTATGGACTTTGTACCTCCAATTGCTTGGTCTCTAGATAGTATAATTTTGCTATTTTTTTGCATAATCAGCAAAAAATGCAATATGGAAAAAAAAATTTTAAAAAATCCACAAAGGCCATTCCGAAAAGGCCACTTTTTTCAAGTGGCCTTTGCGGATGTGGCCTTTGTGGATTTTCGGTCCATGAAAAAAGTGGCCTTTGTGGATTTTTCAGGGACTGGTCCCTGGCCAGGTGGCCTTTGTGGATTTTTTTTGGTGGCCTTTGTGGATTTGGTCCCTGATCAAATAACTATTTTTAGAACAAATTGGTTGCTATGGGAACGCGATATGTGTATTCAGCTCTTAAATGTTTCGTATATATATGTAAGTATGGACTTTGTACCTCCAATTGCTTAGTCTCTGCATAGTATAATTTTGGTATTTTTTTGCATAATCAGCAGAAAATGCAATATTGAAAAAATTTTTAAAAAATCCACAAAGGCCATTCCAAAAAGGCCACTTTTTTTCCAGTGGCCTTTGTGGATGTGGCTTTTGTGGATTTTCGGTTCCCGAAAAAAGTGGCCTTTGTGGATTTTTCATGGACCGGTCCCTGGCCAGGTGGCCTTTGTGGATTTTTTTTTGGTGGCCTTTGTGGATTTGGTCCCTGATCAAATAACTATTTTTAGAACAAATTGGTTGCTATGGGAATGCGATATATGTATTCAGCTCTTAAATGTTTCGTATATATGTAAGTATGGACTTTGTACCTCCAATTGCTTCGTCTCCAGATAGTATAATTTTGCTATTTTTTTGCATAATCAGCAAAAAATGCAATATGGAAAAAAAAATCAAAATAATCCACAAAGGCCATTCCAAAAAGGCCACTTTTTTTCAAGTGGCCTTTGTGGATGTGGCCTTGTGTGGATTTTCGGTCCCTGAAAAAAGTGGCCTTTGTGGATTTTTCAAGGACCGGTCCCTGGCCAGGTGGCCTTTGTGGATTTTTT
>CAXIUP010000099.1:0-20000 GCA_964035015.1 Corallium rubrum
CCTTCCTTCCTTCCTTCCTTCCTTCCTTCCTTCCTTCCTTCCTTCCTTCCTTCCTTCCTTGGTGTGGGTATGGTGATGCATAAGGTATGTGAATGCATGGTGATGGTGAGTGGTGGTGGTAGGTGATTATGCATGATGAATATTATCATCGTCAAAATCATGACGGCGAGGAATGGATCGTCGATCTTCCAAGTGCATGCGCAGTAACGATTTCTGTGGCTCGCATGGTCTTTCTTACCTGTATCAGTTCCTTAATGACATTCAGAATGGCGAACACAAAACATATCACAGCTGCGACCAGACACGGAGCAGTGGCCAATAACGAACCTAAAGGGGAAATATGAACGATATAGACCTTATTCAAGAATCGCCGCGAATTAAAATTCTTTTATAATATAAATAAGTTTTGTGGAAACACCACGTAAAATATTTCTTTGCTAAGCTTTCGGCCTGTTGACTCAGGCCTTCACAGAGCAATAATAACAAACTCTTGGCTCACGTCATTTATAAATTAAGCAACTGATCAATTAAATCACGTAAGAATACAATGGCGTATCACGTTAATTTTATTAATTAGAAAACAAAATCAAGAATGTTCTCCGAATAGGGCACGCCACGTGCTATTTAATGGCTGTCCCTCCTGAGAAATAGTGTGAAATGTGTGAAATTCATGTGTGAAATTCAAAAGAATTTTCCAAACATCTTACATTCTACCCAACATGCACATTTACTCAAAATTGCATTTTTGCACAATTTACTTCCGCTGCTATTTGTTCTTCCGGTGAGTTGTTAGCCATGTGCGGCATGTTGTAAGTTCTTTGCTCATTTTGCTTTGGGAGTTGGACAAAAATTTGGACAGCTTTGCCTTTTGATCAAGGAGCTCATGCACGCTGTTGGTAGATTTCGAAAGTAACTGACTGACAGTAATCTGCGCGATATGTAATATATGGATATTTCTGACTGCCTTCAGCCGGGGATCCCAATAGCTCAGTGATAGAGCACTGGTACGTGAAACCAGAGACCTTGGGTTCGATTCCCGATTGTGGCAGTCAGAAAACGTTTCTCTACAGCAGTGATTCGACTTCATTTGAAATTCTTCTTCTTCACATATACATGCTGCTGAAGGACAACTGAATGTTTAATAACTTACGATGGCTTGGGTCAAGCCGACGTCGTCCTGGAGAAAGATACCTAACTCTTCGTTTGGGTGGATTACATATCCCCCGATGAGCTACGGTAATGTGTGCGATATATAATCCCCGAGCCGGGCGTAGGGCCGAAGGCCCGGAGCCCGGTGAGGATGCTAATCTCGACATGCGTGGAGTCCACTTTACACGCGTGTTCAAATGCGAATCAGTTTGAGCGATCTGAATATTTGTATATATATATATATATATATATATATATATATATATATATATATATATATATATATATATATATATGTGTGTGTGTGTGGACGGACCACGCGCGGTGAAGATTGTAGGGCACTGGAAACGATATAGTTCTTGACAAAAAAGATTTGAAGTGATATATTCTTGACAAAAAGACTTGAGAAAGGAGTTTTGAGGATGGGATACGTACATTCATTTCAAAAGAACAGAAACAAATCAACGTCTTGACTAAAGGAAACCCGTCAAACCGAACCTCGAAAGAGGGAAAAAGATATAGAAAACCAACGATGATAAAGGCCGAAGCTACGGTAAAAATATAGAGCAGTCGCTCTCAGTAATCACGAACACTTAGTAGCAAAACTGTTCGAGTTTCCCTGTTTACGTCTATGACTGTTAATTTTGTTTTATATTATGACATTTTGTGTGTCCTTGAAGTCCGTTGTAAACGTATCATATCCATAATTGCATGTTTTTTTCTTGCCGATGCCCGTTGTATTTTTTACCTGTGGCTGCCGTCTTATCTTCTTTTAAATAGTTTTCTTTTTGTAAAACTACTTAATATGACTTAGCGGTTGTTTATAATTTAGCATAAAAAATGGAAAAGGAATTTTTTTAAAACGTACAAATGCTGTTGAAATATTTATTAAGGCCCATTAACATGTATGTGAAAAAATTTTCAGCAATTCAGATTTCGAAATGAAAAACTGTTTTTGTTATATTTGTTTAAATAAATATAACATGAATACCAGCCAGGCAGTTTGAGTAGTTTTCAAAATGCAAATATTTTTAGATACCAAGCAATGGTCTTTGTAAACATGGAAAGAAAGAACTGTAACATATAACCCTAATGTTTTGATAAAATTCTGACGCCTGCTTCAGTAGCGTGGTGGTTAACGTCGTCGGCTTGCACGCGAACGAGATCGAGTTCGAAACCTGGGAGGCGACATGTAATTTTTTTCATTCAATATATTTTACGAAATATCATCCTTAAATTTTTCTTTATTTTTTTGTAGCATTTTTCTTTAAAAAAATAGAGTTTTTGTTTTTTATCTCAAATATCTACCAGAATTAAAACTATATTTTCATTCCGACAGGAGTAGCTATTTCCAGGCCTCCAACAAGAAAAGAGCGCAAGGGGGGTTGCTGTACAAGCGGGCGAGGGGTTATTGCATTTATGTATTTCTAGTATATGGATATTTCTGACTGTCTCAGCCCGGGATCCCAATAGCTCAGTGGTAGAGCACTGGTACGTGAAACCAGAGACCTTGGGTTCGATTCCCGGTTAGGGCAGTCAGAAAACGTTTCTCCACAGCAGTGATTCGACTTCATTTGAAATTCTTCTTCTGCACATATACACGCTGCTGAAGGACGACTGAATATTTAGTAACTGACTGACTTTGTAGTTTAATAGCGATCAGATGTGGCTGACAACTGTCTTGATCGTAAATATGTTCACCAATGTGAAGTATCACCACATTCAGCCTTCGATTTTGTGATGACACTTTCGCGTTTTGCCAGTAGCCCAAGTGAAGGCTTAATCCAGGCGTCTTGTTAAATATTGCGTGTGGGTCAAAAATATATACTTACTATTTCTCGCAAATCCAATGTAGGTGGTGAGGAAAATGAGGAAGACTGTGTAAACGAAGAAACAAAAATAATACCATTTCTTTGCACGTTTTTGCCATTTTTCATCTAAGAACTTTTGAACTACTTCATGTCGTAGGCATTCATTTCGTGAAAAGTTTGCCATATTTTCCAACGCTTGCATTGATGTAACTATCTTTTGTGATTCTCCTGTGAAACGAAATTCGCACATATGGCTGAGTGTTATTGTCACTGAGATTGATGATGGTGGTGGTGGTTGGTGTTCTTGGTGTTATGGTTTGTGTTGGTGTTGGTATTGGTATTCTTGTAGTGGTGGTTGGTGGTGCTGGTGTTATGGTTTCTGTTGTGTTGGTAGTACTGTGGTATTGGTATTATTGTAGTGGTGGTGTTGGTGTTGGTGTTGTGGTGGTCATTCTTGGTGGTAGGGTGGTAGTGTGGTGGTAGGATGTTGGTGGTTGTATTGTTGTAATGGTATTATTGTAGTGGTGGTGGTGTTGTGGTGGTCATTCTTGGTGGTAGGGTGTTGTTGTTGTTGGTGGTGGTGGTGGTATTGTTGTAGTGGTGGTGGTGTTGTGGTGGTCATTCTTGGTGGTAGTGTGGTGGTAAGATGTTGGTGTTGGTGGTATTGTTGTACTGGTGGTGGTGGTGGTACTATTGTAGTGGTGATGGTGTTGTGGTGGTCATTCTTAGTTGTAGGGTGGTATTGGTGGTAGGATGTTGTTGTTGTTGTTGGTGGTGGTATTGTTGTTGTTGTGGTATTGTTGTAGTGGTGGTGGTGGTGGTGGTGGTCATTCTTGTTGGTAGTGTGGTAGTGTGGTGGTAGGGTGGTGGTGGTGGTGGTGGTATTGTTGTGCTGGTGGTGGTATTATTGTAGTGGTGGTGGTGGTGTTGTGGTGGTCATTCTTGGTGGTAGGGTGGTATTGTGGTGGTAGGGTGTTGTTGGTGTTGATGGTGACGGTATTGTTGTACTGGTGGTGGTGGCGATATTGTTGTACTGGTGGTGGTTGGTGGTGCTGGTGGTTGTTTCTGTTGTTGACGTTGTTGTTGTTCATGTCGTTGTTGTTGATATCGTTGCGTCGTCGTTACTGGGGTTGTTTTGTTGTTGCCCATGTTTTGACGTTGTGCTGTTGTTCTTGTCAAAATGTATACCACAAGTTAGTCAGCAGTTTGTTCACACAACATTGACTGACTGCGTTACACTTGTGGAAAAGCAAAGTGTTTTTTGTTAGACTGTGCTTTACTTGTCTTGTTTTAAGGCGACAGTATGGAATAACAATTAACTCAAGTTTCGGGTGCGTGAACACTGGGAAACACTGATTTAAGTGTTGCTGGATGCGTACTCAAACTAAAATAATGACCACCGTATAAATGTTATTGTTGTTGTCGTCGTCGGTGGTGGTGGTGGTGGTTTCGTTTGGTGATTAGTGGTCATGGTTGGATGATGATGATGTTGGTAGTGGTTGGTTGTTGTTGGCGGTGGTGGTGGTGATGGTGGTTGGTTGGTTGGTTGTAGTTGTGGTTGGTTGTTGTCGGTGCTGGTGGTAGTTGTTGTATTTGCATTTGTCGTCGTTGTTTATTGTTGTCGTGGTCGACGTCGTCGTCGTCGTTGTTGTTGTTGTTGTTGTTGTTGTTTAGATATGACTTGTAGTTGGGTTATCTAGGATAAATTAAGATAGTTTATTTCTTGGTATTTCAACTATACCTTTCACTGTTTGCAAAGCAAAGAAATCATACTCTCTCCCTGCATTGCTCGGTTCTTTGACGCAGTTATCGAGAATTTTAAGAGCCACGTCTGGCATCTTTTCAACCATCTCAGCCAGCAAACCGTCCGCTCCAGAGAAGGAATCTTTCATCGCCTAAATTAAACGCAGGGAAAATGGTAGACATCTGGCGGCTGCATACTCTACTCCACCATGCTTTACTCCACGCCACGCCAAGCCACTCCACTCCACTCTACTCCACTCTACACCACTCTACTCCACTCTACTCCACTCTACTCCACTCTACTCCACTCCACTCCACTCTACTCTACTCCACTCATCTCCACTCTACTTCGCTCCGCGCCAATTTACTCCACTCCACTCCACTCCACTCCACTACACTACACCCCACCCCACCCCAGCCCACCCCACCCCACCCCAGCCCACCCCACCCCACCCCACCCCAGCCCACCCCACGCCACCCCTCCCCTCCCCACCCCACCCCACCCCACTCCGCCCCACCCCACTCCACTCCACTCCGCTCCGCTCCGCTCCACTCCACTCCACTCCACTCCACTCCACTCCACTCCACTCTACTCTACTCCACTCATCTCCACTCTACTTCGCTCCGCGCTAATTTACTCCACTACACTACACTACACTACACTACACCCCACCCCACCCCACCCCTCCCCACCCCACCCCTCCCCACCCCACCCCACCCCACCCCACCCCACCCCACTCCGCTCCACTCCGCTCCGCTCCACTCCACTCCACTCCACTCCACTCCACTCCACTCCACTCCACTCCACTCCACTCCACTCCACTCCACTCCACTCCACTCCACTCCAATCCACTCTACTCTACTGTGTGCTTACCTGTTCCCAATTGACCAGACCCAGGATAGCTTTTGCGGTATCAGGTTTCTTGTTAAGAACAGCCCAGTCCAAGCATGTTTTGTATTTGCCACGGCTGTTTCCGTCCACCAATAGACGAGCTCCATGTTTAACAAGCAGTTCCAGGACTTCCGTTTTGCCCAACACAGCGGCAAACATGGCTGCCGTTTCTCCTACGCGATTGGCGTTATTTATTATCGAGGGATATTTCTGAAGGAGACATGTTATTGTTCTTATGGAACCGTTGGCGGCGGCATGGTGAAGAGGAGTCTCGTTTTCGTGGTCCCTGTATTGAGTGAAAGATAATTAGGTGATACAGTAAACACTATAGGGACCTTATAGTGTATATGAAATGAAAATTAAGTTTATCTAATTTGAAAGAACTCTTGATATTATAAAGTAACATCTTCTACAGTTTTTCCATATCTTACTTCGTTCTTGAGATATTACTATTTGTTTGATATGTAAATGAGCACACTGCATACGTCACATTGTATAATGAGTTGTTGGAAAATTAGGAATATTGCTGAAGTTATCGAACAAAGTCACACGAAACTGGGCATGTACAGGTTCAATCGATTTAACAGATTAATATCAATGATATGTACGATTTCTCAGTAACTCGTTATACAATGTGACGTATGCAGTGTGATCCTTTACATATCAAACAAATAGTAAGATCTCAAGAATGAAGTAAGATATGGAAAAACTGTAGATGTTACTTTACAATATCAGGAGTTCTTCCAAATTAAACAAAGTTAATTTTCATTTCATATACACTTTAAGCAAGCTAGGACGACGACGGCAATTAAGTCACTGCCAAGGGCGTAGGAACCGGGGGGCTAAGGGGCTGCAGCCCCCCCAATATTTTATCTTGCTGATATTAGCCCCCCCCCCCAATATTTTGCCCAACTACAGTTTGAGATTAAATGAGTTAAAGAGATCGTTGGTAATAATTTATAAAAATAAAAAATAAATCCTCCCAACACCATAAAAATATGAATTTCTTTCGTACAGAACGGGAAATTCGTCATATGACCGAAATCTATTTCTCTGCAGGCATCACCAGGCAGGGACGCGAGGGGCCTGGGCTGCAGTAGAACCCAGTACGCACAGCGCATTGTGACCATTTTTCTGAAGCTGAAAACTAGTCGTGGACCCCCTAGGCGGATTTGTAGCAAAGCCGCGAATGCACATTACACAAACTCAAGTAGCCCCCCCCCAAAGTAACACTGCTTCCTACGCCCCTGGTCACTGCATTTAAAACAAACCATGGATCAGAACATCGTATATTCAACATGGTCTCCTCCTCAAATTGACTGTATATACTAATTGTAATCAAGCTCTCAAATTGAGTGTGGGAATCAATTTCAACGTCAACTTTGTCCCACATGCGGGATGTTAAACCAAAAAGCGTTGCGATTAGGTTTAGGGCTATTTGACTTTACCTTTACCTTTAATTAATAAAATCGACTAGCAGTGATATAACAAATACCACTGAATTACTCGAGTTTTTACAAGCTTATTCATGCTAAAAAGTTAAAATTGTTCTAGATATAAGGTAATTAGAGTTCTATAATCCTAAAAGTTATTAATAGAAGCGTTAATAAAACAATTTTTAAAACGGTTCGTTTTGCTAAAAGGGATAGAAAAAGGACTATTGGATCTGAGGTTATAAGGATTAAGGTTCTTGGGCGGTAGTAAAGAATGAAGCTTGTGAGTTGGATCAGATACAATGTTTTTAAACAGTTTCTCGCACAGAATTCGACGGCGTTCTCTGAGCGTGGTTAATCCAGCGGTGATCATGGCTTGCGAATAGGATAGGAATGGGTGGATAATACGAAGAGCTCGACGTTGTAACCGTTTTAGATCGTCGCTTAAGTATTCCGGTAGAGCATAATGGTACACCTGACAAGCGTATTCGATCACAGAACGAATGCAGGTAGTGTAAAATAAGCACAGTTGTTTTTTCCGGTACACCAGCCCGCTTCAGTTGGACAAGAAAGTATAGTCTCTTTGATGATTTAGACAAAACAGAATCGACATGGGCATTCCATTTGAGGTCGTTGCTGACCACAAGACCTAGAATTTTGACAGTTTTAACGACTTCGAGATCTTTGTTATCAACTTTCATTGGATTGAAGGAGCGGGGCTGTTTGGAAAATTCAATGCGCAGTTCCTTATATAGATTTGGTTGGGTGTAATTCAAAACGGTTGTGATCAGACCATGACTGCATTTGGTCAACAACAGGTTGGATGAGGCTCGGTAATGATTTGGATACGACTTCCGAAAAGGAGGTATCGTCGATAAATTTCCATAAGTTGAAAGATGGATGGGGTTTTAGGTCATCAGAAGAAATAACCAAGGGCCTAATTTACTGCCTTGAGGTACTCCTGCTGGAACGTGACGCCACTGGGAAAATAAGTTGTCGGTAATTTTGATCCTTTGTTGTCTGTTAGTTAGAAAGTCAACAATCCAATTCACAACTGAAGGTTTAATGTCAAGGGTTTTTAATTTATTGAGGAGAATATTGTGGTCCACCAAATCAAAGGCTTTCCGGAAATCAAACAGGGTTACTCGAACGCTTGCACCATTGCCATCGGTTGCTTTGGACCATTGATGGATCATAGAAATGAGGGCCATACAAGCAGAAGACTTCTCAATTCCGCCGTATTGGTTTGAATCAATCACCGATAAAATAGCTTGTTTGAGATCTTTTTCGATAATAAACTCTTCGGCAACTTTGGAGATGACGGGTGTTAAGGAAATGGGTCTAAGGTCTTTAATGATATCTTTAACAGGTTTGGTTTTAGGAATGGTGATAACATTAGCCCTCTTCCAGTTAGTAGGCACAGTTTCTTCGTTGAACGAGCAATTGAGAATTGATGAGATAGGCGTCGCAAGAATAGCAGCAAACCGGGGGGCTACAGGGGGGTTGTGGTTAGGTTTAGGGTTTCCGGGTGGTTGTGGTTTGTGGTTGGGGGTTGGGGGGTTGGGGGTAGGATTCGTTTTTTAATTCGTTGAAATTGACTCCCACACTCAATTTGATAGCTTGATTACAATTAGTATATAGAGTCAATTTGAGGAAGAGAATGGGCTGGTGTATCGTATGCTTAATGTAGTTTGTAAGACCTTTAAAAATAGCTTCGAGAGCGTAACGTATAATAGATTAACGCCTAAGTAAACTAACAACTTTTGCCGTTCCTTGTGTTCCTTATAATCCGAGGGTTTGCCAAAACTGTCAATCCGAATCCGATCCGAAGCCAAAAAAGCGTAGTCCGATCCGATCCGATCCGAAAACAGCTGCTTAAATCCGATCCGATACGGTCCGAAAAAAATAAAACACCGGATATATGTTGCAATAGTTGCGCAAACTTTCCGAAAAGAAAACCAATGAACAAATAAATTTAAGAAAACTACTATACAATAATAATCTTATGTAATAATAGCCTTCATTTGTTGTGCAACGTGCACACAACTAGTGAATTTGTTAATTTTGTGACAAAAAACAATGACAAAAGTGAATCTGATGCGGTTAAAAAAGTGCAAAATCCGATCCGATCCGATCTCAGAAAAAAAGAACAAAATCCGATCCGGTCCGAACGATAAAAGTTTAGTCCGAATCCGATCGGATCGGATCGGATTCGCACACCTCTAGTTCCTTGCCATAAGGTTGTCTTGAAAACGTGAAAACGCTTCAGTTCGTATGTGCAACGAGGACGGTGTTGGGATTACTCTTGGGACTGCAAATTTAAAAGCTTTGTTTTGGTTGAAAAATACTATTGTACTTGGGTCGTCCTCACGAAACGGTCGTTGCCACGATTTACATACCTAGTGTCCTTGCGTCCCTTACCAATATAGCTTAATTACTTATCAATTTACCTTCGGCCCTTTGACCAAAACTCAATCTGATCAACAAAATACCCTGTATTTACGTCGACTTTACCACTGTTTGTCGTTTAGGTGTTTTTACCTCGACTTGAACCAAAAGCCTGAATTATTTGTGTTTACCTACCCTTTTATAGTTGCTCCATTCTTCAATAAGTAGGAAACTGTTTGCCATTTGCCCAAGGAAGCCGCTATGTGTAAACTGGTTTGTGATTTACTATCACCTGCGTCGATCAACGCTTTTGTGGCTTCAGGACCTTGAGTCTCTTTGACGAACTCTACAAGGGCTTTAACGGTGTTGAAGTTTGCGCAGACTGCGTAGTGTAACGAGAGTCTTCCAAAGAGCGAACCAAACCTTCGGGTGTCATACGGAACACGGCCAGTAGTCAAAAGTAACGTGACATTCTAGTTACAAATAGAAACCAACAACAATACATGATTATAAGCGCTATCTATAGCCCTGTTTACACGGCCAAAATTGAAGCGGGGTCTGAGCCACATCTGACTTTAAAGTGCTTATATCACTTGTGAGGTTTTAACGTATTTGAATAGAGCAAAAAAGTTAGTTAATAAGTTATTTTGCCGTTTGTGTTTTACTTTAATAGTTTCTGAGATATAAGCCTTTGAACATGCCAATTTCGGCTTTTCGCCAAAAATTTCAGTCGTTCATTTTTAAGCACGGGGGCCTGGGACTCAGGAACCTAAGTTAACTGTCTTCTTAGTTGGAACTCTCGTGCGTACTGGAAAATGGGGTTATGAAATAACCAAGGTAAATCAAAGGAGACATGCTGCGCTGCCCGCAACACATTTCAATTGGGGCATTTCGCTCTGTTTGACCACCAGTTGCTATAGGCAATA
Source organism: Corallium rubrum (assembly GCA_964035015.1). NCBI lineage: Eukaryota > Metazoa > Cnidaria > Anthozoa > Scleralcyonacea > Coralliidae > Corallium > Corallium rubrum. The sequence continues at coordinate 10,343 of CAXIUP010000099.1, forward strand.
AAGTCATTAAATCTAAAAAAATCTTTAATACTAACTTCGTGTGATCCATTAGACGCAGCAAGATGAAGTGGAACGAAGCCTTTGTGGTCTTGTATGTTCAGATATTCTCTGAAGTCCTTGTATTTCTCCTAAAAGTTTAGAATCGTAGAAAATAAGATAAGCCAGAAGACGGAAAAGGAGGACATAGAGACGGAGAAGTACAAGAAGACGGAGAAGAAGATTTTTGGTTGAACGCTGGAACAAAGAAAGTAAACCCCACTCATACCTTGCTCTTCTAGGAGGAAGAAGAGGAGGAGGAAGAGGAGGAGGAGGTGGAGGTGAAAGAAGAAGAAGAGGAGGAGGAGTTGTGGGAAGAGGAGGTGAAAGAGGAAGAGGAAGAAGAAGAGGAGGTGGGGGAAGACGAGGTGGGGGAAGAGGAGGTGGAGGAATAAGAGGAGGATGAGGAGGTGGGGGAAGAGGAGTTGAGGGAAGAGGAGGTGAAAGAAGAAGAGGAGGAGGAAGAAGAAGAGGGGAGGAAGAAGAAGAGAAGGAAGAAGAAGAGGAGGAGGTGGGGAAGGAGGAGGAGGTGGAGGAATAAGAGGAGGATGAGGAGGTGGGGGAAGTGGAGGTGAAAGAAGAAGAGGAGGAGGAAGAAGAAGAGAAGGAAGAAGAAGAGGAAGAGGTGGGGGAAGGAAGAGGAGGTGGAGGAATAAGAGGAGGATGAGGAGGTGGGGGGAGTGGAGGTGGGGGAAGAGGAGGTGAAAGAAGAAGAGGAGGTGGAAGAAGAAGAGGAGGAGGAAGAAGAAGAGGGGGAGGAAGAAGAAGAGAAGGAAGAAGAGGAGGAGGTGGGGAAGGAAGAGGAGGTGGAGGAATAAGAGGAGGATGAGGAGGTGGGGGAAGTGGAGGTGAAAGAAGAAGAGGAGGAGGAAGAAGAGGAGGAGGAAGAAGAAGAGAAGGAAGAAGAAGAGGAAGAGGTGGGGGAAGGAAGAGGAGGTGGAGGAATAAGAGGAGGATGAGGAGGTGGGGGGAGTGGAGGTGGGGAAGAGGAGGTGAAAGAAGAAGAGGAGGTGGTAGAAGAAGAGGAGGAGGTAGAAGAAGAAGAAGAGGTGGAATAAGAGGAAAAGGAGGTGGAAGAAGAAGAAGAGGAAGAAGAAGAGGAGGAAGAAGAAAAGGAGGAGGTGGAAGAAGAAGAGGAGGAAGAAGAAGAAAAGAGGTAGAAGAAGAAGTGGAGGAGGAGGTGGAAGAAGAAAAGGAGGAGGTGGAAGAAGAAGAGGAGGAGGAGGTGGAAGAAGAAAAGGAGGAGGTAGAAGAAGAAGAGGAGGAAGAAGAAGAAAAGAGGTGGAAGAAGAAGAGGAGGAGGAGGAGGTGGAAGAAGCAAAGGAGGAGGTGGAAGAAGAAGAGGTGGAAGAAGAAGAAGAAGAAGAAGAGGAGGAAGAAGAAGAGGAGGAGGTGGAAGAAGAGGAGTGAAAAGAAGAAGGAAATTGCAACGACGAACATGGGGAACAGGAAGAAAGCGGACAGGAGGAGGCAGAGGTGAAGAAGAAGACTGACAGCGATGGATGGATGGGTAGATGGAGGAGTGAATAGCAAGGTCGTGGGTTCAATTCCTGCCGGAAGGCCTGTGTAGTTGCATTTTTCGCAACTGGTCCCAGTTTGGTCTTAATATATATATATATATATATATTCTACACTCGAATTTTCCTTTACCTAAAATCCTTAGAAGGGAGGAAGAGATCGATGAGTGGCTGGATTGTTGGATAAAAGAATGGATGAAGAGGTAGATGGATAGGTGGGTGTAGGGATGGTTGCATAAATTGGTGGAAGGGGAGTTGGGGGTGAGTGGATGGATATAGATCAGCTTTGCCAGACAGTCGTTCTCACCTCATTAATGGCGTCATTCCATTATCAAACTGATGCAACACACTTTTATCTTGATCAACGACCATTTGTGCGAGGTTTATCAAAGGTGTTTGACAGACATCGTGAAAGAACGTACGCTTTTCTTTCAGCTCGATGTTCAGGCATTTTTGAATGTGTTCCTTCATTTCAGACTCACCAAAACACACAAGCAGCGTGTTCGGGTTTCTGCTCTCTATGATGGCTTGCAGTATTGTTCCTTTATTCTTATAAAGTGTACTGTCGGTTAAAAGTCTCCACATTTCCTTTCCAATACGGGAGCCTTTTTAATAAAGGAAAAAAGAAAAGATTTTTACTATGTGTGTTCTATATATTGTGTGGAGAATGGGAAAATAGCCATAGCAACGTTCCTAGCAACCGAAGACGAAGCTTTGAATTCGCATTGGATCTGCAATATGACCTCAGAAACGGTGTATCTTGAGGACAACTTTAAAGTATCGATGTTTAACAAAGCAAAGATTCAATGAAAATTTTGTCAGGAAAAAGTTTTGAAAAAGTTCGTACGCACGCGCCCGCACTCGTATTGTATTCGTACTCACGCACTTGTATTTGTACTCGCGTATTCGGACTCGCGCACTTGTATTGGTATTCGCGCATTCGTACTCAAGCACTCGTATTCGTATTCGCGCACTTGTATTCGTACTCGCGCATTCGTAGTCACGCACACTCGTACTCCCGCACACGTACTCGCGCATTCGCAGTCACGTTGGCACATTCCTATTCGTACTCGCACGCGCACACATGCATGCGCCTACAGACAGTGCACATAAGTAGCATGCGTGACATACCGTGATCAAGGAAAAGTTTTAGTGTTTGTTCACATCCAGTAGCTGCAGCCAAATAGATGGGCGAGTTGCCGTCACGATCAACGTGATCAATTTTCGCTTTGTGGCTCACGAGACATTTTGCCATTTCGTAATTTCGGTGCTGACATGCTACAATCAGTGGTGTAGTACTATTACAGTCTCCCTTGTCAACGATCTGTTCTTTTAGATGAATACATTTTTCTATTGCCTTAATGATTTCTTTATCATCCGTAATTTCAGCTCCTAAATGAAACAAATGCTGCTTGTTGTTCGTTTGTAGAGCTTTGAGTTTGTCCATGTGGTATTGATCGAAGGTAGTCGACAAGCTTTCAAATCTTTCGAGCAACTTGTCTATACAGTTCAAGCTTTGTCTTGTTATTGCTTTCATTAAGCACGGTAGTCCATCACTATCTCTCATTAGCATTAGTTGCGCTTGGTCTCTTTCAGACTCTAAAGCAAAGTGGAAAAACAATTAGGGCTATTTATACCAGCCGTTCGCTCAATTTCCCCCCGATTTGTCTCAAATGTGACGGACACTATCGTATTATACAGTAAATTTACTCATCAGTTTAAAATCACAGTACCTTCGCGCCGCGGTTTAATGCGGTCTTTGGTTTTACCAAAAGGCTTTCAATTTATCATATTTACACTTTTCAATGTTTGTTCTAACACACACTTTTTTAGAACAAACATTGAGAAGTGTAAATATGATAAATTGAGAGCTTTTTGGTAAAACCAAAGACCGCCTTAAACCGCGGCGCGAAGGTACTGTGATTTTAAACTGATGAGTAAATCTGCAACAATATTTTATTTCTTATTTACTGTATAATACGATAGTGTTTGTCACATACTTAACTACATTTGGTACAAATTTGAGACAAATCGGAAAAAAATTGAGCGAGCGGTAACAAATTTCTTGAAATGGCTTCCTAGGGTATCCTGTAACTTTAAGCATAGTTCTCATATGTCGCCAATCGTCTCCGATTTATGATTTAGATGCATGTTAAGCAATAAAGAACAATGCAGGAAAGCACTGCTTTACTGCATTGTTCTTTATTACTTAACATGCTGCTGCACTTCCCGTTTTAACATGCATCTAAATCATAAATCGGCGATGATCTGCGATCGTCGGCGACATATACGAACTAGGCTTTACAGAAGACGCGATCTGACCCATTTCGTTTTTGAACAAGCCGCGCGGCTTGAGTAAGACGCGAACATATATATCATATTCATAATAGCGATTAATTTGAATATTCTTTTATGTGCATCTTAATAAGCCTTTCTTGTGTAGTTTGTGTCTGCACATAGTTAGTGGAAGGAGATGGTTTGGAAACTCGACAAAAGTCATTCTTCTATGGTTTTGTTCCATTTGTTTAAATTCCCGGTCACTGAACTTATTGTATTTTCTGTATAATGAAGTAGCCATCCAATAGCAACGTTCGGGTTTAATTAGTGCAGTCATTGGTCGTCACGTGTTGTAAGTTCTTTGTTCGTTGTGTAGTCCTTCGTCGTCACGTGTCCATAGAATTTCCTTTCTTCAACCAATTGCCTTCCTCCAATATGAACACAATAACATGACCATTGCATAATCTTGAAAGACAATGGAGATCATGCGAGTACTAACCCCACCTAACCGGGCTTAACTTTTTGGTGAGAGGTAGCGCGCTAACAGCACACGCCACCCGTGCTCGATTGTATGGGCATTTTAATACAAGTATCTTGATATTATATACGCTTACGATCTCACACGCCGTATACATGAAGCTGTGTTGATATTTAATACCCGAAGAGACTTGACATATGAACGCTGTACACAGGGGCGGATCCAGGATTTTTCGTACGTTAGTCAAAAATTTCGTTTGTGAACATTCGGGGGGGGGGGGGGGGGGGGGGGGGGGGTGTACGGAAATTTTTCCGCGGGGGGGTATGATTAGTTATTAATACACACTAGATCTTTTTCGGGATTTTCGGTAAATAAAACGTGAGGTGCAAAAATGACTGTTTCGCCCAATATCAGGGCTCATCAGGATGCCTAGAAAACACATAATACCACACGGCAAGCTTGTGATTCCAACATGGACAGCCTTTGGAAGGCCGAAAAAGAGCAAACTGGTTTTAAATCAGTTTATTTAAATCAATTATTATCAAATCACAATTTATCACATCTAAACTAGAGATCGTATTACACCAAGCCATGTCAACAAGACAAGACACTGACACAGTCCATATACATTATGTGGATAATAGATATCCAAATCAAAATCTTAAACTAATATCAGGAGACAAAAAGCATAAACAAAATGCCTACACTACAGTATATATTGGTTCGGCTGGGTTCGCGGTATATAAGTGAAATATTTAATATTAATAAACTTTTGACAGCAGCCGTAATATGCTAATTTCATAAACGATCATGCCAGCCGGTCATGGCGCACAGATTGTTCGGTTAATACAAGTCCAAAAGTATTATAATCAGGGGCGTAGCCAGGGTCTTGGGTTTGGGGGGGCGAGAACCTCGGTCTCCTAGGGGGGTCCGGGGGCATGCCCCCCCGGAAAATTTTGGATTTCTAGGGTCTCGGAAACACTATTTCCTGCATTTTGAGGCAAGTATTTAAGAGTAATCTGAAAGCAATAAATTACATAATTTTGTTGAAATCAAACCAGAACATAGAATGATACACGTACGTCAGAATATCTTTAGATTTATTTATAAACAAGTTGTAAATGTAAAAACAGGTTGGAAGCATTTTGTATAGACCCTTACTATTGTAATTTATAGCATATGCATGCTTGCAATATATATAACACATCAACTATCTACTCACTTGGACTTAAAACAACTGTACCCCCCCCCCTACAAGTTTATCCACGGATTTAAACTTTTCACGAGAACGTTCTTGGAGACCATTGGGGGGGCGACCGCCCCCCTCGCCCCCCCTTGGCTACGCCCCTGATTATAATAAGAGTCAAATTTAGTTAAAACAGAATATATTTACATTATGGCTGTACAAGACTACTTGTTTTTCCTCTCTCGAATATGCTTCGGGATAAAAGATTCGGCACCAAAATTTCTACTGAGGCAGAAGCTTGTGTTGTTGATAGCACTCAACAGCTCTTCAACGGAACTCTTCGGCAAAGCGTCGATTCGCTTCATCAAATCAGCATAAACATCTTGAAGATATGGCCGATCGTTTCTCTCAAACGCGGACTGCATAGTCTCGTAAATACTACAAGACATTGCAGTATATTCGCTATTTCGCTTTTATATTTCTGTGGCACTTGAAATTGAACCTTCGGCGAAGGTTGCCAAGTCAAGTTTCGTAAAAATCCCAATAAAGGTCTGAAAATATCCCAAGATTCCCTATTTTTTACCAAAAAATCCCAAGGTTCATTACCAAATTTTTTTTCATTGGCATCGACATCGTGTTCAGGGTTGCCAGGCTCCAACGCATGCTCGGAGCCAGATATGGTTTGAAAAGTAGCCAAAATCCACCAAACTACAACCTTGTACCCAGGGCCATTTGTAGGGAACTGGGCCAAGATGGCGAATAAAACAAAATGGCAGGAACAAATGGCCCTGGTGGAGGCTAGCCCAAAATGCGCAGTATATTGCGCATTTTATTAACTAGAACTCAGTTCTTTACACAGTAATTATACCTAATTATTGCATAGTTTAAAATACAATTTCCCGTGCCGTGTGCAGGAACAACCGACAAGGTCAAAATACAATTTTTAAAAAAACAAAACAAAATCAAACCGTCTGATTTACGCCATAAGCTCTTTACCAATAAGAGGCTGAGATAGCCTGGCCTCCACCAAGGCCATTTGTTCCCACCATCTTGGCCCAGTTCCCTACAAGCGGCCCTGGGTACGAGGTTGGCCAAACTACTATTTTTTCAAAAGAGGCCAAAAAGAAGCCAAATGGCAAGCTCGTACCCAGGACTTTTTAATTCCTTGGTTGAATAGTCAGCAAAAAGAGAACCGGAACTGAAGCAACAGGTACGGGTTGACTGAATCGGGGCATTATATTCGAAAAATAAGGAGAAAAGATAAGAGGCGGACGTCTGCAAACGCATTGCTTATTCAATGTTATTCGTTAGTTTATCGGCATTACAATTGGCTGAATTTCATAAACTGTGATTGGCTAAAAACACAACTAGATTATCCCATATGATTATCCTCAGAAATTTACATTACAAATCAACCTCCTACATCATTTACCATACAACTAAATTATTTTTACAATTAAAGATCAATAAAACTTTTAACAATTGCTTTGAAGTGAAAAGAGGCCAAAAAGAAGCCAAAAGGCCAAACTTTTTTTTCGAGGCCAAGCAAGAAAAAAAGAAGCCAAAATCGAGTTATTTGGCCTCCAAGAGGCCAATCTGGCAACCCTGAATTCGTGTTTCACATATATAGCAATCTGAGCCCACTGTATCAGTGATACTTCATTTGGATAGAGTACTTCATCTTGTCTAGCTACGTTTTTTATGCATTCGTTTGACTTAGGGGCTGGCTAAGGAGTGGAGTATGATCACTGAGTATGATCTAATGATCAAGTAAATTAAAAAAATATAATTAACATTGAAATTAGCTTTTAAAAACCGAAACTGTTTGCTCTGGAAAAATCCCAAGAAAAATCCCAAGTTGAATCCCTGAGAAAAAAATCCCAAAAAAATCCCAATTCCTTCAAAAAATCCCAAGATCTTGGGATAAAATCCCAAGGTTGGCAACACTGACCTTCGCGTTCAAGCTGCGATCAGAAGGCTGATGCATACGATCGATAAAAAAATGTAGCCAATGAGAATTCAGATATTTTTTGAATTAGCCAATCGGATAGCTTGTATACGAGCCCCTGATCCACAAACCGATCAGAACTCCCCACAGATCGATCAAAAAGCAAATTGGCCAATCGGATGGCTGGAATCAGACTACAGAGCGATCAAAACTCACGCGCAAGACCGCTGTTCGCTGTTTGATATATTATATCGAAGGCCTTGGCGCTGTATGAAACTTGATAACTGGACTACAAATTTTGAATATTGTCTTTGCTATGGACCGCAGTTTGAATTGATTAACTTAATTAATTAACTGCGCAATTTTTACCTTAGTCGCGTGATCGGTTTGACTACCCCTAGATCCGCCCCTGGTACATGTGTGGAAATAATGCTTCCTTTCTTAGCTTTCCTACTGTCTGATGATGATCAGAGTCTGATCAAGTCTTTCTCGTCTCGGATGTGTTTTGCGTGTTCACAGACATAGTTTGATACTGGTCAGTAATGTCGCTAGCTGTGTTGATATTTAATACCCGAAGAGACTCGACATATGAACGCTGTGTACATGTGTGGAAATACGTTACCGGCAATCGTGTTTTGTGTATTGCAAATTGCGTTTTCTATCGGAGATTGGATTGTGTTTTGACTTTTGTCTGTGACCTGAATGTGTTTAAACGGCGACTTTAGATCTTAGCACTGCATGTGACAACCTGCGCGTGATTTTGCAGTAGCCCGGGTAAACGCCTGACCAGGCGTCTTGTTTCATCATGTTTACCCTGGTTGTGACGTCACCAATTTCCTAGTTAATTAGACCAATCAAAAAATGGTGCTTGCAATATTCCAGGATATTACAACAAGATGGCGGATAGCACGCTGTCTTTGGTCGAAATATTTCCAAAACCAAAACAAATACGTAAAAGGTCTTCTTATACCATTTGACGAGTTCTTTCAAATGAGACAAACTTATTTCTTATTGCCAATGTCCTTTAAACTGAGAAAACCGATCGTAAAGTTTATGGAAATCAGGACTAATTTGTATCGCATTACAACACCTAAATTGAATAATACTGATTACTATGGGCATGGAAGTAGGTTATACGGCTTGAACTGTATAGCCTATTACGGGAAATTAGACGCTCCCGCCCTCCAGAGTCTGAGGTAGCCTGTATGGCAAGGATAGCAACGTACATGTTACCCTTGTCAAGGTTACGGCACTTGCATTGGTGGCAGAAGGCCAATGGATCGATGAGGACTGGGGCAGCAGTTCACTGGCGTATGTCGCTTAGTGCCACAATCCTTTAAGATAAACGGTGAGTCCAAACATATTGCTGAACTAAACTATAAACTAAGCTACACTAACTTTATTTATACTGGATAACCCTATCAGTCATATCTGAACTGTTCTCCCTAGAGGTCCAGTAAGAACCATTCCTCATTGATCCAGTGTTACCACAGGAGGAAACCAGAGTAAACTAACTTTATTTATACTGGATAACCCTATCAGTCATATCTAAACTGTCCTCCCTAGAGATCCAGTAAGGACCATATTTAACAAAGGTATTATAGTAACATTGCTTCCGTACCATCATTCAAGAGCTTTTCCATCCGATTCACATCGTGATAATAAATCGCAAATGAGATATCCTCGAATTTCTCCTGAAGCGTGTCTGAACGTCTCCGACAAGAGAAGCATGCTGCTTTCGCGTCGTCACCTTTACCTGGAGACGCAACATTGAAGCTTTCAGTTTCTGCTGGGTCTGAGTACGACCTACAGGGTTCGTCCGCCTCGCCATCAGCATCGTCCCATTCTGTGTCTGTCGTGTCAGGAGAGATAACTTTGTCGTGTCTTCTGCTTCCTGGATGTGTAGATATTCCAACCAGGATCTCGTCAACTTCATTTCGTTCATTGTAAGTATCCTTCTTGTCGCGAACATGTCCATTGGAAGTTTCAGCATTTCCACTTGAACGTTTGGGCTTTACTTTAACTTCTGTGTTGGAAAAAATCGAAAATAGTCTAGTCATTCATTCCATTTAGTCATTCCATTTCATCTTTCATTCCATCTATTCATTTTACGTATTCCATTTATTTATTCATTTTATTTATTTCATTCATTACGTCTATTCGTTTTATTTAATTCATTTCATTCATTCATTCTATCTATTCATTTTATTCATTCC
>CAXIUP010000099.1:22500-245000 GCA_964035015.1 Corallium rubrum
GCCTGCCTGCCTGCCTGCCTGCCTGCCTGCCTGCCTGCCTGCCTGCCTGCCTGCCTGCCTGCCTGCCTGCCTGCCTGCCTGCCTGCCTGCCTGCCTGCCTGCCTGCCTGCCTGCCTGCCTGCCTGCCTGCCTGCCTGCCTGCCTGCCTGCCTGCCTGCCTGCCTGCCTGCCTGCCTGCCTGCCTGCCTGCCTGCCTGCCTGCCTGCCTGCCTGCCTGCCTGCCTGCCTGCCTGCCTGCCTGCCTGCCTGCCTGCCTGCCTGCCTGCCTGCCTGCCTGCCTGCCTGCCTGCCTGCCTGCCTGCCTGCCTGTCTGCCTGTCTGCCTGTCTGCCTGTCTGCCTGTCTGCCTGTCTGCCTGTCTGCCTGTTTGTTTGTTTGTTTGTTTGTTTGTTTGTCTGTTTGTCTGTTTGTTTGTTTGTTTGTTTGTTTGTTTGTTTGTTTGTTTGTTTGTTTGTTTGTTTGTTTGTTTGTTTGTTTGTTTGTTTGTTTGTTTGTTTGTTTGTTTGTTTGTTTGTTTGTTTGTTTGTTTGTTTGTTTGTTTGTTTGTTTGTTTGTTTGTTTGTTTGTTTGTTTGTTTGTTTGTTTGTTTGTTTGTTTGTTTGTTTGTTTGTTTGTTTGTTTGTTTGTTTGTTTGTTTGTTTGTTTGTTTGTTTGTTTGTTTGTTTGTTTGTTTGTTTGTTTGTTTGCTTGCTGGCTGGCTGGCTGGCTTGCTTCGTTCGTTCGTTCGTTCGTTCGTTCGTTCGTTCGTTCGTTCGTTCGTTCGTTCGTTCGTTCGTTCGTTCGTTCGTTCGTTCGTTCGTTCGTTCGTTCGTTCATAGATAATGGAGGGGGAACTGGATAGGAAACTTCTAGCCAAACTGTAGCCTATGCTATAGCACTTCCGCTTCTATCTTGCGGCCTCCTAGCAACGCCGAAAGTTGTGCAAGCAACATTTCCGGTTAGAGGTTGTCTGATCTGACTGATCAGATCCAGATGAATTTCAGTTATTTCAACATCGATTTGCTATCAAGTCATGCTGCTGAGATTGAGAAGGTAAGCATTGCTACTTAATTTAATTATCTTTTCCTCTTTTTAATACGGTAATGAACTCGTAGGATCATTTTCTCGCGTTCGTACAACAGCTCTGAATTGGCCATGATTTTGATTTTGTTCAAACCAAAGTTCATGTTGTCCAAATACCTGACAAATACACCTAATGCACTTCACAAGTAGTGTTATATTTACCAAACTTTTGTCATATTATATTAATTAGGCTTTTCCCATCACTTTTTGCGATGAAGAAGACGTTGAACTTCAAACTGGCGTCGGTGAAGTTGCAGCCAGTGAAATCACTGAAATGGACATTGAGAAATCTGCCACAAGATCTGATGGAGGCAAACCAAAGGCAAAGAAAGCTAAAAGGTCACGAAGAAGAAAGACAAAACAAAAAGTAATCGAGGCTGACTTTCATTATTTGGCGACAGATGCACTGCTCGCCATGAAGGAAAACGACATGCTAAACGTTCTCTACAATCATGACATAAATCGTTTGCTGCAAGAACCTGTAGTTTCTTTTCCTTCAGACACTTTGAAAGAAAGATTTGAAAAAACTTGCAAGAAGTATTCTTCTCCATTTATAACCACTGCAAGAGAAGCAATGTGGGAGGAGTTTAATAAGATATGGACCGATGCAAATGTTACGAAGCAAATAAAGGATACTTTGTGCGTTACGTCAGACTTTTGCTCTTGGTTTCTACTCTGTGTACAACAGGCAATTTCAAAAAGATATCTCAAACATGTCCCCAGTACGCTTGTTGCTAATGTTGATTTGGCAGATGTAGAAAAAGAATCTGTTGCATATATTGCTGGTGCAGTCTTGAAAAACATTAGTTCCAAACTGTATAAACTAAAGAAGAACGTCGCCATTACTGGAAAAGATGTTAGTTCAGTGGACATAGACATCAAATTACTTGATGCCTGCAAAGACAGTGAGGAAGAGATGTCGGACAGCACAAGCACCACAACCAAGTTGATCGAAGCTTTAAATCGAGGAGGTCTGATCTTCCCTAAAATGTCAATTATTAATATGTTCTTAGAAGTTGAAAGTATATTTAGGCGAAGCATTAGTCCAAATTCAAAACTCATCTGTGAAGATTCTTTACTATCTGAATCACTTGATAATGAATCAGTTCAAAACAATTTTCTGAATGCTACAGACAATGAAATTGCTGAAAATGAACAAAAGTTTAAAATACTTAAAATGTGCTTACAATTTTACATCAAAGTTAGATGTTATGCCCATGCAAAATATCTTATTGAAAACTACAGAGTAGACACTAAAACAGAACGTAAGAAGAAAGCACTGAGGAAAAAGCTGCAGCTGTCTGAACAAGAAAAGTAAAACAAAAGTAGACAAATTTCTTTATATACAGTACAGCAGGTATTCAACAACAATACTGATTGTTAAATTTTTCCATTATTGCTTGTCTTAACTTTTGACATTAAATTCCATAATTATTAAGGGAGCAGTCATTTTTAATGGTCGTGGGTGGGATGGAAGATATTTGGAGGGTCTAAAGCTGTGTTTACACTGCAAGCTTGGCTGAGCCTTGGCCTACTTTTAGGCAGTGTAAACATGTCCTGGGCTGGCCTAGGCCAGAATATCAGGGCTTGCTTCCTTTGTTAGCCTATGCTTTGGCCTTGGCCATGCTTGTTCCAGTGTAAACACCACACATTTACCCCATGCCAGGCCAGGCCATGGCATGCAGTGTAAACACGGCTTATGTATTTTTTAACCTGCTGCTGGGGAAGGGGGGGGGGGGGATAAACATCATAAAAAAGAAGGGCTACAAAAAACAATGAACTCATCACACAAAACATAAAATTCACTCTCTAGTTTGATAGAGTATAGAAACTGCAATTATCAAAAAGAAACTGCTAGCCCCACCTCCTACCCTGGCTAGCTTTAATGGGGTGTGTGTGTGTGTGTGTGTGTGTGTGTGTGTGGGGGGGGGGCTAATATACTGTAGCTGGCCGTGCTAAACTTACTACCCCCACCTCAAGTCAATCACAACACTGTCATATATGATCAGTGTGAAGCTGATTCTGAAGCCAAACAGGTATACATTCCGTAAAGAATGACATTCTATACTATGTTGTGAGTCTGCAATTCCAGTTTTCAGGCATGGAAGATAAGTGTTTAATATTGAATATTAAAATACAGTGTAGATAATTATTAAGTGTTTGTGTGTGGTGTGGGGACTACAAGAATAAAAACTTTTTGGTGGGGGCCTTGAAAATTACATCAAGGAAAATGAGGGGCTATAAAAAATTATCATGTTTTAAAATACTTTCCACCCCACCCTCCACCATTAATAGTGACTGCTCCCTAACTACTTTCTAATAACATTTACATGTATTACCCTTGAAGTTAAAGTGGTAACTCTCATTCATGGACAAAAACATTTAATTTTAAAGAGTTTTTAATGGTATGTATCTTATTAAGTTTAACGATTTCTGTATAAATTTAATAATTATAAGTCTACAACTTTTGTTTCCGCTTTTTCAGAGGACTATTTGTAACAGTTATTCCTTCCCTGGGTCTTTTTGAGCCTTTTGTATTGCCTTTGGGTGTTATACTTGTTGCTATGCTTCGCTGGATTCTAAATTTATTCTCTTGAAATCCAAATGCTTGCACAGTTGGATTTGTTGATCTCCTGGCAAGTTGTCGGTGTCGCCCAAAATGCTCTTCCAGTGGATCTTGATTGAATTGGCTTGTTAAAACATATTTAAAGCCATGGTTTAGCAAGAACTTTACCACTTCTTCCAATGAATAAATAGTTATTCTGAGACCTTAAATAATATAATATAATAGATTGGATTGGAAGGGATTGGAATAGAATGAAATAAAATGGAATTATAGAATGCCATGGCATGGAATAGAATTACATACCTTCATAGGTTTGAACACTTAAAAACATTTTTGATTTGTCATCCTTGGAGAAATTTCCCTGTCTCTGGTTGATTGAAGCCTTCCAGGTTTCCAGATACTTTAGGAAAGTATTTTTCAGGAAATCAAACCGAAAATCACTTGCAGAAATGTATGGTGCTAGGTAGGGATTCCTTTTGTGCACAGAAACTTCAGGCTTGGTATTACAGCAATCAAAAAACCTATCCATCATTGACAAGAAAGTAGCTGTTTCACTGGTGTCGGTAGAGCCATGGGCCATCATTACCTTTGAGACAGTCTCACTAAGAACTTGAGCGGCTAGATTAACTCGCATCTTTGAGTAACTAGTTAGATAAACATGTTCATTGCTGAGCTTGGGCATCATTCGTATCATGTTCTTTCTGTCAGTCTCATAAAGATCCATGATGTGTTTCCAAAGTAATGCTTTCCCATTATTCCATAATTTTCTTGTGTTTGACCCTGAGCCAGAATTTGCCAAGTTGTTCCTAGCAGTTTTGATGAGATGAGGGGGGTCTGAGAAAAAATAGATGTTTCTCTGTTCGTCAGTTGCAAATACATTCTTTGTTTGATAAGTAACTTCATCCCCAGAATTATGGAGGCTGTACAGGCGCTGATTTGGACCAGCTTTATCTGATACTACCACAACAACTTTGAGACCAGCATAACTTTCAACCAGTCCAACAGCCTTCCACAGGAGTACACTGATCTGCTGTAGCTGTGGTGGTTGCAAAGTAACCCAAACTGAATTTTAGCCGAGATGCAATACTTGCCACCATAAAAACAAGAGCATGGGTAGCAATGTTTGCTGTTTGGATGCTCTGCTCCTTATTTCGAATTATGTGGCAGTCATCCACATCTTTTCCCAGGTTTACAAAGCCAACTAACTCCCCAGTGTTTCTGTCATAGACTAGATCATCCTTTATTGACACCTCATCATGCATAAGCACAACATACTTTTGGATGCCACTCAGCTTTGCTGCCTGGTGCCTCAGATCATCAAACACAGCCTTCTGAAAGCCAGTACTTGGATGAACAATATTTGTATAATCCCGAAGCGTTCTCTCACAAGGCAGTTTAATGACATTGCTTTCTCTTAAGGCATTGTAAGCAGAAGGAGATCTAAGGTGTACATGTAAAGCAAACCTTATCATCATTGGATGCCATCGTATACCCTTTGAATTTTTTTGAAAGGCTTTCTTCTGTTGCTGCCAGAACAGTTTTTCAAAAGAATCTTCAGGCATTTCATCTTCAATACCAGAAATAATATTAGTAAAGTCATTGTGCAGTTCATCATTAAGGTAAGCTCCTTTTTGCTGAATTTCATCTTCTAAATTCTTCACCATTGTCCTTAACTTTTTCTCTTTTTTCCGTGAGCTTTTCAATTCTTCAATTAGTTTTTCTTTGCAAACTTTACTCAGTGGAGTGTTAGGATGCAGTTCCTTGTTGACAGTTACAGCAGTTACTTTTTCTTTTCTTTTCAACTCTGCTGCGACTTGTTGGCAAAATATGCAGCATCCATCTTTACATGTGTCTCCCAACAAAATACTGCAATCACAGCTTCTGATACAGGAGGTACATTCAGTATTTTTATTGGTTGTGCCAGAATCAATAAACCACTGATTGTTTTCAGAGTTTCCAGTCTTGGCATTACAATAATGCTGTACTAGGTCACTATCTCTGATTCCATTGCATAATATGAATTGTGCTACTTCACTCAGAAGCCATTGAATTCTCACTCTTGACACACTTCTTTTATACTTTAAGTATATCTCATGGTTGTCAGGCAAAACAATGGAAGAAGATTCAATACTGAATTCTAAAGTTTCATCTACTGTCACCTTGTGAACGATGTTTCCGTCTTCTGTCAAGTAACCAAAAACAAAGGAAGACTTGTTTTCAATTAAAACAGTCCAAGGTTTAATAATATGTTTGAAGTCTTTCTTTAAGTCTTGAAGTTCAGTGTATTTATAGACATTAATAATTGCTTCAGGAAAATCTCGCACCAATGTTCTCCTCGCCGGGACTTTCTTGGTTTCAACACTTTTTCGCGGTAGGTATTCAGTTGGAACACAACCTGGAATAAGTCGCTTTTGACCTTTTTCACCTTTCAAATATAAAATTAAATTTGTTCAAACAATCGGACAGTTCCCTGACTTCCATGATCAGTCAACACCAGGTCAACACGCATAATTTTAGGCCTAGGTCAACTTTTCATGCGCCGAACTTAATGCAAATCAGCATAAACAAAGGAACAACTGAAAACATACCTTTTTTATAACAACTTTCTTTAAAATGACGAGAACAAATGAACGCATTGTCTGGATTGAAGCCTTTATCGACCCTATTCACAATCCGAATAAGTTGACTTCTCCATTCTTCGTGCAACTTGCCTTTCGGAATTTTGAAAAAGCTAAGTGCAGGATACTTAGCTTTTGAAGCATACGTTGGACAGCCCACTATACAACAATTTGCTCCTGGCATTGAGCGAATGATAACTCTATTCGAGACTCAATTCAAATACCATTTGACTTATTTCGACCATGATTTGACTCACTGTAACGTAAACCGGAAACAAAGTTTGCACAACTTGCCAAGATTACCGCGCGACCCAACATAGGCCTTTTGATCTAACCGGCATTCCTATCCAGTTCCCCCTCCATTATCTATGGTTCGTTCGTTCGTTCGTTCGTTCGTTCGTTCGTTCGTTCGTTCGTTCGTTCGTTCGTTCGTTCGTTCGTTCGTTCGTTCGTTCGTTCGTTCGTTCGTTTGTTTGTTTGTTTGTTTGTTTGTTTGTTTGTTATTCGTTTATTTATTTATTTATTATTGTATTTATTTGTTTGGTTTATTTATTTATTTATTTATATATTTATTTATTTATTTATTTACTTATTTATTTATTTATTTATTTATTTATTTATTTATTTATTTATTTATTTATTTATTTATTTATTTATTTATTTATTTATTTATATATTTATTTATTTATTTATTTATTTATTTATTTATTTATTTATTTATACTTATACAAAAGACTGACACGAGGACTGTGTGTAGTAGTGCGTGTGACCAATCATTTTTCCTCTTCACCTCAAACGTTTTGGGGAAGAGCTGGTCCTACCTTCGACGGCAGTCAAAAGTGGTCCTAGCTCGTGCTCGCTTGAGTCCAAGTTATCAGATTTCTTGCCCTTTGGCTTTCCGGAAAGCATTGTGTTTCAATTTCGAATGGCGCTGCTATGTCAATTTCTGCAATAGAAATCAAACCATCTTTGAATCATTCGGTCATTTAATTTGTGAAGCACCACTAAATAAGAACTTTTTTTGTTCTAGATACTCGTTCAGATCTATCCTATTTAGCATTCACATTCAGTTCGGTTTTGAATTACTGTAGATCGATCTCAAGGGGTATTTATATATGGAGGCGAGCCTGGGTACCCAAGCTAGCCCGCTTTGCCGAGATGAAATAACAACGATGAACAACAATGTTACAACAATGGTGAACATGGTTGATGTATCAACACGTTCTTCGGTTTTTACAACATGCGTGAACAACGGTTGTTGTTTCATCAAGCAGTAACAACTTGATACATCAACCATGATCACCATTGTTGGAACATTGTTGTTCATCGTTGTTATTTCGTCATGCTGTTACAACATGTTGCATCATGTTGTTGTTACAACATGTTGCATCACAAGTTCTCCTTTACTTTTTCTGAGTATTACTAACTAACACAGCTTGTACAGCAAACAACTGACAATTATTACTAACATCAAGCTGCAATTTCTGAAACTAACTACCAATAACAACTTGTTGAAACAATGATGAACAATGTTGTTCATTTGTCAATGTTGTTCACATATGTCAACAAGTTGTCACAGCATTGTTGAAAGTTGTTGCAACATTGTTGCAAGTTGTTACAGCATTGTTCAGGCAACAATGCTTTAACAACTTGCGAGATTCTTAGGCGTGTACACGCATAAAAACGCACAACTTGTTCACGGTTGTCAACAGGCGTGAACAATGTTGTGCTGCTCGCCGTGATCAATGTTGTGCTGCTCGCAGTTGTCAACAAGTTCTCTTATGGTTCGAACAACTTGTTCACAGATAAATCAACAGTCATGAACAAGTTGTTCCAACAGCACATTTTTTATAGCCAACAACGTTGTTCGCACATGATACAACATGCATGTTGTAACAGCACGACGAAATAACAACGATGAACAACAATGTTACAACAATGGTGAACATGGTTGATGTATCAACACGTTCTTCGGTTTTTACAACATGCGTGAATAACGGTTGTTGTTTCATCAAGCAGTAACAACTTGTTGAAACAATGATGAACAATGTTGTTCATTTGTCAATGTTGTTCACATATGTCAACAAGTTGTCACAGCATTGTTGCAAGTTGTTGCAACATTGTTGCAAGTTGTTACAGCATTGTTCAGGCAACAATGCTGTAACAACTTGCGAGATTTTTACGCGTGTACACGCATAAAAACGCACAACTTGTTCACGGTTGTCAACAGGCGTGAACAATGTTGTGCTGCTCGCCGTGAACAAGTTGTCAACAAGTTGTTCACTTATGGTTCGAACAACTAGTTCACGGATAAATCAACAGTCATGAACAAGTTGTTCCAACAGCACATTTTTTATAGCCAACAACGTTGTTCGCACACGATACAACATGTAACAGCACGACGAAATAACAACGATGAACAACAATGTTACAACAATGGTGAACATTGTTGATGTATCAACACGTTCTTCGGTTTTTACAACATGCGTGAACAACGGTTGTTGTTTCATCAAGCAGTAACAACTTGATACATCAACCATGATCACCATTGTTGGAACATTGTTGTTCATCGTTGTTATTTCGTCATGCTGTTACAACATGTTGCATCATGTTGCTGTTACAACATGTTGCATCACAAGTTCTCATTTACTTTTTCTGAGTATTACTAACTAACACAGCTTGTACAGCAAACAACTGACAATCATTACTAACATCAAGCTGCAATTTCTGAAACTAACTACCAGTAACAACTTGTTGAAACAATGATGAACAATGTTGTTCATTTGTCAATGTTGTTCACATATGTCAACAAGTTGTCACAGCATTGTTGCAAAGTTGCAAGTTGTTACAGCATTGTTCAGGCAACAATGCTGTAACAACTTGCGAGATTTTTACGCGTGTACACGCATAAAAACGCACAACTTGTTCACGGTTGTCAACAGGCGTGAACAATGTCGTGCTGCTCGCCGTGAACAAGTTGTCAACAAGTTGTTCACTTATGGTTCGAACAACTTGTTCACGGATAAATCAACAGTCATGAGCAAGTTGTTCCAACAGCACATTTTTTATAGCCAACAACGTTGTTCGCACATGATACAACATGTAACAGCACGACGAAATAACAACGATGAACAACAATGGTGAACATGGTTGATGTATCAACACGTTCTTCGGTTTTTACAACATGCGTGAACAACGGTTGTTGTTTCATCAAGCAGTAACAACTTGTTGAAACAATGATATGTTGTTCATTTGTCAATGTTGTTCACATATGTCAACAAGTTGTCACAGCATTGTTGCAAGTTGTTGCAACATTGTTGCAAGTTGTTACAGCATTGTTCAGGCAACAATGCTGTAACAACTTTCGAGATTTTTACGCGTGTACACGCATAAAAACGCACAACTTGTTCACGGTTGTCAACAGGCGTGAACAATGTGCTGCTCGCCGTGAACAAGTTGTCAACAAGTTGTTCACTTATGGTTTGAACAACTTGTTCACGGATAAATCAACAGTCATGAACAAGTTGTTCCAACAGCACACTTATTATAGCCAACAACGTTCGCACATGATACAACATGTTGTAACAGCATGACGAAATAAGAACGATGAACAACAATGTCACAACAATGGTGAACATGGTTGATGATATCAACACGTTCTTCGGTTGTTATACAACATGTGTGAACAACGGTTGTTTCAACATGCGTGAACAACGGTTGTTGTTTCATCAAGCAGTAACAACTTGTTGAATCAATGATGAACAATGTTGTTCATTTATCAATGTTGTTCACATATGTCAACAAGTTGTCACAGCATTGTTGAAAGTTACAGCATTGTTCAGGCAACAATGCTGTAACAACTTGCGAGATTTTTACGCGTGTAGCTTGCTTGCTTGTGCTATTGTGTAATTTATCAGTTCTGGTAAGACACGAAGTCTCATTGTTTTAAATATGAACTGTACATGAACAGAACATGTGAATTGTTAATATGTCGAAAGAAGCTGATAAAAACAAATTTTGTCGCGTGTACGAAGCTTTTAGTGCCAGCCCTCATTTCAAGTGCCTATGAAGCGAAAAATTATTATTGTCTTAAATGAAAGAACTCTTAAAACTACAACGTAACATCTTTTGTAGATCTTCGTTTCCGTGCTTCGTTGAGATATTTCAGTTTTTTTGATATGCAAAGTAAACACTTTGACATCACACGTGTATAATGAGTTATCGGAGAAAGTTCTATATCTTTGCTATTATCAAACGAAATCACTTCATAGGCACTTTAAGCAGTGGCCCCTTTCTTTTTGCTAGTAAATATGACAGCTGATCATTAAGGATTTGAATGAGAATTCGGTTATAATTTGAAAAATATTGCCGTATTTTCGTTAAATCTATAAAATAAACTTACTTTTAATGAGTGAGTTGAGACTTGTTATAGCGCTACTTTGAACAGCTGTAGTTCAAGGGAAAGATCAGGATAATAATAATACTTTATTATATAGCTAGACTTTCACTGGATACAGCGATGACTGTCATTGGTTGGTTTGTGGTCACATGACCTTAGTTAAATTTCAATGTCTACCAAGCGGGCAATAATTGAGAACTTATTGCCTGCTCGGTCAATAAGTTTTCAATTGTTGATCGCTAGAACTTTGAACTCTTCACGGCATCCTTTAAACAAAAGCTTGTTTGATACGAAAAAAAGAACATTTCTAGGTCTTCACTCTTCAAAGCATGTGTGAAGATTAACTGGAGAAATGTATTGCTGTTCTTTTGTTCTGAAACTTACATTTGTTCGGTTGAAGCGAAATTACGGAGCCAGGCGAAATGTTTTGGTAAGTCTTAGCGTTTGTTTTTTGTGTACTTTCCCTTGATAAACGTCGAAATTATTCAGCGAAACTCAAGCTATATAACAAAACATTTAATGTCTGATCCCTCGGGAAACAGTTAGTTTTGTTTTCTCTCGAGTCTCGATGTTTCCCTCGACTTCGTCTCGGGAAATATCAAGACTCTCGGGAAAACAAAACTAACTGTTTCCCTCGGGAGCAGACATTAAGTGTATATTATTCCTCAAATACCAATACAGGCACATGAAAAGATATTTACATAAAAGTACAGAACGTACCGTAACATGAACTAGATAATACCATGCAAACTATGGTTAAAAGTGTGAAGGGTATATTAATTGAGTTAGATAATATAGCTAGTAGTACAGTGTATGGTAATATGGGTTAGACAATATAATGACTATCATATAATGAAAGAATATTATGAAAATATTTTGATATTATTTATCATGATACACTTATCGTGTACATTTATTATATATAGAAAGAAATCCTTCGTGTCAAGTAAACGGAAAGACGCGTTTACACTGTATATATTATTTATAAAAGTTTTTCGAAGCTCTACAAACTTTTTGCTGGAGCAGGACATTAAATAGTGAAATTCATCACCGATTTCATTCGAGTGACATAAAGTACACTTTCGTTCCGCCGTTCAAAGTAATGCTGCTATTACAAGTCGTAAACATATGAAAGTTAAACTGTTAAAAGTAAGTTTATTCTATAGATTTAACGAAACTACGGCAATATTTTTTAAATTATAACCGAATTCTCATTCAAATCCTTAATTCAACTGTCATATTTATTACTGTCAACCAGCACAACCCTAATGTAAAGGTGGAGTACAAGTTTGGGCTGTCTGTGGCTACACAAAGCAAGGAGACGACTTTCTTCGAATTCTGACTAGCGTCCTAGAATTGTAAGTCTATAATTTCCTGGACGCACTAGTGATATCATTTCATTTTGAACTCTTGTTCCAGTATAAAGACAGTAATATGTATGACCAATCTCCCTTGTAATGGTAGAAAACTGAGATTTCAAGTGTCAAGTAATGATTGGAACTCGGTGGTGTTTTATTAATACGACAATCTACCTCACTGTCTTGCCATGACCACACTAATCCGTTGTCAAACGAAAACGTAAACCTCGTATCGAAAACGTATCAAAGGTTTTCCGTCCACACTATCATTTTGGAATCGTTTTCGCCGTTTAGTAAAACACTAAAAAGATCTACAGAGGTATGAATGAATAGTTCTACATAATCGTTTTCCAAAAGCTTCGTTTTTGCCATCCACATGCACTGGTGCCGAAAAAACGGCGTCTTCGAATGTCTCCACTCCGGATTAGTGTGCACCACGAAAGGCCAATCGTATGAAAAAGTCTCCGTTTTCATTAGTGTGGACATGGCCTGTGTTTACGCGGATCAAAATGAGACAAGTTGAATGTGAAATTGAGGCGTCCTGTTTGATAAAATGGGTATATAATATTAAACATACTTAAATGTCAAATTAGCATCCTGTCGACGAACACTTCAATCAACCTTACCGACCACCGTGCGTGGTAAATCGGTTGAGTAAATTTGTATGAAGAAATTATGACTATATTGGTCAGTTTTACGAGGCATGGGCAGGTCCTGTGCACTGTAATATTACGTCTACGGATTTTCAGTTTCAACGCGTTTTTTTCAAGGGTGCAACCTCTTCTATAATAATAATAAACTTTATTTACAGAAGGTTTACATAAACATTTGCAAAAATGTACCAGTTTAGCAAAGCTAATCTTCCACTGGGCCTTCTATTAAAAGTTCTTAAACCTGAAGATATAAAGTACAGATAAGTATAAATGTTAAATATTAAAACCTAAAAAATCCTAATATTATACCAAATTAAACATTACATGTATGTAACATATCCAATAAATATTTATAAACTTTTTGTTTAAAAAGACTTATTGAATGAACATTTCTTATATCAACAGGTAAACTGTTATATAGAGCAGCTCCACTATATGGGAGGCCTTTCCTGGTTATAGATAATTTATCGTTTGATACCCATAGATTGTTTAGTTGTACTTCTCGTGCTTCGTTGAGATACTGGTGATAAAGACTTAAAATATCACATATATAATCCGCAGACCATAATGGCTATCTTGAACTTAACCCTAACATTAAATGCGACACATTAAATTCGACGTCTAAACCGAACTGTGTCATTTCTGTCGCATAATCGTCGCATTAAATTCGAAGAATTAAATGCGACGGAACTTCGAGGTCTAAACCAGGCCTTGTTAAGAACATCGTATCTTACCTTGTTCAGCCAGTGTTGGTTTGTCGATGTATTAGTAAAACTTGATGTGTGAGGTGCCTTCAACGCAACATGAACGAGATTAAAGGAAAATGATGACGATGTATATTATTTTATACTAGTTAAGTAAGGAGAATGAGTACTGACCCACTCTGTAATTGACCAATGGCGCAACAAAGTTCAAAGAACTGTGACGAACAACTTCCTCAAAGACTTGGAACTCAAAAGTACGTTACAAGATATCGAGATTATTGCTATATACCCAGAAACGAAAATGTTGTTTCCGAAAGGCGTAAATCATCTTACATCCAACATTTTCGGTTCAGTTCGGCAGTGTTTATTGATTTCGCCGTGCAACAACTACATGCGCGTTGATGAGAATCATCTCAAATATTACAACCCACCGAGAATTTTGAAAATTGAGACGAAAATGAAAGCGAAAAGTAATCGTCCTAAAGAGTGATCAGATATGAAAATCACGTGTAGTGTAATTAAATAACATACCGGAATTCCCTTTTCCGCCCAGTTATAATATTCATGCCCGCAATTCTCTGCATAGTCTTCCTGTTTATATAAAGCCGTGCTTTAATTAAATTTACATTACCAAGAGAAAAAGGTGAGTATGCGCGTGATATGGGGCCATATATCGAACGGACAAGAGGTCCGCTACGGCATATAAGGGTGCTCATTTGTCCCTAGCATAGTACTTCCAAAAGCGTTTGAACGTGCTTGATTTCACAGTCCTTGTGGTCGTTTACAGGTTGTTTACATATACATGCATGCACGATTCAGGCAAATTCTAAAGAACTCATTGACCTGAGTAATGAGAAACACTAGAATACAATAGAATCACACGCCTTAGAAGACGCTTACAATACATAATTATATTATTAGGCGAATAGCCGCTACCGAGAGCGGCGGCATGCACAAACGACCCAAATTTCTGGTGATGGACTGAATCCAGTTAATAGCGCTATCCGAGAGATTATAACATTTAGTTTCACTAGTAATAAATTGTGATCAACTAAGTCAAAAGCCGCGCTAAAGTCCACCAACATAACAGCACCGGTATAAGCAAATCATTCTCCATGTTTTCAAGGCATTGGTCAGTCAGATGTGTATTAGCTATAGTGCCGTTTCAGTACTGTGATTAGGGACTTTAAGATTCAGACAACGGACTACGTCTACGGTAGAAAGTTTAACAGTGATATTAAATGGTGGTGTATTATACATTCAAATTTCAAGATACATAATCGCACGGACTCGCCTTGTTCTTAAGTTCTTGAAGAGATACACTTGTTCAATCTATGTTATTCGCGAGAGTAAGGTTAAGCTTTCCCAGGCTTCTGTAGTGATTCAGGTTCCGCGTTGTCTTTACAAAGTAAAAATGCTTTTTCTACGTTGTCAAACAGAGCCACGACGGCATGCAAATTACTCTTGAGACCGTCATTTGCAAAAGCTTTTTGTATATGACATAAAAATCTATTGTTCAAACACGTTGCCGTAGTCGTAGTAGTTGTGTTTTCTTCAAGTCCCTAATGTCTCTATACAAGTTAAGCATGTTGCAATTGATTCATCAGTAATATCCCGAAGTTTTCGCGTCTGATTTAGCCATATCCCTCATCTGCATTAAATCGCGAATATTATCAGTAAGCCAGGGAGTGGGTTTTGTTTTGACCGTATACTTCCTCAATGGAGCATGTGTGTCAGCAATATCTTTAAAGTGCCTATGAAATATCTCATGCAAGAACGAAGCAAGGAAACGAAAAACTGCAAAAGATGTTACTCTATCATTTTAAGTGTTCTTTCAAATGAGACAAACTTAGTTTCGTTTCATAGGCACTTTAAACAATTTCATAAAAATACCCAAGGCCTCATTTGGATCATCAATGGACCCAACCATCCCAAACGGAGCATGTTTTAAATCATTGATGAAATTATCTTGAGAAAAATGTTTATAACTAGTTTATACACAATTTTAGGAGGACCTTTTGGAATTTTAGTTTTCATAGACAATACAGTGAGGTCATGGTCAGTAAATCCCATTTGAATTACTTTACTTTCGAAAACTCTTTCATGCCGGTTGGTAAATACAAGATCAAGGCAAGTCGATGTGCAGTGTGTATAAAAGAAAAAGAACCCTTAGAAAACAACCTATTGTAGTAGTTTAAAAGCCCTAAAAGCGCTGCGTTATAAATTAAGCAGCACATAAGTTAAACAGGAAGAGAAAAATAAAGCTTTTAAATACTTTCATCATGCATACACTTCAAGTTATCTTAATTTCCCAGGTGTATAAGACGGTGTGTTTTACGCATCTGTGTGTTCAGCGAAGTGCTTAGGGCTTTCAAACTACTACAAAGGGTTGTTTTCTAAGGGTTCAGGTTTTTTTGATACACACTGTAGAACGATTAAAACGAGCTGTACACACTGTTCTTTTTGGCTCATTAATAGTTTGAGTTTGACCGCAGATCCTAGCATACGCAAGTAATTGAGAGGATTCATTCTCATTAAGCCAGTTTTTATTAAAATCACCAAGTATATAAGTATCTCTCCCTTCATCTGTTCATAGGCAAACGAGATATGGTCTGGAAACTCGGCATACTTCAAAGCGCCTATAATGAGCTGTGATTTTATGTTGAACCGTACCTTACACCGTGCACAACCTTTGTTTTAGGTTTATTAATATTTAAATAGCACGGTCGAGTGATTGAACTGAAACGTTGCTATTGGACAACTCGTTCATTATACTAAAATACAATGTGTTCAGTGACCGTGCACAAAAATGCATAAAGGCGAACAAAAAGATAGACCAAAGACTTTAGCTGAAGTTTCCAGACCATATCTTGATTGACTATGATCTGTTGCTCTCTCCCAAGAGTCAAATACGTTTTTCATACAGAGCGTTTTCATCTTACGTCACGGCGGCCATATTGGTGTACGGTATGGGAATTAGCTCTTTCCTATTCAAATATTTCGTATTGTTTCACCACCCCAATGGGCCACCGATCACGTGAGTGAAAACCCTCTATAGATGCTATCCGCGTTCGGTGGACAGTAAAATATGCCAACTGGTATCACAGGAGCCAGTGGCTGATGAAACTCAGCCCACAATACCTCAATATTCGAAGTACGTATATCTTCCCTTACCCTGCCGACAAAACAATCTTTATAATACAAACCCACAACGCCTCCATGACTGTTTCTATTTCTCTTCGGAAATTGATATCCTTCAATAACCAGAGACCCATCTAGAACGAAATCGTCCAACTTTGTCTCGGTGAGACCAAGAAAATGGTTCCGGTATTAACAACACGTCACTTTCTAAGACCATTGACGTTGACATGACCAAGGTGTAGATGTTTCTTCGACAACTTCGCGTAGTTAGGACCTGGATTTAATAATAAAGCGACATCTCCAGAACGTTGTAATATAATAGCGCCCAAAGCAAAATTTGTAAAACCAAGAACCTTCTTGCCACTGAAGCGTTCGACATGGACTTCGCAGTTATCCTTGTCCATTAATTGACATGTAGTTATGATGATCTAGATACATTAGTCATTATTTGATATACATTATAATCTTGACATTGAATTTTGTTAGTTAATGTTATTTTCCAATCCTTATGTTTGCTTAAATGCTCCTCGTTTAATAATTTCGCATTTAGGGGCCGGTATGTGGGATTGGAACCTTTAATCCTGTTCTGTTGCTAGTCACAACTGTGGATTTAATTAGGCTTTGAGTGATTTAGATAATTAGTTTTGGCACGTCTGCACACACTTATAGTGATGCTGTAGCCCAGGACTCAGTCAGTATAGTTGAGATTCTCGAGAAGAAAGGACTTGCGTCGAAAGACTAGAAGGAAAGAGCTACTGGGGAAACATCTGTGAGTTACTTTTCATTTGTATTTAGTTAAATGTTAGGTTCAGTGTAGTTTAAGTTTTAGTTTTCAGACTTTACATTAATTTAGATTTAGATTTATTCTATTTAGTCGAACCATGTTACACGTTAAAGTTACACGTTAAGGTGGCTCCATACAGTTTCTTGAAAAATGGAAAATACAAGTTTGAGAGTCCAAAACACGTGCATAAACAATTCGGGAAAAGAATAAAACTAAATGTTATTATGCATAGTTAAACAGTCTGACAATCAAAAACTGTTGCCAAATAAATAGCGACAGTTGTTGCTATAGCAACAATGACGTTTCAAAATGGCTGCCAATTACCCTTCAAACTAATTTAATTCGACAAAAACTTTGGTGAACACCAATTTTTTTTCATTAAAAACTTTTCTTGAAGTATGAGTGATCAATTGGTCGATTTTAAGAAAATTCTGTAGAACGAATAATTTTTTTTCCGGGAAAATCATGTTTATTAATTTTTAAAAAATTTCGTTCTACAGAATTTTATTAAAATCGGCCAATTGATTACTCATACTTCAAGAAAAGTTTTAATGAAAAAAAATATTGGGGGTCAACAAAGTTTTTTTCGAACTAAATTAGTTTGAAGGGTAATTGGCAGCCATTTTGAAAAGTCATGGTTGCCATAGCAACAACTGTTGCTATTTATTTGGTAACAGTTTTTGATTGTCAGACTGTTTAATAAAGTTATACAATAATTGGCTATTTACGATTACATTTGGAAAACCCTGTTTTGGGTGGTTTGAACTTGTGATCGATTCATTTCGTTGCCGTTGGCAAATTGGTTTCGGATATTTTCGCTATATACGTGCGTTTGCAGAGTTTTTCCATCTCAACTGTACTCACACGTAAGCTTTGTACCAAAGGGTTTCAATTCATTTTAATGCGTCAACGGTAGTAGAGCTTACATAAAATTATCACTAGGAAAACAGTTTAAAGGACAATCCTCGAATCTTAAAGTTGTTCTTTCAACTCATCTCCTTTGGGCGACCAGCAATACAGTACTTTTCAAAAGATTCCATTTCTGAGTCTGGTCTACATATATTTCTCTTTTGAAAACAAGTGTGTGTACAACCAGTGACGTCACAAAACCAATTTGGCCGCGCGGCGCGGCGGACAAAAATTAGTCCAAATGGTCAACTTTGAAGGCTTGTAGTTCTACTTTCTAAAAGCGTGATGTAAAAATAAAATAGCGCATGATGATAAGCGTAATTCTGAACTAGAAAATGGGAATGTTAGTTGAGAAACGATTTTTTCGTTTCATAAACACTTTAAGCCTGGTTTTCACTAGCGACGTTAAGCCTGGTTCTCATATATCGCCGATCGTCGCCGACCCATGATTTAGATGCATGTTAAGTAAAAGAATAAAAGCACTGCTTTTCTGCATTGTTCTTTATTACTTAACATGCTGCTGCACTTCCCGTTTTAACATGCATCTAAATCACAAATTGCCGACGATCGGCGACATATGAGAACCAGGCTTAAGCCTAAAGAACGGACACAAAGTCACAAACGCAGTAAGCACTTCATGCTGACATGGTGGATGAACACATTTGAATTTCGGGAAAACAAAATGATAAATTGACCATGAAGTACTTACTGCGCTTGCGTACGTCGTTATGCTTAGGTCGCTAGTGAAAACCAGGCTTTAAACTTGATAAATTACCAAACGTCTTGATGCCATCTGGGCACCTATGAGACTTTTTGCCATTTCTAGAACTTCTCTTAATCAAGTCAGAATCAGTACTGATTGTACAGTAGGTCATTCACGTTTCAGATTGTTCTTTACTGCATTCATTTTTCTCACTGCACTTTTTAACTGCCAACAAAATGTCCAGTTACGAATGTTAAATCACAGTTAATAAAAGCGGAGACTGGTTAGGCTAGCTGTACCACGTGACAAAACATGCTATTGATCACGGTTTATTTGTATCACGTGATGCGGAGAGGGGGTCATATTTCAGCGTCACCTCAGAAAGCTATTGTTGCGATCTTGAAAATCTGCGTCAGAAATATTCCATTCTGTGTCTTCTTTTTGTTCCTGTTGTTGCGGTATTGTCTTCAAATCATAGTTTGAAGGGATGCTTGGTGTAAACTGTGCGTTTTTTGGTTGTTCGACCAGTAGAAAGCACGGGCTTTCATTTTTCAAGATCCCAGCTGTTCGCGCAGACGATGGCGAGCAGACAGCATCGCTGAAGAGGAAAGGTAGAGAAGAATGGCTTCGTTTGATATTGCGAACGAGAGAAATGACTCCGGATTTGAGACAGCGGATCGAGAAAAACAATATTTATGTTTGCGAACTTCATTTTACGCAAGATTGCATTCTAACAAGTGAGTTTTTATATAGTCTGTTCTGTTGCGCGTCTTGTTATTTTCGTTGTGTGAGAACAAAGGACCCTTTATGAATAATTCAATGTCGTATTAAAATCGATATTGTTTTCAATTTCTAGATCCTAAGCGGAAAGTGTTGGTTACTGGAAGTATTCCAACCGAGAATTTACCTACCAAAAGCCATGATGTTCCTAAAAAAGAGCGTCGAACTCTCATACGAGTCAGTGAAGAAGATATGCCATCTTCTTCGTCAGTCGACCCTTCGCACTTGTCGGTAAATATCAGTATGGCAGATTTGCAAAAGCATCTTGACGAGGAAAATATACACCCTTGGGAAGTAGATACAGCTGAACATAGTAGCATTGAAATGGAACTGTATGATGGCATTCACAGCATTGCCAAATACACAGTAACAATCAACTCTGCACTAGAATTCACTGTTTTTGTTTTCCACTGGCCTATTCCTGAAACCCACACCATCTACCTTGAAAGAAAACGTTCCCTTCAAAGTCGAGATGATGTTAAAGAATTACTTTCTTTGGTTGAGAATTCCTGCCTTTGTCAAGGGTTGCCAGAAGATGATGACACCAAGCTGTAGTTGTGGATCCAAACACAGCAATTGCTGTCCATACTCCAGGAACAATTGTTCGCCATTCTGTCCCTAAGTTGTTGTCTGAAATTCAGTTTGAGTCAACCATTTCATTTCGTTCTCCAGACTGCCAAGTGATTCTGCAACCATCCAGCCTTATAGAAGAAGACTCATGCAGACCATGTTCCATCGCCAGTGGTATTCTGAAGCGGTCATTGAGAAAAAAGAAAAGAGTTTCCTCTACCCCAGCTAAGCCAAAAGCAGCTCTTGCTGCATGTGGGCCAGAAAAGTTGCGAGCAACTGTAAAGTCAACAAGACTCCAGTGCAAGGAGTTGGAGGACAAACTCCAGGTACTCCAAGCCAAGATTGACAAGGATGGGGTGGGCATAAGTGAATCTTTGGAGAAGGACCTTCTCAAAATAATGGGAGGGCAAAATCTTGAAGCTACTCCTCACATGAAGTTTTTTTGGGAGCAGCAGATGAGGCTCTTGCAAACTGAGAAAATGGGAAGAAGATACCATCCTCAAATTATTCGATTTGCTTTGTCGCTGCATGGCAAGTCACCTGCTGCTTATAGAGAGCTGAGGGATAGTGGTGCTTTGATTCTTCCTAGTGAACGGGTGCTTAGAGATTATAAGAATTATTTCAAGCCAAAAGCTGGGATAACCAAAGAAAAT
The DNA here is from genome assembly GCA_964035015.1 of Corallium rubrum. Lineage (NCBI taxonomy): Eukaryota > Metazoa > Cnidaria > Anthozoa > Scleralcyonacea > Coralliidae > Corallium > Corallium rubrum. The sequence continues at coordinate 43,400 of CAXIUP010000099.1, forward strand.
ATTGAATGTCTTTGTGAAAAAGCATCTTCCTTTTCTGGTGTCCAACGATATGTGGCTCTCGTCATGGATGAGATGAAAATTCAGTCAAATCTTGTTTTTGACAAGTATTCTGGTGATTTGATTGGTTTTATTGATCTTGGGGACCCAATGACTAACTATGCCAACCTTACTGAAGAAGATGCTATGGCATCCCATGCCTTGGCATTTCTTGTAAGAGGATTGTGCACTGACCTCAAACATGTCATTGCATATTTTTTTACAGGAAATGTCGCTTCTTACCAGTTATTGTCAATGTTCTGGAAAGTTGTCTCCATTCTCGAGCTACCATTAAATCTTTGGGTCTGTGCTGCTGTAAATGATGGGGCCTCTCCAAACCGCAAGTTTTTCCGTCTTCATACCAAATTGGCAGTCGACTTGAAGTGTGATGTTGTATATAAGGCACCTAACCTTTTTTGCAATGTCACGCTTCATCTATTTCTTTGCAGATTATCCTCATTTGATGAAGACAGCCCGTAATTGCCTGTGTAATTCTGGATCAGGTTCCTGTAGTCGCTTCATGTGGAATGATGGGAAATATCTTCTTTTCAAGCACATAGCAGATCTTTTTTACAGTGACCAAGAATTTGGTTTGCACACTTTGCCAAAGCTGACCATGGGCCACATTGCGCTTACCTCCTACAGCAAGATGAAGGTGAAGCTGGCAACCCAAGTCCTCAGTCGGTCTGTGGCTATATCCTTGGAGGAAAGTGGTAATGAAGAGATCCTGGGAACTGCGAAGTTCTGTATGATGATGAATGATTTCTTTGACTGCACAAATGTGAGGTCACGGACTGAACATGTCAGGAAAAGAAATCAGTTCATCAAACCATACACAGCCCAAGATGATGAAAGATTTACCTGGCTGAAAGATGTCTTCTTACAGTACCTGGAGAACTGGAGGAAGAGTACACTTGCAGGCCCAGGAGATTACTCTCTTGAAGCCAGAGGGAAAATGTTCTTGTCCATCCAAACGTATGAAGGCTTGAAGATATCTGTGTATGCTCATATCGAGGCGATCCAGTTTCTTCTTGATGAGGGGTTTGTTTTAGCACAGCTTGTTATTCTCGGAAAACCAGAGTTTCTAAACCATATTAAAACATTTTAAGCCGGCAATTGTTTCATGGTTAGTACTAACTTAGCATCTAAGACTAAGACCACGTTTACACTATTCACTTCGTTCTGCGGGGTATTCGGATTCGTTAGGGGTTTACACTGCAACAGTATTTGCGGATTCGACACTTTACCGCACTAAACTCTGAATTTCTTTAATTCAGTTAATATGGCTCCATACAGTTTCTTGAGAAATGGAAAATACAAGTTTGAGAGTCCAAAACACGTACAAATAATTTAAATAAAACTAAATGTTATGTATAATTAAACAGTCTGACAATCAAAAACTGTTACCAAATAAATAGCAACAGTTGTTGCTATGGCAACAATGACATTTCAAAATGGCTGCCAATTGCCCTTCAAACTAATTTAATTCGAAAAAAACTTTGGTGACCCCCAATTTTTTACTTCACTAAAACTTTTCTTGAAGTATGAGTAAGCAGTAGGCCGATTTAAAAAAAATTCTGTGGAACGAATAATTTTTTTTTCGAAAAATAACGTTTACTAATTTTTAAAAAATTTCGTTATACAGGGACGTGACAAAATTTTGAGGTTTTTTGACCACCCCGGGACCTGTGACAAAATTTTGAGATTTTTTTACCACACTGGACCCGCGACAAAATTTTGACGTTTTTTGACAACCCCGTACTTGCGACAAAATCTTGATATTTTTTTACGACCCGGACCTGGGAAAAATTTTGAGATTTTTTCACCACCGCGGGACATGAAACAAAATTTTGATATTTTTTGACCACCCTGTACCCGGACCTGCGACAAAACTTCGTAATTTTTTGACCACACCGGCGACCTGCGACAAAATTTTGAGATTTTTTGACCAGCCTGGACCTGTGAAAAAATTTTGATATTTTTTTACCACCTCGGACCTGGCCATGGGAAAAAATTTTGAAATTTTCTTGACCACCACGGCCCTGTTAACAAATTTTGATATTTTTTTACCACCTCGGAACTGCAACAAAATTTTGAGATTTTCTGACCACCCCAGACCTGCGACAAAAGTTTGATATTTTTTGACCACCCCGGACCTGCGACAAAATTTCCAGTTTTTTTGAACACGCCTGACGTGCAACAAAATTTTGAGATTTTTTGACCACACTGGACATGCGACAAAATTTTGAGATTTTCTGACCACCCCAGACCTGCGACAAAAGTTGGAGATTTTCTGACAGACCCAGACCCGCGACAAAATTTTGAGATTTTCTGACCACCCCAGACCCGCGACAAAATTTTGAGATTTTCTGACCACCCCAGACCCGCGACAAAATTTTGAGGTTTTCTGACCAGCCCTGACCTGCGACAAAATTTTGAGACTTTCTGACCACCCCAGACCTGTGACAAAATTTTGAGATTTTTTGACCACGCTGGACATGCGATAAAATTTTGAGATTTTTTCACCACGCTGGAACTGCGAGAAAATGTTGAGATTTTTTGACCATCCCGGACCTGCGAGAAAATTTTCAGTTTTTTTGACCACGCCGGACGTGCAACAAAATTTTGAGATTTTTTGACCACGCTGGACATGCGACAAAATTTTGAGATTTTCTGACAACCTTGTACCGTAGCAAAATTTTGAGATTTTTTGACCACGTTGGCCTTTTGACAAAAGGCTGAGATTTTTTGACCAACCCGGGACCTGCGACAAAATTTTGAGAATTTTTGACCACCTTGGACCTACAACAAAATTTTGAGATTTTCGGACCACCTCGGAGCTGCGACAAAATGTTGAGATTTTTTGACCACGCTGGACATGCGACAAAATTTTGAGATTTTCTGACCACCCAAGACCTGCGACAAAATTTTGAGGTTTTTTCACCACGCTGGAACTGCGAGAAAATTTTGAGATATTTCGACCACCCCGGACCTGCAACAAAATTTTCAGATTTTCTGACCACCCCGGACATGCGATAAAATTTTGAGATTTTTTCACCACGCTGGAACTGCGAGAAAATGTTGAGATTTTTTGACCATCCCAGACCTGCGACAAAATTTTGAGATTTTTGGACCACCTCGGAGCTGCGACAAAATTTTTTGAGATTTTTTGACCACCCTGGACATGCGACAAAATTTTGAGTTTTTCTTACAACCTTGTACCGTGGCAAAATTTTGAGATTTTTTGACCACGTTGGCCTTTTGACAAAAGGCTGAGATTTTTTGACCAACCCGGGACCTGCGACAAAATGTTGAGATTTTTTGACCACGCTGGACATGCGACAAAATTTTGAGTTTTTCTTACAACCTTGTACCGTGGCAAAATTTTGAGATTTTTTGACCACGTTGGCCTTTTGACAAAAGGCTGAGATTTTTTGACCAACCCGGGACCTGGGACAAAATTTTGAGATTTTTCGACCACCCTGTACCAGCGAGAAAACGCCGGACCTGGCACAAAATTTTCAGATTTTTTGACCACGCCGGACCTGCAACAAAATTTTGAGATTTTTTGACCACCCTATACCTGCGACAAAATTTTGAGATTTTTGGAGCACCTCGTAGCTGCGACAAAATTTTGAGATTTTTCGACCACGCTGGACATGCGACAAAATTTTAAGATTTTCTGACCACCCCGGACATGCGATAAAATTTTGAGATTTTTTCACCACGCTGGAACTGCGAGAAAATTTTAAGATTTTTTGACTATCCCGGACCTGCGACAAAATTTTGAGATTTTTTGACCACCCCGGACCTGCGACAAAATTTTCAGTTTTTTTGACCACGCCGGACGTGCAACAAAATTTTGAGATTTTTTGACCACGCTGGACATGCGACAAAATTTTGATATTTTCTGACCACCCCAGATCTGCGACAAAATTTTGAGGTTTTTTCACCACGCTGGAACTGCGACAAAATTTTGAGATTTTCTCACCACGCTGGAACTGCGAGAAAATTTTGAGATATTTTGACCACCACGGACCTGCAACAAAATTTCGAGATGTTTTCACCACGCTGGAACTGTGAGAAAATTTTGAGATTTTTTCACCACGCTGGCACTGCGAGAAAATGTTGAGATCTTTTAACCATCCCGGACCTGCGACAAAATTTTGAGATTTTTTAAACACCCTGTACCCGCGAGAAAACCCCGGACCTGCGACAAAATTTTCATGTTTTTTGACCACGCCCGACCTGCAACAAAATTTTTAGATTTTTTGACTACCCTGGATCTGGGACAAAATTTTGAGATTTTTGGACTACCCATGACCTGCAATAAAATTTTGAGATTTTTCTGACCACCCCAGCCCTGCGACAAAATTTTGAGATTTTTTCACCACGCTGGCACTGCGAGAAAATGTTGAGATTTTTTGACAACCCTGGACCTGCGACAAAATTTTGAGATTTTTTTACCACCCTGTACCCGCGAGAAAACCCCGGACCTGCGACAAAATTTTCAGTTTTTTCAACCACGCCGAACCTGCAACAAAATCTTGAGATGTTTTGACCACCCTGGACATGCGACAAAATTTTGAGATTTTTGGACCACCTCGGAGCTGCGACAAAATTTTGAGATTTTGTGACCACGCTGGACATGCGACAAAATATTGAGATTTTCTGATCACCTTGTAGCCGTGGCAAAATTTTGAGTTTTTTTGACCACGTTGGCCCTTTGACAAAAGTCTGAGATTTTTTGACCAACCCGGACCTTCGACAAAATTTTGAGAATTTTTTACCACCTTGGACCTGCAACAAAATTTTGAGATTTTCTGACCACCGCAGACCTGCGACAAAATTATGAGATTTTTTGACGACCCCGGGACCTGCAACAAAATTTTGAGATTTTATGACCACCCCGGGAGCTGTGACAAAATTGTGACATTTTTTGACCACCCTGGACCTGCGACAAAATTTTGGGATTTTTTGACCACCCCGGACCTGCAACGAAATGTTGACATCTTTTGACAACCCTGGATCTGCAACAAAATTTTGAGATTTTTTGACCACCACGAACCTGTGACAAAATTGTGAGGTTTTTTGACCACACTGGACCTGTAACAAAATTTTGAGATTTTTTGACCAACCCGGCGGACCTGCGAAAAAAGACCAATCACGAATCTCACTGCAATATATCATGAGCCAATGACGTTGCTTGATTTGCAAAATTATGCATGTTACGCATAGGGCACTGTTTCTGGACAGGTTAGTACTTGGATGGGTGACCAGCTGGGAACAATAATCCCGTTCTCGAGCTTGAGACTTTAATATGTGAGTAGAGTTTAGTTGGTCTCTCCTGTGCTTCGAGGGTTTTTCGCCGGGTTCCCCGGTTTTCATCCCTCCGTAAAACCAACACCTGGGTCAGATTAGCTTCTGCAGCTAACCAGGTGATTTTAGCCCTCTATAAAAAAGTTTCAGTTTCAGTTTATGTCTTTTTCAATGCTCTGAAAACTGTCAATGGTGACCTACCCCCTTTGTTCCCGTAGTTGATCCCCCTATACTGTATACTTATTATGACCAGTTCCTTACTGTGCACGTGATACTGTTTCTGTGTTTGAGGCATTTTGCCTCCACGTTGATTTACCACTAAGTTATATACATAAATGATGACATCGGTTGGTCACATGCCACCCTGTATTTTGGGATGTTTTGGCAAGGAAGTTTATGCGGTGTTTGTTTTTTGTTTTTGGATAATATACATGATAATTAATGTTATTATTCATGTACGCCCGCTCCCCCCGAAATGCTGAAAGCGGCGAGATACTCTGAGTCAATAAAGTCAATAAAGTCGGTAGGGTCAGATCTTGACCTCATTTCCTGATTGGCTCCAAAATATGTACGGAGTGTGGTGTAAATCTGTTAGGCAAGTGTTTTTAATTAGATTACTGCAACGTGAAAGTTATATGGTCATTGTTCAGCCTTTTCTTAAAGCATTGAAAAATCGGAAAAAATGAAAAGGGGGGACCCTATATTGATTTTGGCTATATCTTCAACTTTCGGTATTTGGTAAAAAAATGTTTTGTATCGGGTAAAGGGTTTTTATACTTTCTGTAGCAACGAGAGACCTTTTCGTGCTAAATAACCGTGGTTTATGGTTATTTCAAAAGTTGAAAAATCGTAAAAAATTAACATGATGAAAAAAATGCCCTAGCCCAGAGGTGTTTCACTATTGCAGTCACTTATCCGGATTTTGTGCACATACAATTCAACCACCCTCTCAGCCTTCCCAGCGGAGACTCCAGTAATAGTCGATGGACTTGAACTGGTTGCATGGGAGACGTTGGCATCGAGATCCAAAGCTCGTAAAGTAATTTCTTACTTTGATGCCGCCTTTAACTATGGCCAGAACCAACAGTAAGAAACACACAAATTCATTTATACAGCAAACTTAACACGTCACAAGAAATTGTGGGAGACGTATTTTTCTGGGTAAAGACTGGTAATGTTATAAGGCATAAAATATAGCTTGAAATGAGTAATTTTCTTTCTAAAACGTTTTACTGAATGGAAAAAATTAAATTGAAAAATGAAATTGAGTATTCGTACTTTTTTATCTTTTTGAAACCCAAGATTAGACATGCGCAAAACCAATTTATTGATTTTTTGTTTTTCTTCTTTTTTTTTCTTCTTTTTTCGCGTTCTCTTTTTTTTAATTTTCTTTCTTTCTCTTTCTTGTTTCTTTTTTTTTCTATTTTTTTAGGCCATGCCCGCCTACCGCCCGCGCCGGAACTCCCTAATACCGCCAGCTACGCAGGCTACAACGTTCATATCATTGATATCAACAAGAAGAAAGTGGTTTTATTTGTCAATATATAAGCGAAACCAACGAAAATTTAGACGCTAACGGCTTCTCAAGTAAGTATAAGCATTTGTCTGTTGTAATTATTTCGTAGATTAACAATAATTTCGTAAAATTTGACGAAAACCATCTTGGGCGATCAGCCAATTATCGAACAGAATTTGCCTAGAGTTGTCGGCGTTGTAATGGCGAATAGGAGTAAATGTTACGAAAAGTAACTTAAAATCTGAATAGCTGACTTAAAAACGATCTTGCTGATGTATTATGGTCGTATGTTCTTGTTTCATTCTGTTTTAATTTGTAAATTTCCAAAATATTAAAAGTGATGATCGCGCGCGTGGCACACCATGGGGGCTCGGTCAATGGTTAATCTTAAAAAAATTGCGTTTTATTGAACTGCTTTATATGTATATATATAAAAGTAAATAATCAATTATAAATAAATAATAAATAAATATTAAATAAAAAATAAATAAATAAATAAAAATAAAATTTTATATTAAATTTAATACATATAAATTTGTGTTTCTTGTGTTTTTAGCATGCAATTAATGAAAGTTATGAATGAAGACAGATCAGAAGAGTATGGAGAATGCATGTCTTTCCTCAGCATCTGTCTCACACTTCTTTGATGAATCTATTTCTGCTATGTTAACTAGGTAAGTATCTTTGGATTACAGTAATCTGCCAGACATGCAAAAGATTTTCAGATTTTTTCTAGCCTGGATCTGCAACTTGAGTCTTTTTGACCACCCCATACCTGGTGACAAAAAATGGAGATTTTCTGACCACCCCAGACCTGCGACAAAATTTTGAGATTTTTTTACCACGCTGGACCTGCGGCAACATTTTGTGATTTTTTTACCACCCCGGACCTGCGGACCTGCGACAAAATTTTGAGATTTTTTGACCACCCTGGACGTGCTACAAAATTTTGAGATTTTTTGGCCACCCTGGACCTGCAACAAAGTTTGCAGATTTTTTGACCACCCCGGACCTGCGAGAAAATTTTGAGATTTTATGACTATTCCGGGATTTGCAACAAAATTTTGAGATTTTTTCACCACCCCGGACCTGCGACAGAATTTTGAGATTTTTTGACCACCATAAAATCTCAAAATTTTGTTGCAGGTCCAGGGTGGTCAAAAAATCTCAAGATTTTGTCGCAGGTCCAGGGTGGTCAAAAAATCTCAAAATTTTTTCACAGGTCCAGGGTGGTCAGTAAATCTCAAAATTTTGTCGCGGCTCTGGAGTGGTCAAAAAATCTGAAAATTTTGTTGCAGGTCCTGGGGTGGTCAAAAAATCTCAAAATTTTGTCACAGGCCCGTGTCCAGAGTGGTGAAAAAGTCTCAAAATTTTGTCACAGGTCCGGGGTAGACAAAAAATCTCAATATTTTGTCACAGGATCAGGGTGGCCAAAAAATCTCAAAATGTTGTCGCCGGTTCAGTGCGGTCATAAAATCTCAAAATTTTGTCACAGGTCCGGGGTAGACAAAAAATCTCAATATTTTGTCACAGGATCAGGGTGGCCAAAAAATCTCAAAATGTTGTCGCCGGTCCAGTGCGGTCATAAAATCTCAAAATTTTGTCACAGGTCCGGGGTGGTCAGAAAACCTCAAAACTTTGTTGCAGGTCTGGGGGTGGTCAAAAAATCTCAAAATTTTGTCACAGGTCAGGTTGGGTGGTCCAAAAATCTCAAAATATTGTCACAGGTCCGGGGTGGACAAAAAATGTCAAAATTTTGTTGCAGGTCCGGGGGTGGTCAAAAAATCTCAAAATTTTGTCGCAGGTCCCGGGGTGGTCATAAAGTCTCAAAATTTTGTCGCAGGTTCCGGGGTGGTCATAAAATCTCAAAATTTTGTCACAGGTCTGGGGTGGTCAAAAAACCTGAAAATTTTGTCACAGGTCCGAGGTGGTCAAAAAACCTGAAAATTTTGTCTCAGGTCCTGGGGTGGTCATAAAATCTCAAAATTTTGTTACAGGTCTGGGGTGGTCAAAAAACCTGAAAATTTTGTCACAGGTCCGAGGTGGTCAAAAAACCTGAAAATTTTGTCTCAGGTCCTGGGGTGGTCATAAAATCTCAAAATTTTGGTGCAGGTCCTGGGGTGGTCATAAAATCTCAACATTTTGGTGCAGGTCCTGGGGTGGTCAAAAAATCTCAACATTTTGTCACAGGTCCCCAGGGTGATCAGAAAATCTCAAAATTTTGTCATGGCTCTCAGGAGTGGTCAAAAAATCAGAAAATTTTGTCGCAGGCCCGGTGTGGTCAAAAAATCTCAAAATTTTGTACAGGTCCAGGGTGTTGAAAAAATCTCGAAATTTTGTCACAGGTCAGGTGGGGTGGTCCAAAAATCTCAAAATATTGTCACAGGTCCGGGGTGGACAAAAAATCTCAAAATTTTGTTGCAGGTCCGGGGGTGGTCAAAAAATCTCAAAATTTTGTCACAGATCTGGAGTGATCAAAAAATCTGAAAATTTTGTTGCAGGTCCAGGGGGTGGTTAGAAAATCTCAAAATTTTGTCACAGCTCTGGAGTGGTCAAAAAATCTGAAAATTTTGTTGCTGGTCCCGGGGTGGTCATAAAATTTCAAAATTTTGTGCAGGTCCAGCGTGGTCAAAAAATCTCATAATTTTCTCGCAGGCACGGGGTGGTCAAAAAATCTCAAAATTTTGTACAGGTCCAGGGTGTTGAAAAAATCTCAAAATTTTGTCACAGGTCAGGTTGGGTGGACAAAAAATCTCAAAATTTTGTTGCAGGTCCGGGGGTGGTCAAATAATCTCAAAATTTTGTCGCAGATCTGGAGTGGTCAAAAAATCTGAAAATTTTGTTACACATCCCGGGGTGGTCAAAAAATCTCAAAATTTTGTCGCAGGTCCAGGGTGGTCAGAAAATCTCAAAATTTTGTTGCAGCTCTGGAGTTGTTAAAAAATCAGAAAATTTTGTTGCTGGTGAGGTCCTGGGGTGGTCATAAAATTTCAAAATTTTGTACAGGTCCAGCGTGGTCAAAAAATCTCATAATTTTGTCACAGGCATGGGGTGGTCAGAAAATCTCAAAATTTTGTTGCAGTTCTGGAGTGGTCAAAAAATCTGAAAATTTTGTTGCAGGTCCCGGGGTGGTCAAAAAATCTCAAAATTTTGACCATGCTATACCTGCGACAAAATTTTGAGATTTTTTGACCATGCCGGACCTGCAACAAAATTTTGAGATTTTTTGACCACGCTTGAAAGATGAGAACATTTTGAGATTTTTTGACCACCCCATTCCTGCGACAAAATTTTGAGATTTTTTGGCCACGCTTGATCATGAAAAGTGAGAACATTTTAAGATTTTTTAACCACCCCAAACCCTTGACAAAATTTTGAGATTTTTTGTCCACCCTGGACCTGTGACAAAATTTTCAGTTTTTTTGACCATGCTATACCTGCAACAAAATTTGGAGATTTTTTGACCATGCTGGACTTGCGAGAAAAGTTTGAGATTTTTTGACCACCCCATTCCTGCGACAAAATTTTGAGATTTTTTGGCCACGCTTGATCATGAAAAGTGAGAACATTTTAAGATTTTTTAACCACCCCAAACCTGTGACAAAATTTTGAGATTTTTTGTCCACCCTGGACCTGTGACAAAATTTTCAGTTTTTTTGACCATGCTATACCTGCAACAAAATTTGGAGATTTTTTGACCATGCTGGACTTGCGAGAAAAGTTTGAGATTTTTTGACCACCCCATTCCTGCGACAAAATTTTGAGATTTTTGGCCACGCTTGATCATGAAAAGTGAGAACATTTTAAGATTTTTTAACCACCCCAAACCTGTGACAAAATTTTGAGATTTTTTGTCCACCCTGGACCTGTGACAAAATTTTCAGTTTTTTTGACCATGCTATACCTGCGACAAAATTTGGAGATTTTTTGACCATGCTGGACCTGCAACAAAATTTTGAGATTTTTTGACCACGCTTGAAAGATGAGAACATTTTGAGATTTTTTGACCACCTCATTCCTGCGACAAAATTTTGAGATTTTTTGACCACGCTTGATCATGAAACGTGAGAACATTTTGAGATTTTTTGACCACCCCAGACCTGCGACAAAATTTTGAGATTTTTTGACCACGCTTGAAACGTGAGAACATTTTGAGATTTTTTGACCACCCCAGACCTGCGACAAAATTTTGAGATTTTTTGTCCACCCCAGACCTGCAACAAAATTTTGAGAATTTTTGACCACCCCGGACCTGCAACAAAATTTTGAGATTTTTTGACCACCCCGGACCTGCAACAAAATTTTGAGACTTTTTGACCACCCCGGACCTGCGACAAAATTTTCAGTTTTTTGTGACTACCGCTGACCTGTCAGCGGTAGCCATAATGTCGGCGTGTTGCTTGCTTGCGCGAGTGTCTTGAACCGCACTTACGTCATACTCGTGCAGCCATCGCCATATAGTCAAGAAGATCGCCATTGATCGCCAAGTATTCGGGAAGTACTCGTCATATAGTCAAGAAGATCGCCATTGATCGCCAAGTATTCGGGAAGTACTCGAGTTGTTTTCGTGGCCTCGCGGGGAATAAACTAAAGTGAATCAAGTCTTTGCATTTTGGTTGCTCTCTCGATGACAGTTTTGATTTTTGAAAGTGTTAATTATTACTTTGCAAATCTTTTCTTCTTGGAACGGTTTCTGTCCACATTGATCAGTTTATACAAGGTAAGAAATAGTTTCAAAACTGTGACGTTGTTTATCTTATATACTATATACAAAATCTATAAGTACTTGGTCGGAAACAGGGTACTGTACTTATAGCAGTACTAGAAATATTCAGCTTTTGCTAGAAGTTGGGCCTTCAACCTTCTTTTATCGAAGAAACTGCTATATACCTAAATTATTTATAATGATAAAATCGCTTTATAAGTTTAATTTTGGTTGAATTGTGTGTTGTGCTCACTGGTCAGTGACTCATGTTTATACTGCATGTACACATGTATATATCATACACCAGTGCATACACTAAGAGTGAGAAGTGTGTTTTAACCAACTTCGAGCTAGATGTTTTGATATTAGAGCAAACACAACTTTCATTGTTTCGTGATCAAACAAATCAGGAAATTAATTGTTTGATCACATACCAAACCTTTGTCTCGCTTATGATTTTCCTATCTGTTTGGTTTGTGAATTATTAATGAGTTCGAGAAGTATATATCACAGTGCCCTGTATTTACACTATATACATTGTATATAAGAAATTTATGCTAGGTGGTGTTGGTGGCATAGTGGTTAGTGCACGTGCCTTTCACCTCTGCGAGCTGGGTTCAATACCTGCACGGTGCAGTTATCTGATTAAAATAATTCACCTTGGCCACATGTGAGAACAGTGCTTCCAGTTTGACTCTACCAAACACCACAGGTTTCCTCCGGGTACTCAGGTTTCCTCCTGTATTAACACTGGACCAATGAGGGTGGGCCCTTACTGGAGCTCTGAGGATAACTGTTTAGATATAACTGATAGAGTTATCCAGTATAAATAAGGTTAGATTAATTTAGTTTAAGCAAAATATGTTGGCTGTTACATAGACATTACAAAACCTTGACTTGGTGCTTTGTTTACTTGTTTTAGGTGTTGTTCAATATCTTGTATAATGAAATTAAGAAATCAACGTTTGTGGACACCAGAGCTGCTACAGTGATCCGTCCACAGAATAGTAGATACACCAGAAGTCTAACTCTTGTGAAAGCACTGAAACATTCTATAATCTACATGCCACCAATTGTATATTTTGATACTGAAATTGTTGTAAAGCTATTGTGAAGTGCTGGGAAACTTAAAGCCTTGAATATGTTGAAAGCCTTGAAATGAAGAAATATATCTGTTGAAACTACAATACTGAGTATTGTTGTTCTGTGTTATTTAAAATACTAGCAGAATCACAAAATATCAGTGATGTGCATTAAACGTGAATGCCACTGACAGCATATTTATGGCAGGTAAAATGTTGTTTTGGAACACAATGTTGATTATCTCGAGTGATTAATTCTTTGAAAGTTTTCAAGGCGATAATGTATATAGATTATTTTTGTGGAAACACCGCAATGAAAATTATTTATTTGCTAACAGTTTCGGCCTGAGTCAACAGGCTGAAAGCTTAGCAAACAAATATTTTACGGTGTTTCCACAAAAATAATCTATATGTATATGATCTGGGGTGAGTTGTACAAAGCCAAGATAGCTTATCTAGTTGATAAGTTCTAGCTAAAGAACAGCACTAATCATGCTTTGAACAACCTAATATAAAATTTTATCCACTGATAAAATTTTATCCACAGTGGATAAAAGTTAAATTGGGTTGTTCAAAGCACCACTAGAGTGGTTCTCTAGCTAGGATTTATCCACCATTTTTGTGTGTGTGTCTGTGCTTTTCACACATTTTCATGCATTTCAAGTCTATATCTCGTTCTGTACTTAACAGCGGTAGTCACATGTACGCATTGCGTACCTATTTTTTGACCATGCTGGACCTGCTACAAAATTTGGAGATTTTTTGACCACGCTGGACTTGCGACAAAAGTTTGAGATTTTTTAACCACGCTGGAAGTGTGAGAAAATTTTGAGATTTTTTGACCATCCCGGGACCTGCGAGAAAAATTTTTTTTATATTTATATATATATATATATATATATATATATATATATATATATATATATATATATATATATATATATATATATTGAATTTCATATATATATTTCATATAAATCTTATAACTTTAAAAGTTATCTTTATAAGTCCACTCCAAATTAGACATTAGTTTCCCGTCCACCACCCGCGTCTCCTAGATAGGGCCGCGTGATTTGTCCATTATTGACCTTTTGTTTCCATTACTGATTAATCTACCAATAAATTGTTTGCATATCAACGTAACATTCAACATAAAAAAGCGAAAAAGCGGGTAATTCTTTCGTATTAACCAAGGGTCTGGGTACGAGATTGGTATTAACCGCTGGAATTTAAGAAATGTACGACGGTGCACGTTGGTACATATTCGCCCTGGAAGTGAGATTTCAGGGATATGGCATACATTTTAAATAATGGATAATGGTAACGAGCCCTTCGCCCCCATGCAATTCTCAGGAAAGGGCGGATGGGAAACTAAAGTCTAATTTCGAGTGGCCTAAAGGGGCCTGTCCTCGAAACGCTAAAGTAAAGATTTTAAAAGTTTTTCTACTGATCGTGTTATATTTCTGATGTTAAGCTTGCGTGGAGGGTGTATGTGTATAAAAATAAAATAAAAACAAAGATGATTTGTTTGGCTTCTTCAGTTCTTTGTTAATTAATAAAAGTGCATTTGTTGGGTTCTAGCTTAAAATTTAGAGACAACTTTGTTTTTGTTTAAATGATTCACTCTAAATGGGGATTATCTGACTGCTTATGAACCAATCAGATTTCAAGTTTTCGTATTGCACCTCTCAGCGCTACTGCCATATAATACTTGTATATTAATAGTCACTTTTTTTTGACAATGACTTTGAATATAACCCGTAATTACATTAATGGCATTGGCAATAAAAATTAAGTTTCTCTAATTTGAAAGAACTCATAAAATTGTAATAGAAGATCCTTTACAATTTTTTCGTATCTTTCTTCGTTTTCAATTTTATTTCAATTTGTTTAATATGTAAATGAGATAGCCTCTGACGTCAGAAGCAGGGTACATTATTTTCACACGTAGCAAAATCAGTTATATCTCTAAATTTGTTCGACGAAATCACTTTAAACTGTGCACATAAAACCGCCTTGTGACACTGAACATTTCATAAGTGATTTTGCTTTGTTTAAAAATACTGCACCCGCTCCTGACGTCAGAGCCCATTCATTTACATATTAAAGTACCTATGAAGTGAAATTTGTTCTTGCTTCATTTGAAAGAGCATCAAAAAGTACGACAATATGCAGTTTACCGTTCCTTGATATCTTTTATAGTTCCAGAGTTATAAAGATTTAAAGATGTCAAAATGAAGAAAAAATATGGCACAAACAAATTGCTGATTCAGCGCAAATTGTGACGTCATGTGGTTTGCATGTTAATTTGGTGAATGTTTAAATGAACTATAGCTCAGTTACTATGTGTCAGAATCAAATAGACCTTTGCACACATATAGTGCTAGATGAAACACAGTTGATATTATTACCCAGGCGCCTTGCACGGATTTTATGTAACACCATGTATTTATCTCTGTGGGCATAATTTTCAAATTATTATAGTACTGAAACGTATTTTAGGCATGCATAGGTATGACAAGCACTTGTCTGATATTATTTTATCCTTATCAGGACAGAGAAGGTGGTTTATATATAAAATCCGTGCAAGAGGCCTGAGTACAACAGTGTTACCTTGACAACAAAATGGGTGATATTATCAACTGTGTTTCATCTTGCGCTATATGTGTGCAAAGGTTCATTTGATTCTGACACATAGTAACTGAGCTATATATAGTTCATTTAAACATTCACCAAATTAACATGCAAACCACATGACGTCACAATTTGCGCTGAATCAGCAATTTGTTTGTGCCATATTTTTTCTTCATTTTGACATCTTTAAATCTTTATAACTCTGGAACTATAAAAGATATCAAGGAACGGTAAACTGCATATTGTCCTACTTTTCAATGCTCTTTCAAATGAAGCAATAAAAAATTTAATTTCATAGGCACTTTAAACATATTGAAATATCTTGCAAACTAAGAAAGACACGAAAAAGTTAAAAATCTTCTAATAAATTTCTTTCTAAATAGAGTTCTTTCAAATTAAACAAACTTAATTTTTATTCCCAATACCCTTTAAGTAAACAGATAATGCTGCTTTTTCATTGCAGATTGATGGAGAGAATCCTTTTGATCAGAATGGAAAACAGAAATTATTTACCCAGAGAAAAGGAGAGCACAAAATGGGCTGCAAGGTTTGCCAGTATTCTGAACAATGTTTCCAGTATTGTTGGACATGTTGTCAAGCTTGGGCAGGAAACCCACACAGAGGAGGGTAGAAAGTACTTAGCCACTTGTGCAGAGGTTGCAACAGAATACCTAAATTCAGGATCTGATAGACTGGTTCACATGTGGGCATGTGCCTTATTCTGTACACGAAAGGTGGGCCCCCATATTGAACTCTTCTTCCTGTACTCAGGATAAAAAAGTGTACTCAACTCATTCACTACAAAGATAAAATGCATATCTTCATGCCACCGTGTAATACTCTCTATGTATTTATTTTCTATTTATATTTCAGATGGCAAAATACACAACATCCAGGGTTCCAAATGAGCAATTTTTTGTGCCTGGGGTTCAGCATTTGAAAAGTTGAAAAGCCTAACTTCAGTTTCACAAGTGGGTGTGGCCGTGGGTGTGGCCGTGAGTGTGGTAGTGGTGCAAATGCCAAAACCATTAACCAATAACCGGATTGAAACAAGTATAAATAAGAAATTAAGGGTATTTTCTCATTGTTTATAGTACATATATATACTGCCAGTAACAATTAATACATCACGTTAAACTTGCTAACTCATTGCATTGCGTCAGATTTCGGTCTCTTATGGTCCTACTTGACATGGTTAAAAGTGCGAGACAAAACAACATTTTCTACATGCATCTGATCCCGAAATAAATGAAACAGAGAAAATAGTTACGCAGAAAATACGCAGGAAAGCCTTCTTTTATCAGTCAGCAAGTAGGCATTAACGTTGATCCCACGCTTCCGGTCATTCTACGGTGACACAAATTTTAAAATTATAAACCAAAGATCGTCTATCCAAGTGTTGCGCTTGTCTCGTATGCGTAAACATATCAAGTAATCGTACCTTTATCACGCGCACTGGCTGCACAAGCATCGATGCCTAACATCCACCGACCCCCGACCAAGCCAGATTATAATAGAAAACGCGATAAAAACATGGTCTGTCTCGCTGTCGAGGTTTTTAAGTACCGAGTTAAGTGCTCTTTTGGAGCTTTGGAGCTTTGAATTATCATATTTCTCATCTGTCAGACTGTTTGCGATAATAGAAATGAATAGTGACCTCGAAACGCTCGCTATCTTGAACTGAAAACTACTACCTCTGAATGTTAAAACACTACAATAATATTTACTACCCTCCAGCTAATAAGTACGGTCGTCTAGCTAACAGTTTTTCGTTCCCTTGAGAATTAGAAATAGCGGGGCGGGATTGTAATTTAATAGAAGGCTAAGAAGTATGGTATAGTGGATGCGGCAACAACAGTTTTGTAGTGCTATGGCATATTAAAGTCGGTGGAAAATAGAATAGTTATCGGTCGTAGAGTTGACTAGACTACCGAGTCACGCAAATACTTATCTACTGCGTCTGAAATGCACCAACGTATAATAATATTTCGAAGATTATTCGATATAAACATGTAAATCCATTCCTTACTGAATATTCAATAACCTCCAATCTTGGTCGTCACGTCGTGAGTTGACAAAATAAAGAACATCTGCAGACCATAATCCTGCTAATCATTCTCACGCGATAATCCGAAGTGCAGAGTCAGAGCGAGACGTAAAGGAATGAGAATGGCCTAGATTTCTAGGCGGAGAAGGTTAGGGAGTCTGAGAACGTCCTAGTTTTTTTGGCGTAGAGCCCGAGAACGTCCTAGAATTGACAAAAACTAGGACGTTTCCAGTCTTCTGCACCCAAAACTAGGACGTGCCCAGACTCCAAGCTTAGCAGTGGAAAGGCAATGACGTCTTTAACGCGGATGTGTTGACATGTAAAGATGAGTCAACTGTGGTTTGGGGATTAATAAATTAAACAAACAGCAGGATATTACAGAACAAAAAGCCAAAGCAATCTGCTAACTATGGGTATTATAATTTATGTTTGATATGTTTTACACTGTATTGCTTTAAAACTAGACAACCTAAGTTATACTTTCTGCTTGCCTAGTTTTTAAATTTGTTTGCCTAAATTTGAGAAACCTTGTACTAGGGGTTCCCAGGTATAATTGAGCTCATCTGGAACCCTGCAACATCTGTTAGTGACAATGATATCCTGGGTCACTTCAGAGATGTGTTGGCACCATATGTCATTGAGAACCAAGTACCACAGACAACTGAGCCATTCCTTTCCCCTATCAGCAGACCATCCCGTCAATCAGGGGAGAGACCGGTTAAGGGTTAAGGACATCGAAAACATTCTTTTGCGACTCACAGATGGAGAAAAAGAAGAAAATGTACTGATTGACCAAGTTCATAATCAAACATATACAATACCAGTACTGTAGACTGTTATTAAAAGTAACAACCCTTTAATCCATTGCTCTACTACTGTATAACTTTCAGGTTCAAACTCTCCTGATCTCTGATAAGAGAGGCCGTGCTGGTGATCAAGTCAGGGACGACCCTGTGATTGCCTTTAGAGTTAACAAAGTGCGGAAAGAATGTAACGCCAAGTCAATAAGATGTAATGCACTAACTAATTTGGGTACTGCAGTATCAACTCTGAATTTAGGTAATGATAAAAAATTATCTTTTACACTTTGATCAGACTTAACACAAAACAACTCAACACCACTACAAACATACTGTGATACTGATTACAGGGGTGTCAAGAAAAAATTGCCAAATAGAAAACAACCCAAATTCCATAACAGTAGTCTTACATTGTACAAAACCTTTTGTATAATGTGATACTTAGTTTCCCCATCCTATGTAGTAGAATCCCTGTACAGTATTTTACAAAGATAATCCAGTGATGTAAGGAAGTCGTCTGAGAAGATGAAAGGTTGTTTAATGAGTATAAGGAACTGCACAAAAAGGAAGATTGGTTTGGACACATTGAAAGAATATTTAGGAGGATGATCGGGTGTAGAGGTTTAGGGAGATCATTGTTGGGAAAAGGGAGATCTTGATGCAAGGGAGGTCACTATTGTTGAAGGTTAGCAAGGTAGAGGTGAGCAAATAATATCTACTCCGAGCAAAGGATCTACAGTATGGACTGACTTATAGCATGAAAAATACACAATATTTTAGTGGTGAAATGTCTTTATTCATAAATGATCGACAACTTTAATTTCTTTTATGTTCATATAAATTAGCCCTTTTGACCTTGTTTTGAAGTAAGAATTCTTTCAAAGTTTACACGTGAAAAAACAAGTTCATAAGGGCTAATTTATATGCATATTAAAAGAATATTAATTTGGTGGCCATTTATGAATAAGGTCTATTGTGTTTCATACAATTATTAACTTGCCATTCCTGTAATGCCTTTGTAAGTGTACACATACCTCAACTATATGACTGTGATCTTACATGCAGTACATCCATGTTGAAAAAGACAATGTATTCTCTAATGTTATATTTTTATAGGAAGGGCAGATTGCCAGACCAGGTTTTATTCCCCAAAGAAAGATATTTATGTAAACAAACATTGCATAATGGTGAGGAGGACATTATTTTCATCTGATGGCCTGGCAAAGCTAGACAAAGGTTTGCCTTGAATCACCAAAAACATTTACTTCTCCTAAATATATTAACAAACAGTTCACTTTTATTTACTTCATTACAGCCTGTTTTGGTACATCGTCATGTACAGACGATAATGCTGCAAACACGTCTACTGCAACCGGTAATGCAAGTCAGGACAATGATAAAACACGTGCATCTACAGTTAGCACAGGTCAGATTTTACAGTAGTTTATAAAATAACATTTTTATACTTTGTATATTTTCAATTAAATTCAGAAGGTTGAGTTTGACATCAGTGGCAGAAAATGATGTACATATTGTATAATTTCTGTATATCCTTATTAACCCTTTCATGCATGGCTTTCAGAGATGAGTAAAATCTTTTCTTCCCCTTGATGAGTAAAATCATCCGGTGTTAGACAGAATAAAAAGATAAAGTTGTTCCACAACAACAGTGCACATGAAAGGGTTACAAGGGTCTATATTTTGAACTCTTAATAGTAATTTAATTCCATTGGTTCATGCATAAATTGCTGGAAAATCAAAAAAATAAAATACAGAACATTATCACCACATACAGGTGTACTACAATAAATACCATATACTTTGTCTCAAGTTGTCAACCCCTTCAATGTGGATGCCCTTTTAAAGAGACATGTACATGTAGGCAAAGTACCAAAGGGTTGTTCCTTCAATACCATAGTGGTCTGACCTCTCACTTATTTGTATTCCTTTTAGGAATACTCTGTAGGCTCTGACTTCAAAAGAAGCAGAGTTGCAATTAGTAAAAGCCACATTGGAAAAAAACAGAGGAAGCTCTGAGAGAAAGTGAAAAAAAACACCACCAATTGGCTGAATTAATTGGTAGTAGAGATGAAGAGATTTTATGCCTACAAAATGAAATTCTAAACCTGCAGCAAGAGAACAGCAAACTAAAAAGAAAGCAGGAATCAGGAAAGGATGCCCAAGGTTAGTTGTAAACATTGTATAAAATGTAAGTTAACACTTCTTTAACTCTGTAAGTTAATAATTTTCTTTTTTACTGATTATGAAATTATTAGTATGTATATTGTACTGTTCATGTAGGGCTTCCCTTCCAAGTTCACACACTAACAACACCACTTGAACCTCGACAGAAGAAACAAAAGGCCAAAAACCAAACAAGTACAGGTATGCAAACCCATTATAGTACTTGCATGAAAATATTCAATATTGTTACTTTAGGAACTAATAGCTCAGGACAATGCTCACCAACACCACTTGAAACAGGTAATAGCTCAGGACAAATATGCTCACCACTTGAAACAGGTAAGTTTATCAGCATCACTAGGAACCTATTGTACATGTAATCATCTCATTCAGTTTACTTGGAAGTGCACTTCTTCAGATGTGGCAAATTACTGCAATAAATATACACATGTACTAAGAAAAGCTTCCACTGATTGAATGTACTGTTCCCATGTGAATTCCCATGTCAAACTTCTTTATTAATTTGTTTATTGAAAACCATATCATCTATTCCTTCCTATGACACTTGTTATTCCAATTTCTTAGTATCACCCTTGACCAAGAAAAAAGAAGAAACAGAAAAGAAGATATGTAACATTTGCACTAATGAAAAAAGAAAGGCATCGATGATAAAGTGTATCAGTTGTGGCCATGGCAGCATTGCAGCTGTGTTGGGTTATTAAACATATAAGAATGCTATGAAACATTCCTCTGTTTTTAATTGCAAGAACTGCAAATAAGGATTGCATAAAGTAACACCTTATCTCACTTCGTTTAGATTAAGCTTAAATAAGATTTGTTTATTTCAAGAAGGCTATATAAATAATATAATATTAAACTACATATTTACTAATTGCTTGTTCAGTCTGTATCAGTGAAAAAAATCAGACCTCTGTATATAGATTTTTTTTCCAATTTAGTTTTTACACTTATTTGTTTTGTAATATAATGTTTGCGGGAATTTCTTTTGTTCTCACAGGGCCATTAACAACTAATGTACCTCATTAGTATATTCATTTTTGCTAATCTTACCTCAGTTGACGGCAAACCAGGTCTGATTAGAACTAATCATACCCGGTTTGACGCCAACGGAGGTACGATTACGAAAAATGAATTTTAATCAAATAAATCTGAAATCGCTTAAAATGAACAAAAATATAGAAAACACAAGAACTGTCACCAAACTCTTTAATTTATGCATTATTAGTATTAACGAATACATTAACCGAACCAATGTTAGCATTGACAATCATACCATCTAGGCTCAAATTATTACATCGCACGTTACCTGTAGTCGCCTCGTACGATACTAATGCCTGACTCAAGACTTCGTCAGAAACCTCTGACTCACACAATAGTTCAACAGAGAATTTCTCTTTTAGAGATATTTCTGAATCACAAGAAGAACTTAATGCATCAGATGCTCGCTTCCTCTCAGTTTCATTTATTGAACGTATGCCTCCTGGCATTCTCGGGAACCGCTTCTTTTTGCCAACCATTAGTATCTTCTTCCGTTCAAAACGTCTTAAAACGTTCCACTTCTGTCATCATTCAAAGAATAAACTAGCCTGCGAAGCAGGCTGGGAGGCGCGGGCGCGGAGTGGGCGGAGTTGAAAGAGATCCTGCTACTGAAGCAGTAACGTTTTGGACTTATGCGTACAGAATGTACGCAAAAGTTCCATTGGCTAATCCCTTTTAATTAGTAACTTAGGCCTGGTGTTTCTGCAAAATATCGCATCAGACTCTCTCAACTTCAACCTCGTCCCCAGGGCATTTTGCCTCCACGTTGGGAGGTCGGCGAAAATGGCCCTGGCATCGGCTGGTCACGTGACACCCAGAATTTTGGGGTGTTTTGGCAAGAAAGTTTATACGGTCTTTGTGTTTCGTTTTTGTATAATACGTATACATGAATAATAAATAAGATATATTTAACGCTCTGCCGAATCACTCATGTGAACCTCTTTATCATAAATGCAACTGGCTAGTATTATTCATCATGATACTCCCCACGATTATCCAGGATACATTTAAATGTCGGGAAGAAACATATATCTAATGTTGTTCTTGACTTTAACCAAAGCTATCGTTACAATTCTTTGGATGAACTTCGCAGAGTGGATTTATTGCAATTCATATTTTGATGAATAAATTACACTGTATCTGAATTAATCAAGTTTTTAAACCGGCCAATCCAATTATAGAATCGACCAGCCGATGCCAGGGCCATTTTCGCCGACTCCCAACGTGGAGGCAAAATGCCCTGGGGACGAGGTTGTCTCAACTTGGTATTTTTATGACTTTTATATAGTTATTTAATGCAGGGCTGTGATATTTTGAACTCCGATGCCGATGGGCTTTCATGTTGACGACTTTTGAGTGATTCCGAGGAGAAAAGAGGTGTGTGTGTGTGAAGTGGCATGGCATAATATTTGCACACAGCATCTTGTCAGTTGTGGAACAAGGATGGCTAGTAATTTCAGAACTACTCATCACTAAAATATATTGTGTACGTATGTTATCACATTTTGAATGAGCTTTCATTTGATGTATAGTTCAAACTCGTTAAAATGTCCAAAATCTGCGAACCGCTGTTCGAAATATAAAATATTACAAATAAACAGGAAGTTGACTTCTCACAAGTGTTAATAGAGAATTTTAGAATTTTTTAAATAATATAACAAATGATATATATATATATATATATATATATATATATATATATATATATATATATATATATATATATATATATATATATATCAAACGGAAGCTATTGAAAAATGCTATTTAGAGTAGAATTTTCTAGGGAAATATTCTTAAAATGGGGAAACATCGGTCATTTGATTCATTGTGTGAATGTGTTTAAATATGAATCAGCCATATAAACACATTCACGCAATGAATCAAATGACCGACGTTTCCCCATTTTAAAAATTTTTCTCGTTTAGCTGAAAACTAGAAATTTCTACTCCACATAGCATTTTTCAATAGCTTCTGTTTGATATATATCTCATTTAAAAAATTCTAAAATTCTCTATTAACACTTGTGAGAAGTCAACTTCCTATTTATTTGTCCCCGAGCCGGGCGAGGGTGCTAATCTCAACGTGCGTGGAGTCCACTTTACACGCGAGATAAAAAGCTGAAAGCAATTCTGAAACCTGCTTATATATCTATTTATAAAATAAGGTGTCCTCTACGCACGCTCTGATTGGCTGGACTCCGTGCATTTATAAGAGAACATGAATCATGAATGACGTAAAATGGCGTAGAATGGCGTCAGCTGGCCGGAAAAGCCCGCAAAATTCCAAAACTACCTCACATTTAGCTTAGTTTTGCTTCTTCTTATTTTATAAAAAAAAATAAAACATACCGCTCCTGTGCATATGTACTCTTATAAAGGCACGTTTGACGTCATTTGAACACGAAAGAAGTGTAAAGGCACTCGGGTTTAAATTTACGTCAGCAAATTATAATCCCCAAGCCTGGGTGAGGTTGCTAATCTCAACACGCGTGGAGTTCACTTACACGCGAAATTACACGCAAGTGGGAAAGAAATTCTGCGAGGTGTTTATATATATATATATATATATATATATATATATATATATATATATATATATATATATATATATATATATATATATATATATATATATATATACGTGTGGGTTTTTGGTCTACGAAACGCAAAGAGTGCTCGATAACATATAGTTAGAGCAAATATAGATTTTCGCTTACCTCAAAAGTCTGCTACAGGCTGTTTAATCTAAAAAAGAATCTTCAGGCAGATGACAATTTTCGAAAACAGGGGGTGCTTATATCCTTCTTGTCGGAACGTGGGAGTGTGGGGGCGAAACAATACATGCATTCATGGCTTTGTTGCGCTGTTTGCGCGGAATTTGTGTCGATGACGACATTGACTGATAATTTCTGCTCTTTTGTTGAGTAAACAATTCTTGTTTTTATCTTTCAAAATATAAAATTTTTCTTCTAAACATAAATTACATCGTTTTGAACCTCCCGTGTACGAAATAGAATGTTTTAAAATTTGCCAATTGATACTAAAATCCTTATTGTTTTCTTTCAATGCCCAAATATATTTCGAAAGTTCGGTGTCGTTTGCATGCTTTTTATGCTGAAAAGATTTAGTGTGGTTGGCCAATCGCTCTTTGAATGTGCTTGAAGTCATGCCAATGTAATTCTTGATCGTGTTTGTGTTGTTTACTGTGACTGTTGCTTTGTATACTATGTCCCTAGTCATGCATTGTTTTCTAAGTGGACAATTCGTGTTTTTCTTACAATTGCAACTGCTAGTGTCCTTATCCTGTGGCATGTTATTCCTAGATATGTGTGCATTGTGTTTAGTGATTATTGACTTAACATTGTTCATGCAGCTGTAACTTACTTTGACTGTGTTTCTGTTAAAAATCTTATGGAGCTTGTGGTGTGGTGGGAAGTGCTTGTCAATTAGGTTTAGGAAATTACGTCCTATGTTTGTGCTTACACTCTTGCTAAAAGGTGGGTTGAACCAAGTGATGTTGCGTTGCCTATTCCTGCGTGGTTGCTGTGCTGTGTGTTGAGTGTAGCTAAGATCATGATCAAAGTTGCTGTGCCTAAGTGCGTTCTGATATATGGGTGCAGATTCCTGAAAAACTTGTTCATCTGACGAGAGAAGTGCAATGCGCTTGTTGATTGATGCAGGTAACTGTCTTGTGATGCTTGGTGGGTGGTTAGAGTGCTTATTTATGTAAAGCGGATCGTCATTGGGCTTCCTATAGGGCCTATAATTTCCATTGTTAAGGTCGAAAGTTACATCTAAAAAGTTTACTATGCGTAAATTTGATTCGGCGGTAATTTTTAGGTCAAACTGCTCGAAAATTTTGTGGAGTTCTTTCCTTGTTTTGTCTGCTAAACGTGCTGATTTACTTTTTATAATAGCTAAACCGTCATCTCTATATAGGCCAATACTTTCTTTGCCAAATTTCTTACTTAGGTGATTTAAAATGAAAAGGCCTACTAACTCACAAACTTCCGCGCCGTCGAAACAACCCATGGTAACGTCAAACAAACTATTGCTATCTTTTTTTATCCATGAAATTCCGGTATTGAAAAGGAGAGATTTTCTAGCGTGTTTTATTATTGAAATATTGTTTTCAGTTATAGTAGCCAAATTCGAAGCCCAACAAAAGAGCAGAAATTATCAGTCAATGTCGTCATCGACACAAATTTCGCGCAAACAGCGCAACAAAGCCATGAATGCATGTATTGTTTCGCCCCCACACTCCCACGTTCCGACAAGAAGGATATAAGCACCCCCTGTTTTCGAAAATTGTCATCTGCCCGAAGATTCTTTTTTAGATGAAACAGCCTGTAGCAGACTTTTGAGGTAAGCGAAAATCTATATTTGCTCTAACTATATGTTATCGAGCACTCTTTGCGTTTCGTAGACCAAAAACCCACACGTATATTCGCACCCGTATATCGGTTGTGCACTCTTGTTTACGTTATTCATTTCTATTTAACTTCAAAATGCGGCAATTTCGATTTGACTATTCACTAAAGAATATCCCAATACCATCACAGGACGCTTATTTGAAGAATTTGAATGAAAAAGTGGAAAGTGTAATAAAACGTATGAGATGGAAAGCCAATTTCTTTCTTAAAAACAAACAGAGAGAAAACCAAAACAACCCTTTCGGCCTTGCGTCCAACAAAACACCTCCTTCTATCCCGGAAATAAAACCTTTCGAAGACGACCTTATAAAACTCATCGAAAATATACAATTTCGGCCATATACGAACCAGTTTCAGAAATGTTTGGCTACCGATTTAAAGAAAATTAATTCATCTCCCAACATTTTCATTTTTGCAGACAAAACTAGGAACATTTATGAAACCCCGCTCGACACATACAACAAACTCCTACATGACAACATCACAAAAACATACAAGCACGGATCCGAGGACACTATAGATGAAATTGATTCAGAACTAAAAGAAATTTCGAACAGTTTAGGAATCGGCGACAAAATTGAAAAAATGAAAAAACGCGAAGCATTTATATCTTTAAAAGACCACAAAGAAAATTTCGAAAACAATCCAAAATGCCGATTAATTAACCCCGCTAAAAGCGAATCCGGAAAACTAAGTAAGGTGATTTTGGACAAAATTAATTCTAATTTGAGACAAAAACTGAATTTAAACCAATGGAGAAATACAAAACAAGTAATTGAGTGGTTTGGCAATATAAAAGATAAGGACAGACATAGTTTTATTTCGTTTGACATTGTCGATTTCTATCCGTCTATTTCTGAAAAACTATTGGACCAAGCATTATCTTGGGCTTCGAATTTGGCTACTATAACTGAAAACAATATTTCAATAATAAAACACGCTAGAAAATCTCTCCTTTTCAATACCGGAATTTCATGGATAAAAAAAGATAGCAATAGTTTGTTTGACGTTACCATGGGTTGTTTCGACGGCGCGGAAGTTTGTGAGTTAGTAGGCCTTTTCATTTTAAATCACCTAAGTAAGAAATTTGGCAAAGAAAGTATTGGCCTATATAGAGATGACGGTTTAGCTATTATAAAAAGTAAATCAGCACGTTTAGCAGACAAAACAAGGAAAGAACTCCACAAAATTTTCGAGCAGTTTGACCTAAAAATTACCGCCGAATCAAATTTACGCATAGTAAACTTTTTAGATGTAACTTTCGACCTTAACAATGGAAATTATAGGCCCTATAGGAAGCCCAATGACGATCCGCTTTACATAAATAAGCACTCTAACCACCCACCAAGCATCACAAGACAGTTACCTGCATCAATCAACAAGCGCATTGCACTTCTCTCGTCAGATGAACAAGTTTTTCAGGAATCTGCACCCATATATCAGAACGCACTTAGGCACAGCAACTTTGATCATGATCTTAGCTACACTCAACACACAGCACAGCAACCACGCAGGAATAGGCAACGCAACATCACTTGGTTCAACCCACCTTTTAGCAAGAGTGTAAGCACAAACATAGGACGTAATTTCCTAAACCTAATTGACAAGCACTTCCCACCACACCACAAGCTCCATAAGATTTTTAACAGAAACACAGTCAAAGTAAGTTACAGCTGCATGAACAATTTTAAGTCAATAATCACTAAACACAATGCACACATATCTAGGAATAACATGCCACAGGATAAGGACACTAGCAGTTGCAATTGTAAGAAAAACACGAATTGTCCACTTAGAAAACAATGCATGACTAGGGACATAGTATACAAAGCAACAGTCACAGTAAACAACACAAACACGATCAAGAATTACATTGGCATGACTTCAAGCACATTCAAAGAGCGATTGGCCAACCACACTAAGTCTTTTCAGCATAAAAAGCATGCAAACGACACCGAACTTTCGAAATATATTTGGGCATTGAAAGAAAACAGTAAGGATTTTAGTATCAATTGGCAAATTTTAAAACATTCTATTTCGTACACGGGAGGTTCAAAACGATGTAATTTATGTTTAGAAGAAAAATTTTATATTTTGAAAGATAAAAACAAGAATTGTTTACTCAACAAAAGAGCAGAAATTATCAGTCAATGTCGTCATCGACACAAATTCCGCGCAAACAGCGCAACAAAGCCATGAATGCATGTATTGTTTCGCCCCCACACTCCCACGTTCCGACAAGAAGGATATAAGCACCCCCTGTTTTCGAAAATTGTCATCTGCCTGAAGATTCTTTTTTAGATGAAACAGCCTGTAGCAGACTTTTGAGGTAAGCGAAAATCTATATTTGCTCTAACTATATGTTATCGAGCACTCTTTGCGTTTCGTAGACCAAAACCCACACGTATATTCGCACCCGTATATCGGTTGTGCACTCTTGTTTACGTTATTCATTTCTATTTAACTTCAAAATGCGGCAATTTCGATTTGACTATTCACTAAAGAATATCCCAATACCATCACAGGACGCTTATTTGAAGAATTTGATTGAAAAAGTGGAAAGTGTAATAAAACGTATGAGATGGAAAGCCAATTTCTTTCTTAAAAACAAACAGAGAGAAAACCAAAACAACCCTTTCGGCCTTGCGTCCAACAAAACACCTCCTTCTATCCCGGAAATAAAACCTTTCGAAGACGACCTTATAAAACTCATCGAAAATATACAATTTCGGCCATATACGAACCAGTTTCAGAAATGTTTGGCTACCGATTTAAAGAAAATTAATTCATCTCCCAACATTTTCATTTTTGCAGACAAAACTAGGAACATTTATGAAACCCCGCTCGACACATACAACAAACTCCTACATGACAACATCACAAAAACATACAAGCACGGATCCGAGGACACTATAGATGAAATTGATTCAGAACTAAAAGAAATTTCGAACAGTTTAGGAATCGGCGACAAAATTGAAAAAATGAAAAAACGCGAAGCATTTATATCTTTAAAAGACCACAAAGAAAATTTCGAAAACAATCCAAAATGCCGATTAATTAACCCCGCTAAAAGCGAATCCGGAAAACTAAGTAAGGTGATTTTGGACAAAATTAATTCTAATTTGAGACAAAAACTGAATTTAAACCAATGGAGAAATACAAAACAAGTAATTGAGTGGTTTGGCAATATAAAAGATAAGGACAGACATAGTTTTATTTCGTTTGACATTGTCGATTTCTATCCGTCTATTTCTGAAAAACTATTGGACCAAGCATTATCTTGGGCTTCGAATTTGGCTACTATAACTGAAAACAATATTTCAATAATAAAACACGCTAGAAAATCTCTCCTTTTCAATACCGGAATTTCATGGATAAAAAAAGATAGCAATAGTTTGTTTGACGTTACCATGGGTTGTTTCGACGGCGCGGAAGTTTGTGAGTTAGTAGGCCTTTTCATTTTAAATCACCTAAGTAAGAAATTTGGCAAAGAAAGTATTGGCCTATATAGAGATGACGGTTTAGCTATTATAAAAAGTAAATCAGCACGTTTAGCAGACAAAACAAGGAAAGAACTCCACAAAATTTTCGAGCAGTTTGACCTAAAAATTACCGCCGAATCAAATTTACGCATAGTAAACTTTTTAGATGTAACTTTCGACCTTAACAATGGAAATTATAGGCCCTATAGGAAGCCCAATGACGATCCGCTTTACATAAATAAGCACTCTAACCACCCACCAAGCATCACAAGACAGTTACCTGCATCAATCAACAAGCGCATTGCACTTCTCTCGTCAGATGAACAA
The DNA here is from genome assembly GCA_964035015.1 of Corallium rubrum. Classification (NCBI taxonomy): domain Eukaryota; kingdom Metazoa; phylum Cnidaria; class Anthozoa; order Scleralcyonacea; family Coralliidae; genus Corallium; species Corallium rubrum. The sequence continues at coordinate 73,026 of CAXIUP010000099.1, forward strand.
GTTTTTCAGGAATCTGCACCCATATATCAGAACGCACTTAGGCACAGCAACTTTGATCATGATCTTAGCTACACTCAACACACAGCACAGCAACCACGCAGGAATAGGCAACGCAACATCACTTGGTTCAACCCACCTTTTAGCAAGAGTGTAAGCACAAACATAGGACGTAATTTCCTAAACCTAATTGACAAGCACTTCCCACCACACCACAAGCTCCATAAGATTTTTAACAGAAACACAGTCAAAGTAAGTTACAGCTGCATGAACAATGTTAAGTCAATAATCACTAAACACAATGCACACATATCTAGGAATAACATGCCACAGGATAAGGACACTAGCAGTTGCAATTGTAAGAAAAACACGAATTGTCCACTTAGAAAACAATGCATGACTAGGGACATAGTATACAAAGCAACAGTCACAGTAAACAACACAAACACGATCAAGAATTACATTGGCATGACTTCAACCACATTCAAAGAGCGATTGGCCAACCACACTAAATCTTTTCAGCATAAAAAGCATGCAAACGACACCGAACTTTCGAAATATATTTGGGCATTGAAAGAAAACAATAAGGATTTTAGTATCAATTGGCAAATTTTAAAACATTCTATTTCGTACACGGGAGGTTCAAAACGATGTAATTTATGTTTAGAAGAAAAATTTTATATTTTGAAAGATAAAAACAAGAATTGTTTACTCAACAAAAGAGCAGAAATTATCAGTCAATGTCGTCATCGACACAAATTCCGCGCAAACAGCGCAACAAAGCCATGAATGCATGTATTGTTTCGCCCCCACACTCCCACGTTCCGACAAGAAGGATATAAGCACCCCCTGTTTTCGAAAATTGTCATCTGCCTGAAGATTCTTTTTTAGATGAAACAGCCTGTAGCAGACTTTTGAGGTAAGCGAAAATCTATATTTGCTCTAACTATATGTTATCGAGCACTCTTTGCGTTTCGTAGACCAAAACCCACACGTATATTCGCACCCGTATATCGGTTGTGCACTCTTGTTTACGTTATTCATTTCTATTTAACTTCAAAATGCGGCAATTTCGATTTGACTATTCACTAAAGAATATCCCAATACCATCACAGGACGCTTATTTGAAGAATTTGATTGAAAAAGTGGAAAGTGTAATAAAACGTATGAGATGGAAAGCCAATTTCTTTCTTAAAAACAAACAGAGAGAAAATCAAAACAACCCTTTCGGCCTTGCGTCCAACAAAACACCTCCTTCTATCCCGGAAATAAAACCTTTCGAAGACGACCTTATAAAACTCATCGAAAATATACAATTTCGGCCATATACGAACCAGTTTCAGAAATGTTTGGCTACCGATTTAAAGAAAATTAATTCATCTCCCAACATTTTCATTTTTGCAGACAAAACTAGGAACATTTATGAAACCCCGCTCGACACATACAACAAACTCCTACATGACAACATCACAAAAACATATAAGCATGGATCCGAGGACACTATAGATGAAATTGATTCAGAACTAAAAGAAATTTCGAACAGTTTAGGAATCGGCGACAAAATTGAAAAAATGAAAAAACGCGAAGCATTTATATCTTTAAAAGACCACAAAGAAAATTTCGAAAACAATCCAAAATGCCGATTAATTAACCCCGCTAAAAGCGAATCCGGAAAACTAAGTAAGGTGATTTTGGACAAAATTAATTCTAATTTGAGACAAAAACTGAATTTAAACCAATGGAGAAATACAAAACAAGTAATTGAGTGGTTTGGCAATATAAAAGATAAGGACAGACATAGTTTTATTTCGTTTGACATTGTCGATTTCTATCCGTCTATTTCTGAAAAACTATTGGACCAAGCATTATCTTGGGCTTCGAATTTGGCTACTATAACTGAAAACAATATTTCAATAATAAAACACGCTAGAAAATCTCTCCTTTTCAATACCGGAATTTCATGGATAAAAAAAGATAGCAATAGTTTGTTTGACGTTACCATGGGTTGTTTCGACGGCGCGGAAGTTTGTGAGTTAGTAGGCCTTTTCATTTTAAATCACCTAAGTAAGAAATTTGGCAAAGAAAGTATTGGCCTATATAGAGATGACGGTTTGGCTATTATAAAAAGTAAATCAGCACGTTTAGCAGACAAAACAAGGAAAGAACTCCACAAAATTTTCGAGCAGTTTGACCTAAAAATTACCGCCGAATCAAATTTACGCATAGTAAACTTTTTAGATGTAACTTTCGACCTTAACAATGGAAATTATAGGCCCTATAGGAAGCCCAATGACGATCCGCTTTACATAAATAAGCACTCTAACCACCCACCAAGCATCACAAGACAGTTACCTGCATCAATCAACAAGCGCATTGCACTTCTCTCATCAGATGAACAAGTTTTTCAGGAATCTGCACCCATATATCAGAACGCACTTAGGCACAGCAACTTTGATCATGATCTTAGCTACACTCAACACACAGCACAGCAACCACGCAGGAATAGGCAACGCAACATCACTTGGTTCAACCCACCTTTTAGCAAGAGTGTAAGCACAAACATAGGACGTAATTTCCTAAACCTAATTGACAAGCACTTCCCACCACACCACAAGCTCCATAAGATTTTTAACAGAAACACAGTCAAAGTAAGTTACAGCTGCATGAACAATGTTAAGTCAATAATCACTAAACACAATGCACACATATCTAGGAATAACATGCCACAGGATAAGGACACTAGCAGTTGCAATTGTAGGAAAAACACGAATTGTCCACTTAGAAAACAATGCATGACTAGGGACATAGTATACAAAGCAACAGTCACAGTAAACAACACAAACACGATCAAAAATTACATTGGCATGACTTCAACCACATTCAAAGAGCGATTGGCCAACCACACTAAGTCTTTTCAGCATAAAAAGCATGCAAACGACACCGAACTTTCGAAATATATTTGGGCATTGAAAGAAAACAATAAGGATTTTAGTATTAATTGGCAAATTTTAAAACATTCTATTTCGTACACGGGAGGTTCAAAACGATGTAATTTATGTTTAGAAGAAAAATTTCATATTTTGAAAGATAAAAACAAGAATTGTTTACTCAACAAAAGAGCAGAAATTATCAGTCAATGTCGTCATCGACACAAATTCCGCGCAAACAGCGCAACAAAGCCATGAATGCATGTATTGTTTCGCCCCCACACTCCCACGTTCCGTCAGGAAGGATATAAGCACCCCTGTTTTCGAAAATTGTCATCTGCCTGAAGATTCTTTTTTAGATGAAACAGCCTGTTGCAGACTTTTGAGGTAAGCGAAAATCTATATTTGCTCTAACTATATGTTATCGAGCACTCTTTGCGTTTCGTAGAACCAAAACCCACACGTATATTCGCACCCGTATATCGGTTGTGCACTCTTGTTTACGTTATTCATTTCTATTTAACTTCAAAATGCGGCAATTTCGATTTGACTATTCACTAAAGAATATCCCAATACCATCACAGGACGCTTATTTGAAGAATTTGATTGAAAAAGTGGAAAGTGTAATAAAACGTATGAGATGGAAAGCCAATTTCTTTCTTAAAAACAAACAGAGAGAAAATCAAAACAACCCTTTCGGCCTTGCGTCCAACAACACACCTCCTTCTATTCCGGAAATAAAACCTTTCGAAGACGACCTTATAAAACTCATCGAAAATATACAATTTCGGCCATATACGAACCAGTTTCAGAAATGTTTGGCTACCGATTTAAAGAAAATTAATTCATCTCCCAACATTTTCATTTTTGCAGACAAAACTAGGAACATTTATGAAACCCCGCTCGACACATACAACAAGCTCCTACATGACAACATCACAAAAACATATAAGCATGGATCCGAGGACACTATAGATGAAATTGATTCAGAACTAAAAGAAATTTCGAACAGTTTAGGAATCGGCGACAAAATTGAAAAAATGAAAAAACGCGAAGCATTTATATCTTTAAAAGACCACAAAGAAAATTTCGAAAACAATCCAAAATGCCGATTAATTAACCCCGCTAAAAGCGAATCCGGAAAACTAAGTAAGGTGATTTTGGACAAAATTAATTCTAATTTGAGACAAAAACTGAATTTAAACCAATGGAGAAATACAAAACAAGTAATTGAGTGGTTTGGCAATATAAAAGATAAGGACAGACATAGTTTTATTTCGTTTGACATTGTCGATTTCTATCCGTCTATTTCTGAAAAATTATTGGACCAAGCATTATCTTGGGCTTCGAATTTGACTACTATAACTGAAAACAATATTTCAATAATAAAACACGCTAGAAAATCTCTCCTTTTCAATACCGGAATTTCATGGATAAAAAAAGATAGCAATACTTTGTTTGACGTTACCATGGGTTGTTTCGACGGCGCGGAAGTTTGTGAGTTAGTAGGCCTTTTCATTTTAAATCACCTAAGTAAGAAATTTGGCAAAGAAAGTATTGGCCTATATAGAGATGACGGTTTAGCTATTATAAAAAGTAAATCAGCACGTTTAGCAGACAAAACAAGGAAAGAACTCCACAAAATTTTCGAGCAGTTTGACCTAAAAATTACCGCCGAATCAAATTTACGCATAGTAAACTTTTTAGATGTAACTTTCGACCTTAACAATGGAAATTATAGGCCCTATAGGAAGCCCAATGACGATCCGCTTTACATAAATAAGCACTCTAACCACCCACCAAGCATCACAAGACAGTTACCTGCATCAATCAACAAGCGCATTGCACTTCTCTCATCAGATGAACAAGTTTTTCAGGAATCTGCACCCATATATCAGAACGCACTTAGGCACAGCAACTTTGATCATGATCTTAGCTACACTCAACACACAGCACAGCAACCACGCAGGAATAGGCAACGCAACATCACTTGGTTCAACCCACCTTTTAGCAAGAGTGTAAGCACAAACATAGGACGTAATTTCCTAAACCTAATTGACAAGCACTTCCCACCACACCACAAGCTCCATAAGATTTTTAACAGAAACACAGTCAAAGTAAGTTACAGCTGCATGAACAATGTTAAGTCAATAATCACTAAACACAATGCACACATATCTAGGAATAACATGCCACAGGATAAGGACACTAGCAGTTGCAATTGTAAGAAAAACACGAATTGTCCACTTAGAAAACAATGCATGACTAGGGACATAGTATACAAAGCAACAGTCACAGTAAACAACACAAACACGATCAAGAATTACATTGGCATGACTTCAACCACATTCAAAGAGCGATTGGCCAACCACACTAAATCTTTTCAGCATAAAAAGCATGCAAACGACACCGAACTTTCGAAATACATTTGGGCATTGAAAGAAAACAATAAGGATTTTAGTATTAATTGGCAAATTTTAAAACATTCTATTTCGTACACGGGAGGTTCAAAACGATGTAATTTATGTTTAGAAGAAAAATTTTATATTTTGAAAGATAAAAACAAGAATTGTTTACTCAACAAAAGAGCAGAAATTATCAGTCAATGTCGTCATCGACACAAATTCCGCGCAAACAGCGCAACAAAGCCATGAATGCATGTATTGTTTCGCCCCCACACTCCCACGTTCCGACAAGAAGGATATAAGCACCCCTGTTTTCGAAAATTGTCATCTGCCTGAAGATTCTTTTTTAGATGAAACAGCCTGTTGCAGACTTTTGAGGTAAGCGAAAATCTATATTTGCTCTAACTATATGTTATCGAGCACTCTTTGCGTTTCGTAGACCAAAAACCCACACGTATATTCGCACCCGTATATCGGTTGTGCACTCTTGTTTACGTTATTCATTTCTATTTAACTTCAAAATGCGGCAATTTCGATTTGACTATTCACTAAAGAATATCCCAATACCATCACAGGACGCTTATTTGAAGAATTTGATTGAAAAAGTGGAAAGTGTAATAAAACGTATGAGATGGAAAGCCAATTTCTTTCTTAAAAACAAACAGAGAGAAAACCAAAACAACCCTTTCGGCCTTGCGTCCAACAAAACACCTCCTTCTATCCCGGAAATAAAACCTTTCGAAGACGACCTTATAAAACTCATCGAAAATATACAATTTCGGCCATATACGAACCAGTTTCAGAAATGTTTGGCTACCGATTTAAAGAAAATTAATTCATCTCCCAACATTTTCATTTTTGCAGACAAAACTAGGAACATTTATGAAACCCCGCTCGACACATACAACAAACTCCTACATGACAACATCACAAAAACATATAAGCATGGATCCGAGGACACTATAGATGAAATTGATTCGAACTAAAAGAAATTTCGAACAGTTTAGGAATCGGCGACAAAATTGAAAAAATGAAAAAACGCGAAGCATTTATATCTTTAAAAGACCACAAAGAAAATTTCGAAAACAATCCAAAATGCCGATTAATTAACCCCGCTAAAAGCGAATCCGGAAAACTAAGTAAGGTGATTTTGGACAAAATTAATTCTAATTTGAGACAAAAACTGAATTTAAACCAATGGAGAAATACAAAACAAGTAATTGAGTGGTTTGGCAATATAAAAGATAAGGACAGACATAGTTTTATTTCGTTTGACATTGTCGATTTCTATCCGTCTATTTCTGAAAAATTATTGGACCAAGCATTATCTTGGGCTTCGAATTTGACTACTATAACTGAAAACAATATTTCAATAATAAAACACGCTAGAAAATCTCTCCTTTTCAATACCGGAATTTCATGGATAAAAAAAGATAGCAATAGTTTGTTTGACGTTACCATGGGTTGTTTCGACGGCGCGGAAGTTTGTGAGTTAGTAGGCCTTTTCATTTTAAATCACCTAAGTAAGAAATTTGGCAAAGAAAGTATTGGCCTATATAGAGATGACGGTTTAGCTATTATAAAAAGTAAATCAGCACGTTTAGCAGACAAAACAAGGAAAGAACTCCACAAAATTTTCGAGCAGTTTGACCTAAAAATTACCGCCGAATCAAATTTACGCATAGTAAACTTTTTAGATGTAACTTTCGACCTTAACAATGGAAATTATAGGCCCTATAGGAAGCCCAATGACGATCCGCTTTACATAAATAAGCACTCTAACCACCCACCAAGCATCACAAGACAGTTACCTGCATCAATCAACAAGCGCATTGCACTTCTCTCGTCAGATGAACAAGTTTTTCAGGAATCTGCACCCATATATCAGAACGCACTTAGGCACAGCAACTTTGATCATGATCTTAGCTACACTCAACACACAGCACAGCAACCACGCAGGAATAGGCAACGCAACATCACTTGGTTCAACCCACCTTTTAGCAAGAGTGTAAGCACAAACATAGGACGTAATTTCCTAAACCTAATTGACAAGCACTTCCCACCACACCACAAGCTCCATAAGATTTTTAACAGAAACACAGTCAAAGTAAGTTACAGCTGCATGAACAATGTTAAGTCAATAATCACTAAACACAATGCACACATATCTAGGAATAACATGCCACAGGATAAGGACACTAGCAGTTGCAATTGTAAGAAAAACACGAATTGTCCACTTAGAAAACAATGCATGACTAGGGACATAGTATACAAAGCAACAGTCACAGTAAACAACACAAACACGATCAAGAATTACATTGGCATGACTTCAACCACATTCAAAGAGCGATTGGCCAACCACACTAAATCTTTTCAGCATAAAAAGCATGCAAACGACACCGAACTTTCGAAATATATTTGGGCATTGAAAGAAAACAATAAGGATTTTAGTATTAATTGGCAAATTTTAAAACATTCTATTTCGTACACGGGAGGTTCAAAACGATGTAATTTATGTTTAGAAGAAAAATTTTATATTTTGAAAGATAAAAACAAGAATTGTTTACTCAACAAAAGAGCAGAAATTATCAGTCAATGTCGTCATCGACACAAATTCCGCGCAAACAGCGCAACAAAGCCATGAATGCATGTATTGTTTCGCCCCCACACTCCCACGTTCCGACAAGAAGGATATAAGCACCCCTGTTTTCGAAAATTGTCATCTGCCTGAAGATTCTTTTTTTAGATGAAACAGCCTGTAGCAGACTTTTGAGGTAAGCGAAAATCTATATTTGCTCTAACTATATGTTATCGAGCACTCTTTGCGTTTCGTAGACCAAAAACCCACACGTATATTCGCACCCGTATATCGGTTGTGCACTCTTGTTTACGTTATTCATTTCTATTTAACTTCAAAATGCGGCAATTTCGATTTGACTATTCACTAAAGAATATCCCAATACCATCACAGGACGCTTATTTGAAGAATTTGATTGAAAAAGTGGAAAGTGTAATAAAACGTATGAGATGGAAAGCCAATTTCTTTCTTAAAAACAAACAGAGAGAAAACCAAAACAACCCTTTCGGCCTTGCGTCCAACAAAACACCTCCTTCTATCCCGGAAATAAAACCTTTCGAAGACGACCTTATAAAACTCATCGAAAATATACAATTTCGGCCATATACGAACCAGTTTCAGAAATGTTTGGCTACCGATTTAAAGAAAATTAATTCATCTCCCAACATTTTCATTTTTGCAGACAAAACTAGGAACATTTATGAAACCCCGCTCGACACATACAACAAGCTCCTACATGACAACATCACAAAAACATACAAGCATGGATCCGAGGACACTATAGATGAAATTGATTCGGAACTAAAAGAAATTTCGAACAGTTTAGGAATCGGCGACAAAATTGAAAAAATGAAAAAACGCGAAGCATTTATATCTTTAAAAGACCACAAAGAAAATTTCGAAAACAATCCAAAATGCCGATTAATTAACCCCGCTAAAAGCGAATCCGGAAAACTAAGTAAGGTGATTTTGGACAAAATTAATTCTAATTTGAGACAAAAACTGAATTTAAACCAATGGAGAAATACAAAACAAGTAATTGAGTGGTTTGGCAATATAAAAGATAAGGACAGACATAGTTTTATTTCGTTTGACATTGTCGATTTCTATCCGTCTATTTCTGAAAAACTATTGGACCAAGCATTATCTTGGGCTTCGAATTTGGCTACTATAACTGAAAACAATATTTCAATAATAAAACACGCTAGAAAATCTCTCCTTTTCAATACCGGAATTTCATGGATAAAAAAAGATAGCAATAGTTTGTTTGACGTTACCATGGGTTGTTTCGACGGCGCGGAAGTTTGTGAGTTAGTAGGCCTTTTCATTTTAAATCACCTAAGTAAGAAATTTGGCAAAGAAAGTATTGGCCTATATAGAGATGACGGTTTAGCTATTATAAAAAGTAAATCAGCACGTTTAGCAGACAAAACAAGGAAAGAACTCCACAAAATTTTCGAGCAGTTTGACCTAAAAATTACCGCCGAATCAAATTTACGCATAGTAAACTTTTTAGATGTAACTTTCGACCTTAACAATGGAAATTATAGGCCCTATAGGAAGCCCAATGACGATCCGCTTTACATAAATAAGCACTCTAACCACCCACCAAGCATCACAAGACAGTTACCTGCATCAATCAACAAGCGCATTGCACTTCTCTCGTCAGATGAACAAGTTTTTCAGGAATCTGCACCCATATATCAGAACGCACTTAGGCACAGCAACTTTGATCATGATCTTAGCTACACTCAACACACAGCACAGCAACCACGCAGGAATAGGCAACGCAACATCACTTGGTTCAACCCACCTTTTAGCAAGAGTGTAAGCACAAACATAGGACGTAATTTCCTAAACCTAATTGACAAGCACTTCCCACCACACCACAAGCTCCATAAGATTTTTAACAGAAACACAGTCAAAGTAAGTTACAGCTGCATGAACAATGTTAAGTCAATAATCACTAAACACAATGCACACATATCTAGGAATAACATGCCACAGGATAAGGACACTAGCAGTTGCAATTGTAAGAAAAACACGAATTGTCCACTTAGAAAACAATGCATGACTAGGGACATAGTATACAAAGCAACAGTCACAGTAAACAACACAAACACGATCAAGAATTACATTGGCATGACTTCAAGCACATTCAAAGAGCGATTGGCCAACCACACTAAATCTTTTCAGCATAAAAAGCATGCAAACGACACCGAACTTTCGAAATATATTTGGGCATTGAAAGAAAACAATAAGGATTTTAGTATCAATTGGCAAATTTTAAAACATTCTATTTCGTACACGGGAGGTTCAAAACGATGTAATTTATGTTTAGAAGAAAAATTTTATATTTTGAAAGATAAAAACAAGAATTGTTTACTCAACAAAAGAGCAGAAATTATCAGTCAATGTCGTCATCGACACAAATTCCGCGCAAACAGCGCAACAAAGCCATGAATGCATGTATTGTTTCGCCCCCACACTCCCACGTTCCGACAAGAAGGATATAAGCACCCCTGTTTTCGAAAATTGTCATCTGCCTGAAGATTCTTTTTTAGATGAAACAGCCTGTAGCAGACTTTTGAGGTAAGCGAAAATCTATATTTGCTCTAACTATATGTTATCGAGCACTCTTTGCGTTTCGTAGAACAAAAACCCACACGTATATTCGCACCCGTATATCGGTTGTGCACTCTTGTTTACGTTATTCATTTCTATTTAACTTCAAAATGCGGCAATTTCGATTTGACTATTCACTAAAGAATATCCCAATACCATCACAGGACGCTTATTTGAAGAATTTGAATGAAAAAGTGGAAAGTGTAATAAAACGTATGAGATGGAAAGCCAATTTCTTTCTTAAAAACAAACAGAGAGAAAACCAAAACAACCCTTTCGGCCTTGCGTCCAACAAAACACCTCCTTCTATCCCGGAAATAAAACCTTTCGAAGACGACCTTATAAAACTCATCGAAAATATACAATTTCGGCCATATACGAACCAGTTTCAGAAATGTTTGGCTACCGATTTAAAGAAAATTAATTCATCTCCCAACATTTTCATTTTTGCAGACAAAACTAGGAACATTTATGAAACCCCGCTCGACACATACAACAAACTCCTACATGACAACATCACAAAAACATACAAGCACGGATCCGAGGACACTATAGATGAAATTGATTCAGAACTAAAAGAAATTTCGAACAGTTTAGGAATCGGCGACAAAATTGAAAAAATGAAAAAACGCGAAGCATTTATATCTTTAAAAGACCACAAAGAAAATTTCGAAAACAATCCAAAATGCCGATTAATTAACCCCGCTAAAAGCGAATCCGGAAAACTAAGTAAGGTGATTTTGGACAAAATTAATTCTAATTTGAGACAAAAACTGAATTTAAACCAATGGAGAAATACAAAACAAGTAATTGAGTGGTTTGGCAATATAAAAGATAAGGACAGACATAGTTTTATTTCGTTTGACATTGTCGATTTCTATCCGTCTATTTCTGAAAAACTATTGGACCAAGCATTATCTTGGGCTTCGAATTTGGCTACTATAACTGAAAACAATATTTCAATAATAAAACACGCTAGAAAATCTCTCCTTTTCAATACCGGAATTTCATGGATAAAAAAAGATAGCAATAGTTTGTTTGACGTTACCATGGGTTGTTTCGACGGCGCGGAAGTTTGTGAGTTAGTAGGCCTTTTCATTTTAAATCACCTAAGTAAGAAATTTGGCAAAGAAAGTATTGGCCTATATAGAGATGACGGTTTAGCTATTATAAAAAGTAAATCAGCACGTTTAGCAGACAAAACAAGGAAAGAACTCCACAAAATTTTCGAGCAGTTTGACCTAAAAATTACCGCCGAATCAAATTTACGCATAGTAAACTTTTTAGATGTAACTTTCGACCTTAACAATGGAAATTATAGGCCCTATAGGAAGCCCAATGACGATCCGCTTTACATAAATAAGCACTCTAACCACCCACCAAGCATCACAAGACAGTTACCTGCATCAATCAACAAGCGCATTGCACTTCTCTCGTCAGATGAACAAGTTTTTCAGGAATCTGCACCCATATATCAGAACGCACTTAGGCACAGCAACTTTGATCATGATCTTAGCTACACTCAACACACAGCACAGCAACCACGCAGGAATAGGCAACGCAACATCACTTGGTTCAACCCACCTTTTAGCAAGAGTGTAAGCACAAACATAGGACGTAATTTCCTAAACCTAATTGACAAGCACTTCCCACCACACCACAAGCTCCATAAGATTTTTAACAGAAACACAGTCAAAGTAAGTTACAGCTGCATGAACAATGTTAAGTCAATAATCACTAAACACAATGCACACATATCTAGGAATAACATGCCACAGGATAAGGACACTAGCAGTTGCAATTGTAAGAAAAACACGAATTGTCCACTTAGAAAACAATGCATGACTAGGGACATAGTATACAAAGCAACAGTCACAGTAAACAACACAAACACGATCAAGAATTACATTGGCATGACTTCAAGCACATTCAAAGAGCGATTGGCCAACCACACTAAATCTTTTCAGCATAAAAAGCATGCAAACGACACCGAACTTTCGAAATATATTTGGGCATTGAAAGAAAACAGTAAGGATTTTAGTATCAATTGGCAAATTTTAAAACATTCTATTTCGTACACGGGAGGTTCAAAACGATGTAATTTATGTTTAGAAGAAAAATTTTATATTTTGAAAGATAAAAACAAGAATTGTTTACTCAACAAAAGAGCAGAAATTATCAGTCAATGTCGTCATCGACACAAATTCCGCGCAAACAGCGCAACAAAGCCATGAATGCATGTATTGTTTCGCCCCCACACTCCCACGTTCCGACAAGAAGGATATAAGCACCCCCTGTTTTCGAAAATTGTCATCTGCCCGAAGATTCTTTTTTAGATGAAACAGCCTGTAGCAGACTTTTGAGGTAAGCGAAAATCTATATTTGCTCTAACTATATGTTATCGAGCACTCTTTGCGTTTCGTAGACCAAAAACCCACACGTATATTCGCACCCGTATATCGGTTGTGCACTCTTGTTTACGTTATTCATTTCTATTTAACTTCAAAATGCGGCAATTTCGATTTGACTATTCACTAAAGAATATCCCAATACCATCACAGGACGCTTATTTGAAGAATTTGAATGAAAAAGTGGAAAGTGTAATAAAACGTATGAGATGGAAAGCCAATTTCTTTCTTAAAAACAAACAGAGAGAAAACCAAAACAACCCTTTCGGCCTTGCGTCCAACAAAACACCTCCTTCTATCCCGGAAATAAAACCTTTCGAAGACGACCTTATAAAACTCATCGAAAATATACAATTTCGGCCATATACGAACCAGTTTCAGAAATGTTTGGCTACCGATTTAAAGAAAATTAATTCATCTCCCAACATTTTCATTTTTGCAGACAAAACTAGGAACATTTATGAAACCCCGCTCGACACATACAACAAACTCCTACATGACAACATCACAAAAACATACAAGCACGGATCCGAGGACACTATAGATGAAATTGATTCAGAACTAAAAGAAATTTCGAACAGTTTAGGAATCGGCGACAAAATTGAAAAAATGAAAAAACGCGAAGCATTTATATCTTTAAAAGACCACAAAGAAAATTTCGAAAACAATCCAAAATGCCGATTAATTAACCCCGCTAAAAGCGAATCCGGAAAACTAAGTAAGGTGATTTTGGACAAAATTAATTCTAATTTGAGACAAAAACTGAATTTAAACCAATGGAGAAATACAAAACAAGTAATTGAGTGGTTTGGCAATATAAAAGATAAGGACAGACATAGTTTTATTTCGTTTGACATTGTCGATTTCTATCCGTTTATTTCTGAAAAACTATTGGACCAAGCATTATCTTGGGCTTCGAATTTGGCTACTATAACTGAAAACAATATTTCAATAATAAAACACGCTAGAAAATCTCTCCTTTTCAATACCGGAATTTCATGGATAAAAAAAGATAGCAATAGTTTGTTTGACGTTACCATGGGTTGTTTCGACGGCGCGGAAGTTTGTGAGTTAGTAGGCCTTTTCATTTTAAATCATCTAAGTAAGAAATTTGGCAAAGAAAGTATTGGCCTATATAGAGATGACGGTTTAGCTATTATAAAAAGTAAATCAGCACGTTTAGCAGACAAAACAAGGAAAGAACTCCACAAAATTTTCGAGCAGTTTGACCTAAAAATTACCGCCGAATCAAATTTACGCATAGTAAACTTTTTAGATGTAACTTTCGACCTTAACAATGGAAATTATAGGCCCTATAGGAAGCCCAATGACGATCCGCTTTACATAAATAAGCACTCTAACCACCCACCAAGCATCACAAGACAGTTACCTGCATCAATCAACAAGCGCATTGCACTTCTCTCGTCAGATGAACAAGTTTTTCAGGAATCTGCACCCATATATCAGAACGCACTTAGGCACAGCAACTTTGATCATGATCTTAGCTACACTCAACACACAGCACAGCAACCACGCAGGAATAGGCAACGCAACATCACTTGGTTCAACCCACCTTTTAGCAAGAGTGTAAGCACAAACATAGGACGTAATTTCCTAAACCTAATTGACAAGCACTTCCCACCACACCACAAGCTCCATAAGATTTTTAACAGAAACACAGTCAAAGTAAGTTACAGCTGCATGAACAATGTTAAGTCAATAATCACTAAACACAATGCACACATATCTAGGAATAACATGCCACAGGATAAGGACACTAGCAGTTGCAATTGTAAGAAAAACACGAATTGCCACTTAGAAAACAATGCATGACTAGGGACATAGTATACAAAGCAACAGTCACAGTAAACAACACAAACACGATCAAGAATTACATTGGCATGACTTCAAGCACATTCAAAGAGCGATTGGCCAACCACACTAAATCTTTTCAGCATAAAAAGCATGCAAACGACACCGAACTTTCGAAATATATTTGGGCATTGAAAGAAAACAGTAAGGATTTTAGTATCAATTGGCAAATTTTAAAACATTCTATTTCGTACACGGGAGGTTCAAAACGATGTAATTTATGTTTAGAAGAAAAATTTTATATTTTGAAAGATAAAAACAAGAATTGTTTACTCAACAAAAGAGCAGAAATTATCAGTCAATGTCGTCATCGACACAAATTCCGCGCAAACAGCGCAACAAAGCCATGAATGCATGTATTGTTTCGCCCCCACACTCCCAAGTTCCGACAAGAAGGATATAAGCACCCCCTGTTTTCGAAAATTGTCATCTGCCTGAAGATTCTTTTTTAGATGAAACAGCCTGTAGCAGACTTTTGAGGTAAGCAAAAATATATATATATATATATATATATATATATATATATATATATATATATATATATATATATATATATATATATATATATATATATGTCAACAAATCCGCAGCTTTCGCAGTTCGGATAGCAGGGTACTGGCACAGTAGTATTAACTGTTAATACGACGAAGACCGAAAACGACACTGTCCTGAAACTGGCCAAAGCTTGTAAAGAATTCTGCTCTGGTGTATTCTACTTAACTCGAGGGAGAACGATGAAGAAATCAGTTGAAACAAACGGCTTTTTAGATCTTGAAGAGAACTGAATTATGCCTGGTCACGGAACGACACTGGCCAAAGCCTGTAGAGAATTCTGCTCTGGTGTATTATTCTACTTAACTCGAGGCAGAACGATGAAGAAATGAGTTTGAAACAAACGGCTTTTTAGATCTTGAAGAGAATTGAATGATGCCTGGTCACGGAAAAAGCAAGAAACCGAACGAGAAAAACAATCTGAATCTGAAAAGAGTATAGACTGAATTGGCAGTGTTTGTGGTGACAAAAGCAGAAGAAAGTTTAACGGTACGTACAGGTAGGAGATTCATATTTACCAGTTTAGCTGAGTCTTGAAAAAGAAAATCATGCAATATAAATACAGTACATTCATGTGACAATAATGTATTGGTTCGAATATATTGAATGAAAACCTAATACCTTTCCAAACTTTGATGTTGATACAAAACATGTTTTTTCTGGCGGTGTATGCTCGCTTAGGTGCCAACGACTGTAATATTGTCTACAGTTGTCCTTTGGACGCTAGGACGTGGCATTGTGTCTTTTCTTGGCCACTATATTATATATTTTGGATGAAAATTTGTTATTTGGTTCATCTCGTTTCTTTTTTAATATTGACATGCACATGACTACAGATGAACTTTGCCAATGAATTTTCTTTGATGTTATACTGGTTTGTTTCTCTCTTTCTATTCAAAATTTTTCAGGCTGTTAATTTTATTATTACATGCTAAAAGTATAATAGACTAAATATAAAAATATAAAAACTATCATAGACTTAAGTACAAAAAACCCAAAAAAAAAACCCAACAGAAAGTGTGTGTGGTGGTGGGGGTGGTTTACAAAAATGTATATATTAAAAGTGGGCGAGGGGTTGTTGCGATCATGTATTTCTAGTTTATAAGTTCGGTTGATTACGAAATAGTTTTTCAACGATCAAGACGAAAGAAATCTTTGCCAGAAAAAGAAATCTTTGCCAGCTAAAATGTACATTAATATCACAATGGAAAAAGACCAAAGCAAGAAGGCTAAGAAGAGATGTGGCAGCGAGAAAAAGACAACAATAAATACGACTTAAAACCACTGAAAAAAGCCTAAAAATTAATACGATAAAGACCGGAAACGATGCCGACCGAAATGTAACTGAAAGAAGAAGGATGTGTCCTGAAACTGTTCAAAGCCGGTAAAGAATTTTGCTCTGGTGTGTTCTACATAACTCGAGAGGGAACGATTAAGAAATTTTGAAACAAACGGCTTTTTAGATCATGAGAACTGAATGATACCTTGTCATATTTATGTGTCAACAACGAAAAAAGTAAGAAACCGCGAACGAGAAAAACAATCCGAAAAGAGTAGACTGAATTGGCAGTGTTTGTGGTGACAAAAGCAGAAGAAGTTTAACGGTAGGAGATTCGTATTTACCAGTTTAGCTGAGTTAAAATGGAAGAAATCTTGGAAATGAAAATTGATATAAATAATATATTGTCTAGAGTTGTCAGTTGAACGCTACTGAGGACGTTGACATCGTGTCTTTTCTTGGCCACTGTTTATATCTATTTTTGAATGAAGATTTGTCATTTGGTTCATCTCGTTTACTTCTTTTTTAATATTGATTTTGCATGTTCATTCAGTGTAATTTTCTGGGATGTTTTCTGATTTGTGTGTCATTAATACAACAAAAAACAGAAATTAGGGGAGGGGGTGGTGGGGGTGGAGAGGGGAGTGGGGTTAAAAATGCATATAAAGCGGGCGAGGGGTTGTTGCGTTCATGTATTTCTAGTTGGGTTTTTTTATTTCATATATTTTATATTTCGAACAGCGGTTCGCAGATTTGGACATGTAGTTAACAAGAAACTTGCACTATACATCAAATGAAAGCTCATTCAACATGTGATAACCTACGTACACAATATATTTTAGTGATGAGTAGTTCTAAAATTACTAGCCATCTTGTTCCACAACTGACAAGATGCCGTGTACAAATATTATTCCATGCCACTTCACACTCACCTCGTTTCCCCTCGGAATCATTCAAAAGTCGTCAACATGAAAGCCCATCGGCATCGGAGTTCAAAATATCACAGCCCTGCATTAAATAACTATATAAAAGCATAAAAATACCAAGTTGAGAGCGTCTGATGCGATATTTTGCAGAAACACCAGGCCTAAGTTACTAATTAAAAGGGATTAGCCAATGAGACTTTTGCGTACATTCTGTATACGCATAAATCCAAAAAGTTACTGCTTTAGCAGCAGGCTCTCTTTCAACTCCGCCCACTCCGCGCCCACGCCTCCCAGAGAGCCTGCTTCGCAGGCTAGTCAGAGATGTAATCAAGGGAGCATGCCAGACTGACCTGTGTTTCTTCTTTTTTCTATATATACCTGGAAGGCTGACTCCCAATCAAAAAGTGAGGCAAAACATGGCGGCAATGCGGCAATGGGGAATTTTTGGACGTCAGTTCTAGGCCCCTACGCGGTCATCTTGGATGTCAGTCTTAGACTCTTAGTCTTTTTTCGCGATCGAACCACTCAATACTTTACGGGGAACTGCGTATGTGTTGACCCATTGGCACAAATTCAAATTGAATATAGAATTTCGACATAAATGTTCTTAACTTGCTTCTGCTTAATTTCTATTTGTTGATGCTTGTGTCTTTCTGACTCCCGACTCGAGTTTCAACTATATTTCGACGAGATGCTCACCTCTGGTTAAATATAACCTCTTTATACTAAAAATAAGGAAAGGCTGGCAACTTTCAATAAAGAATATTTTAGACGATGCTCATTTAAAGCCCCGTAAAATACACAAAAACCGCTCGAACTCGCGAAAATTGCCATACACGTAATATATTCGTAAAGAACTCGGCTTTTGGTTCATTGCTCTTTTATCTTCTATGCCGCTCGACTGAAACGTAACGTTTCTACAAAAGCTCTCACCGTAGGCGTATACGAACGGCCGATGTCACCTCAGTTTGTAGGAACATTTCTCGAACTGTGAAGACGAACGTTTGGGCCGGTCGAAAGAGCATGAACTGAAACCAAAGTTCTTGACGAATGTACTGATGACAATTTTAGCGAGATCGAATGGTTTTTGTGGATTCTATTTTTGCGGAGCTTCAAGTGAGGGCCGTCTGAAATATTTCTATGTCTAAATTTGAATATTCTCTGTAAGTCTAAATTTATTTCGAATTTCTATACCCTGGTCCCAGAGGATTTCTCTTGTAAGAGGGTGTACGTTTGGGCCGCCTGTGCTTCGGCCGCGACAAAAAAAAAACTCATTACCGGAAATTTGGGTCATTTGTGCCGCTGCTCTCAGTCAGCGGCTATATTCGCCTATATAATAATATAATTATTTACTTTTTTCCGGTCCGTATCCTACCAAATCCTGCTTTCTGATTGGTTAAGGAGCGGTCCGTATGAGCCTGTACGGACCGCTCGAGATAATTTGTGTTTTATGGGCCCGTAAAATTGATCGACTTTCATAACTATTTCGCTTGCCACAGAAAAAATATATTCAATAGAGAGCTACGGGGATGCAAATGAGTTTTATTATCCAAATGGCTTTGACAACTTCGTGTGAAAACAGCGAATTTTAAAATAAAGCGAGAAAACTGTGAAAAGCAAAATTTCAGCCAGCGACATTTATAAAGTTTTAAAGTATTATTGCTCAACGACGTATGAAAACAGTTTAAAACGGTAGGCAAAAGATACATAAACTTGTGAACACAGTATTTTGAATCACTAAATGAAACTATATAGAAGTATATATATATATAAAAACATACCACGAGAGGACAGAAAAGCTGAAACGTTTTGCTACTAAACTGTCATTCTTCTGTTGTCCAACTACTCAACAAAACCGCTACAAGTCTTTACCCTTTAGTCAAATATTTTCCAGATGCCAACCTCATCGTGTCATGTATTTGAAAAAAGTTTCAAATGGCTTTATACTACCAGCATTTTCGTCTTCAAACTCGAACGACCCACTTTCAATTTCCATGCAGTCGGCCGAGTATTGAAAGCGATTTTCCAAGCGAACAGCCAAAAAACGAGCAAGCGACGAAGAAGAACGACGAAGATTCTTTATCAACTAAACTTTAAAAACACTAGATCTTCAAGTTTTGACTGTTTTTTATCACAAAAGAGGTTCCAAGCTTCTCTGTCAGACCGCATGTCGGCAGTTGTTTGCTGTCGAACGATAAACTTTCGACTTTTGAATATCACGTGAATGTCATCTCAATTACGCAATTCAATTATGTTAATTTTTTACCTAATTATGTAAATTATAAATCGTACGATTAATAAAAAAAATAAATATGTTATTTACCGTTTTGGTCGGTCCATATAGAGAAATATTTCCCTCGGTCTCAAAACGATTCTCGGCCTGCGGCCTCGGGCAGCTTTTGGGACCTTGGGAAATATTTCTCTATACGGACCTCCCAGCCGGTAAATAACATATATGTATTCTAGAATTTCTAATGAGGGTGATTCCACTATTTCTCATTATTCAGGGAATTGAGTTCTTTAGAATTCGCCTAAATCGTGCATGTATGTATATATAAACAACCTGTAAACGACGACAAGGAGTGTGAAATCAAGCAAGTTCAAACGCTTTTGGAAGTACGATGCTAGAGACAAATGAGGACCTTTATGTGCTCTCGAAGTAGACTGACTCATGCCGAATGCAACGCGAGTCGGGCACTTCGCATCGCCCGTAACGTTGTTGGTCAATTTGGCCAATTTCAAGAATGGATAGTGGCGCTTTCAGTGCGAAAATAAGACGAGCTAGGGAAGTACTTTGTCGTCGAAGTAAGCAAATGTTTTTTAGTTATAACTGTTCCTTAGTCCATGCTGAAGTCAAATGGAGTCGGGCAAAGAAGAAATATGTCACAGTTTAAGCAAATTTTAAATTATTATGCGCTCTCCTTATTGTTTACTGTTGAGAATCTCCATTATTATGGTCCTTAATACGCACGCGCGCCATCATCTTGTCCCAAATTTCTGGTAATGTAAGGCTGACATCCAAGGTGACCACATAGGAGCCTAGAATTGACGTCCAAAAATTCCCCATTGCCGCCATGTTTTGCCTCACTTTTTAGTCCTGGAATTGAATGGAGTCAGCCTTCCAGATATATATTAGAGAGCTTAAGCATACAGGCGTTTTAGAGCCACGGGGTGGCGATTGAATTCAAAGCATTTTTCATTCAAAACAATGATAATGAGCAATTTAAAATCTCAAGAGCAAAGAGAACGCCGTCGTCGTTCTACACAAGGCGTCATTGAGAGCATTTTCACGTTCTTGAGACGACGGGAACTTCTAGAAGACCTAGAACGTTGAGGCCTGTCATCGTTGTTTTACTACAATGAGACATACTTTTAAAGTAGAAAACTTGTATTTTAAGGGGGATAATTTCATTACATTAAAGGATCTGTATTTTTATATAAAGATGAAATTTAAGCTGATGAGCTAACAGTTTAGATATATGATTATTCATAGCCTTTGTTTTGGGAAAAAAAGTCTTTTCATACGCGGTTCAGTAGTTCTGTATTGTATTCCTGCTCTTCCACTCACCGTTCGTGTCTCAAAAACGCCTAATATGGTTACGCTCTCCAAGAGTTCACTGGGAGTTCCTTCATTTATATTCAGCCATTTTGAATAATGCGGGATATATCATTAGCGTATCGCAGGCGCGGGTTATGGGAAATGCCACAGATTTTGTAAGATGATGCTTAGGAATATTTCTAATTATGATCGATATACATGCATGATGTCACTGTCCATCCAAAATTGCGAGGGCAGTGTTGAAATGGAAGTCGAAATATAGCAAGGTTGGTGTACTGCTGAAACATGAAACGTGCCTTTGCTCCAATCGCTCTTAACGTGAGACATCTATATATTCTATATTTCGGCAGTACATGAACAAACTAATACTATCAGTAGATCGAAGGCGGATTTTAGTTGATACGTGAGTAAATTAAATAATGTTACAATTTTGCGACGTTGTTTGGACGACGTAATTTAAATACAGCATTCGAACAGTATTTTCTTTCTCTGACTCTGTCTTTCCAAGTGGTTCGCTGTTGGCTAGCGATTATGTTTTAATAGTGTTTACTAGACAGGAATTGAGTTACTGAGGAATATCATAAACGCTGGGATGCCTGGGTCATGGGTTGTAACTTCTGGCAACTTATAAACGTTTGTTGAACTTACCTCGCGCGAACAATCTAATTGATTGTTGACAGATCAAGGGTTACGAGCATGGCTAGATTTCAAAATTCAAATAACGCATCGCCATTGGTCAATACTCCTTCACGTGACGGTTGTTTTCACTCCCCTCCATTTTTGCGTTGACTGAAAGTAGAGGCTATGTCATCGTCCTGGATGTCACATTACTGCGGATTCAGGTTGACCGTTTAACGGCAACATTTGTCGCGTTAGTTGCAACTGATTAATTATACGACGTTTCCAGGCAAAATGTCAGACGTTACTGGGCGGGACTTGCAAGTTCTTAGTCCTCACGTTCTTAAATTCACACGCAACGCTGATATTTTTTGACAGAACGCTGTAAGTCCCGCCCAGCAACGTCTGACATTTTACCTGGAGACGTCTTAATTAACTGTTGCAACGAACACGACAAATGTTGCCGTTAAACGGTCAACCTGAATCCGCAGTATATGCCGTGGTCACTGATTTGTGACGTCATGCCACGTGTGTGACGAACGCGCTCGGTTTAAACAAGCGGAACAAAACCAAATTTCCTTTTGAGAGATGGAATAATGGCGCCATCGCATGTGGAAAGTCAAACGAAGGCTACGAAGCCATAATCTTTCACTCCATCTTCTTTTATATTCGATACAACACGGACGCGAATGTTGTATATAACACAGAAGATATTATTGAAACAGGTTGGTATTTTATCTTTTACTATTTATTCACACGATTTAAAGTGTTAAAAAGGTGGTATAATTTGCCGAGATTTTGACGATTTTGGCAGAAAATACTGCGCTGGTGTTTTATAAGTTATAACTTACATGTATGTTGTCTTTTATTCTACATGGGGTTTAATAAACGGATTGATTAATTATTTACATATTTATGGATAGACCAATATCTTTGTATTATTATCGTCAAACATGAGGCAGTAGAGTTTATTTATATGGTGAGTTGGCTGAGGTAGAATGGAACCGCCAAGTTACACTTTAGCAAACGTATAAAGTGTACATTGCGATTTTCTTTATCTTTTCTTTCTAGATCATAAAGAAATTGTTTTTCATTGAAATTTTTCATATTCCTAATTTCAACAATATTTTCTTTGACCTTCTGAGTGATGTAAATTTTTCTTATGGCAAAAATCAGGCTATGGTCACTGATTCCTGTATGGATAACACCAGAATTGCAGATTTTCTCTGGTTTATTTGTGATAAAATGATCTATTAGAGTAGCAGAGGTCATAGTTCCTCGCGTAGCCTCGACAATTAATTGCGATAATTGATACATTTCAAACAGAGATTTTAGTTTCTTTGTTGGCTGGTCAGAATTTGGTTTTAATAAATCACAGTTTAAGTCACCAAGAATGTAAATTTCCATATTTTCATCATCAACAGTTTGAATTAATTGCTCGATATGAGTAAAGAAATCAGATGATGCATCTGGTGGTCTATAAACTGTAACAACCACAAATGGTCGACTGTGTGGTTTATTAATTTCTATGCACACAGCCTCCAGATCAGGTGGTATAATATCATGTCTGATCTGATAGTTGATAGAGCTACGCAGGTAAACACAAACACCACCCCCTTTTCTGGACCTATCTTTTCTAATAATGTCATAGCTAGCCATCTATGTGAATCATACCATCATTTATCGTTAAATCAAGCCTAGTTTCATTAAAGGCAATTAAATCTAGTAACTTGTTAGACATAGTAAAATTAATTTCATCAAACCGCTTTGGCAAACTTATGGCGAGCCGATGCTGCCAAAAGGGAATCATCGTTTTATTTATGGATCATATCATAAAGAATAATCGAGTTACACATTCTACATGTTGAGTTGCACATATAGGGGAATCGAGAAGCATTCATGCCATTATTCATGATCTTCCACATTTCTCGCTAGCGAGTTTTACGATTTCTCGCTAGCGAGTTTTACGATTTCTCGCTAGCGAGTTTTACGATTTCTCGCTAGCGAGTTTTACGATTTCTCGCTAGCGAGTTTACAATTTCTCGCTAGCGAGTTTTACGATTTCTCGCTAGCGAGTTTTACGATTTCTCGCGGAACGTAAGCACGCGGGAATCACGCGTGGCGTGATCATGCTCATTGCTCTCTAGAAATCTGGGCCGGGATGGGAAGCTTATATGTTTTGTGTTTCTGCGCTACGGCCATGAATCCTGTCATTCAGCGACTCCTAAGTAATATCAACGAGTTGGGAAGGGAGTTGGAAAACAGCACTAGAAATACAGCTGGAAATGTTAGTACCGTGATACCAAATAACGAAGCTACTGTGAACGATGAAATTCAGAGGTGTTTTCGAGTTAATAATTAATGCGGAGTCGGGGAGAAGTCCTACTGCATCGGTACAGTCTGTACCAGAGTCAAATAGGGGAAACCTGCAGAACCGTCCACCACCACAGCATAGGGCTCCTCATAATGGACAACAGGATATACGGCCACACTTTAGACTGGCGTCTACTTTTAATAGAGGTAGATGCTCTTCACGTAATCCAAGATCAACAGCACTAGCAGGGTCAGGGAAGAACAACAAAACCAAGGCTACAAAGTCTAAGCCGGGTGCTAGCGGTCCTTTTATTAAGGATGTTGTTCTACTTTCTGGACCAGAAGATGATCAAGTTCCACGACAAGGAACTCGAGTATTTCTAATGGAAAATAGCCACATTGTTTCAGGTGCTCAGTTCCAAAAAGAGTGGGACTCCAATACTCTTACTGCTTTCCTGTTCAGCCTCTTTTCAGAAAAACTAACAGATACTAAGATTGAAATTCTGATGCCTGTACATTTCAAACTGATGCAACCAAACTTAGCTTCAGGTCAACAGCTATCTGGATTTATGGTACATAAAATATTCAAGGACAAACCTTTGTACATTCGCCCTTCTAGACGTCTACTTGAAACAGATGATCTACAGCCTGCAGCAAAAGAAAGGAAACTAAGCCCAGATGAGGAAAGCAATGATAACGAATCGTCAGATCTTATTGATCTAACAGATATTTTCTCCAACGAAAAGAAATTTGAATGTCCCTCATGTTTCAAGCAGTTTCCAGAGGATGAAATCGAGTTTCATGTTGACCTTTGTCTGCCTGCAGAAGATCATCTTGAGCAAAGAAGTCCTATTACATCCACTTTTCAAGAAAGTCTTAAAGCAGCAGCATCTGCGCATTTCAAAGAAGATGAAGCAAGCCTTTTTTTTTCATTTACAAGACGAAAAGTTTGGGAAAATGCAATGGAACTATTTCGTGAAACTTCAGATAGTGATCTTGAAGGTGGATTTAAAGTTTCATTTGTTGGTGAAGAAGCTGTTGATAACGGAGGACCAACCAGAGAACTTTTCTCACTACTATGGGCTGAACTACATAAGTCACCTCATACAGCAGGGGATAAAGATAATCTGGTTCTTTCCCATGATGTTTGTCGTCTTCAGAGAAAGGAATATGAAATTTTTGGAAAGCTGATTGCTTTATCATTCTTGGTTGGGGCAAAAGGGCCCCAGTGCCTCTGCAGAACACTGGTCAGCTTCATGTTAGGAGTCACTTCTGCTCCCCACTCCATTGATGATCTACCAGACTTTTCTGTGAAAGAAAAGCTTAAGATTCTCTCCCAAAGTGATGATGCTGAAACATTTGCAAGTGCTTTTGCTAATCTGGAAGATGAGTGCCAATTAGCTGGATATCTCAATTTCAATGCCAAAGTAGAAGATAAAGATGCAGTTGTCCAGCACATCAGCCACCACTATATTATCAATCAATGTAGAAATGAGATTGATAGCTTTTGCAGTGGAATGAAATTTGGAGGAGTTCTTGAATTATGCAAGAGGTTTCCTGAAGATGCTTGTCGGGAACTCTGTTATGCTGAGAAGCAGCTGTTGGCCTCAGAGGTGAAGTCCTTGTTCGTGCCACACCTATCTACCCAGGGGAGCAATAAAAGAGTGAAAGAAGATGATCTGCTCTTTAACTGGCAGAATTTTTTGGAAAGAGTCGAGAAGGGCAGAATACATTGCCCAAAGCATGATGAAGATGAAGCTGAAACACAATTGTTTACCCTAGAGCATATTCTCCAGTTCGCCACAGGTTCCCGTGGCATCCCATCACTTGGATTTAAAGAAGGGGCTTCTCTACTGTTCGATCATGATGTCAGCAATGGAAGACGTGTTGTTGCCAACACATGTGCTCTGTTATTGAAATTTCCTATCAATGATCGATACTGTTCAACCTTGGATTGCTTTACAAAGAACCTGGCAGAAGATATCTTGAATGCACCAACATTTGGAATGGTATAGGTTTGTAATGACATTGATTAATGATAATAATTTGTCTTTTGTTTGTTACATATACCTGACACTAGCTACATATGTTTGTATGTGTTTTAGTGCCCCTAACCCCCAAATTTGATTTGTAATTGATTAATAGCAACCCCAAAATGATCACAAATGTTGAAAGTTTGGCAATATCGATGTAGTTTCCAGTGGAATAAAGTTCAACAAATTTAATTACATGTACATGTACATGTAATGTGAATCTAACATTTGAGGTTATAGTGAAATGCCTGCTATGGCAGAAAACAAATATTTCTGAATAGGAATTTAGAGGTCTGAAACTAATGGGTTGTTGTTAATAACTTGAACTATCTTTTTCAGTCTAGTGGACTGTAAATAGATGCAAAGCTTTGAGAGATATTGATGAATAATTTTGCTTATTTGCACAACAATAAGACTTTCCACAATTCTGCTTGCTTTGTTTTATGTCATTTACATTAAATTACATACCATTTGCATACAGTAAATAAACCTCAAGGAAAAAAAAGATATTTGGGGGTTAATTAGTGGCACTTTAACTTAGACCACTTTATGCTTAGCATGTATTGTCACTGGTTATATTTAGATAAGCAAGGACAGAAACTATGTGTATTTAGTCCTAAAAATTTTACACATTAATATTTAGTTGAATTGTGGATTAATAATGGTGTGCAGTTGTTTTGTTGCCCATTGGATACAGCTACAAACTAGAAATACTTTCTAAGTACAGTAGGATATGGAACATTGAGCAGTTTGTTAAAGTTCTTTTAAACAGTTGATTTTTTGAGGGTTTTTTTGTTATCCACAAGGTTGGACCATAAACAAACATGTACAATATTATTACATGCAAGTAGTTCTTATTAAAGTGATATGAAACTTTTGTAACTTGTGATATGACTTTGGACAGCTGATTTATATAGATAAATGTCTATGTACTGTAACCAGAATTATGTGGTTGAACCAATGACTATACAAACACCCTTTGGTATGCCAAAAAATATAGATACATGTACAAATTTTATCAATGCCATGGAAATAAAAAAGTGACTTAACTTGTACCTGTATACCTCCATATATCAGTTGATTGCTCAAAATGCACAATTTAAAAGTTTGAGCATACTGTAGTCTGAGGTACATGTATGAAAGATTATGGACCATTGCTAGGGAAAATCTAGCATTGTCCACAGACAATTGGTTTAACCCTTTCCTGCCTGAGACAGCCTTTATTATTTTATCAGAGAGAAGGGGCCAGTTGAGGCTGACCTAGGTAATTACCATAACTGCATGATATCCAAAACTGGTATACTGTACCATGTCTCTGGTGTCCAGAATAAACAATCCATATATATGACCATTAGAAATCAGTAACAGTGACACAAGGCTCATCATTTTTTTAAAAATTGCATAATCCCCATAGTTTGCATAATCCCCATTGAGAGCTCAAATTTTCAAATACCCCCCCCCCCCCCCCACCACCACCACCTCTCTTAATTAAGCCCCTCCCTATTCAAAAAACCAAGACAGTCAATGAAGTGTTAACAATTCACCAAAATTTACAGAGAGACTTTAAAACATTCTTAAACAATTAAAAACATAAATTTGCATTATAGTTCATCAACTGGTTCACTAGAAAACCATTTGAGCCTCAATTCGTTTCAGTTCTCAGATAAAATAAGATTATCACGAAGTGTGTCACGAATATTACAGAAATGTTCAATTCCTGAATCACCATCATCACATAAAACATCAATGTTTCTGTTAAGTTGGTCAACTTGCTCTTCGGTTAGTTGTAACAAGTTATCTGGAATAACAACTGAATTGTCAGGATAACTGTGTGGTAAGATATCATAATCAATACCATAATGATTCAAACATTCTGTGCTAGCATCAAAGTCACCACCTATTAACATCCCTGCATTCCATAATGCAAGAGGGGAGTTGTGTGCAGCTGTTCTCATACCATGATAGTTCCACTGCAAGGTAAACTCATCAAGTGATTTAGCAATTCGAGGTAAAAACACAAAATGCAGGGCACAAATGTCAATTTCAATTGTGGAATCTAAAATTCCATGTTCTTCCATGTGCCTAAAGATCCCCGAATAATAGCTATTTACAACTCGATTGACTTCTCTCCACAACCGTTCAATGCGAGTGTTACGGACACTTCTACCTGCGATAAAGCTCCCTCTGTTAATTCCACGACTGGAAATCATAAACCGGGCCACCTGGACATTTTCTACTCCTCGGTCACCCCTTACTCTCCTAGGAAGACCAAACCGGTTGACTCCTTCTTGAAATAATTCAACAACTGTACTTGATAAATTGTTGGTAAAACATTTTAAGTAGATTATTGTTCTGCTGTAACCATCCACGCAACCATGAACAACAAATCTCCAGGAAATTAGCTTATGATTCGAATCAATGTGCCATAAACAGTTTGGTGCTGGTACATTGTACAGTCTCCTTGGTATTGCCTGGCTTCTCCTAACTGCTCTCCCAATAGGATCTAATTCACACAACCTTTCTCTGACTCTCCGCCGTTGTACGTGGATACCTCTGCTTCTCAAGCTGCCACGTATGTAAGTCTCGCCAGCATTTGGAGTAACAGACAATATGCCGTTAAGTACTTCATCTAATTGTGCTGTTGATATATCCGAAAATTCTTGGCGGATATTAAACTCCTCAACTCGCCGATACAAGGTTCGTTCGCTAACATTCAAGCACTTTGCTATACTTTTCCATGTCATCCCAGTCTCGCGAAGATCTGTTAGCTGTTCTCTTGTTATACAAAAACGTGGACGACCAAATGTTCTTGCTACTGGAAGCTGATAACTAGACCGTGAAAGAAATTCTGAGTGTTGTTCGCTTATCTGTGTACGTATCCCTTGCAATTTTTCAAAACAGTTATCAAAAAGTAGTCTCAGCAGTAGGAGATTGTCACTCTCTTGTTGTTCTCCTTCATGCTCATAATTGCCGTTTTCTAGATGACAAATCATCGCAAAGATAATACGACAATAATCTTCAAGTTTCCTTTCTAAATATTCAATTGCTACATTGTCAGAGCAAGACTGAATTCTCTCCAAGATGTTATTTAAATCCACAAAGAAGTTACCTATTTCGACGTACTGTGCTGTAGCCATTTTTAAATTAGCAATAGAAGAGAAGGCCCTGGGTACGAGGTTGTAGAAGCTATAAGGTACATATGCCGGGGGTTCAATGCTCGGGTAAAACTCGCTAGCGAGTAATTGTAAAACTTGTAAAACTCGCTAGCGAGAAATTGTAAAACTTGTAAAACTCGCTAGCGAGTAATTGTAAAACTTGTAAAGCTCGCTAGCGAGAAATTGTAAAACTCGCTAGCGAGAAATTGTAAAACTCGCTAGCGAGAAATCGTAAAACTCGCCAGCGAGAAATCGTAAAACTCGCTAGCGAGAAATCGTAAAACTCGCTAGCGAGAAATCGTAAAACTCGCTAGCGAGAAATGTGGAAGATCATGAATAATGGCATGAATGCTTCTCGATTCCCCTATATGTGCAACTCAACATGTAGAATGTGTAACTCGATTATTCTTTATGATATGATCCATAAATAAAACGATGATTCCCTTTTGGCAGCATCGGCTCGCCATACAAACTAACTATGTTTAAAAAAGCCATTTTGAATCCTCTCTGATTAGGAAAGGATTTCATTTTGTCAGAGAAATCGCTACCTATGTTTGTTTGTAATAAGTTACTATCTACATCCTCGTTATGCGGGAAACACACTCTAGGTGGTTTATCCAGTCTCTCAAGCGATTTGGCCATTGCCTGACCGCTCAAAAATTTCCAGCATGCACACCTTTCTTTGTATGAGGCTTGCTTAATCTTATTGATCTAAGGTAGCCACAAAATGATTTACCAAGCATCCTATCTCCATTGTGGTTGAGATGCAAATTTGAGCCATTTAACATTGATTTATATATGTGACTGTTGTTAATAAAGGTTATTCTATGCTTCTTGCACAAATCATCTAATAAATTATTAAATTTTATGATTCTAGAAGGTGGTACCTTTACATCACACCTCTTGGTAACACTCGACATTGCAACATTTTCTGCTTTGGCTTGTACCTCCACAATCAGTTTCTCCATCTCTTCAGCTGCTTCCTCTGCTTCTTCACCTACAAGGTTGTTAGTTCCTACATGCAATATTATGCCGTGAATCTTGGTCTCGTCTTCAGCACACTCCTTCTTAAAGTTTTGATGAACTTGTTGAATTTTAGCTCCCCGGTATGTCTTGCAGGTTGCCTGGGCTTGAGCAGCATGCGAAACTTTGGCCTGGTCAATGTTTTTTATCATCGAGTCGCCCACCACAAGCACTTCTGGTTCATTTCTGCGTTTTTGATTAGCTCTATCTTGGTTTACGCGTTGGTTTTTCAGCTGACTAGAAAAAATTTTTCAGCTGACTAGAGTCAATGTTGGAAGGTATGCCTTCATTTATTTCAATGCCTGGTATTGTTTTGATCATTTCTAAATACATGGGCTGCCATTACCCATAACACCAAATGATACGTTCGGGAGGCGGATTAATCGTAGTTTTGGCGTTTTCCAGAAGCGTTTTTATCCATACTGTTTTACCACTCTGTGTGCACTCTGATACAATACACGTGAACGGATGCTGCATGACTATAGATACGTTGGCTAGAGGAATAGGTTGTGAGACGTCGCTCTCGGGGTGGACATTCTTCATATGACGAAGAAGGTGCTCTTTCCTCGATAAACTTTTTCCACATTTGTTGCAAATGTGTGACATGTTTACACGATGAGTACTAAACACCAAATTAGTTTATTATTTGGAAGCGCAATATTGAATTATTTAATTAAATTTCTGCAGAGGATCTAAACACCCAAACACCCCTGGGTTAACCCCAAACACCCCTGGGTAAGACCCAAACACCCCTGGGTAACCCCAAACACCACCTGGGTAACCCGAAAACACCCCTGGGGTAACCCCAAACACCCCCGGGGTAACCCCAAACACCACAGGGGTGTTATCGTATTCAGTTTGGCGATTTACAAGTTCAAACACCCAAACACCCCTCGGGTGTTTGGGGTTACCCCGGGGGTGTTTGGGGTTACCCCGGGGGTGTTTGGGGGTACCCAAGGGGTGTTTGAGGGTTACCCAGGGGGTGCTTGTGGTTAACCAAGGGGTGTTTGGGGGTTACCCAGGGTGTGTTTGAGGTTACCCAGGGGTGTTTGGAGTTACCCCAGGGGTGTTTGGGGGTTACCCAGTGCTGTTTGGGGTTACCCCAGGGGTGTTTGGGGGTTACAGCGAGGGTGTTTGGGGTTACCCCAGGGGTGTTTGGGGTTACCCCAGGGGTGTTTGAGGGTTACCCCGGGGGTGTTTGGGGTTACCCCAGGGCTGTTTGGGGGTTACCCAGGGGGTGTTTAAGATTACCCCAGGGGTGTTTGGAGGTTACTCCGGGGGTGTTTGGGGTTACCCCAGGGGTGTTTGGGTGTTTAGATCCTCTGCAGAAATTTAATTAAATAATTTAATATTGCGCTTCCAAATAATAAACTAATTTGGTGTTTAGTACTCATCGTGTAAACATGTCACACATTTGCAACAAATGTGGAAAAAGTTTATCGAGAAAAGAGCACCTTCTTCGTCATATAAAGAATGTCCACCCCGAGAGCGACGCCTCACAACCTATTCCCCTAGCCAACGTATCTACAGTCATGCAGCATCCGTTCACGTGTATTGTAGCAGAGTGCACACAGAGTGGTAAAACAGTATGGATAAAAACGCTTCTGGAAAACGCCACAACTACGATTAATCCTCTTCCCGAACGTATCATTTGGTGTTATGGGCAATGGCAGCCCATGTATTTAGAAATGATCAAAACAATACCAGGCATTGAACTAAATGAAGGCATACCTTCCAACATTGACTCGGATGATTTTCTAAATGTTTCGAAGCGAAGTCTTATTGTTCTTGACGATCTCATGGATCAATCAGGAAGCGATAAACGTATTGCTAGTTTATTTAGTAAGGGGAGTCATCACCGAAATTTGTCTGTCATCTATATTGTTCAAAATATATTCCATCAAGGCAAAGAAACCAGAAACATTAGCCTCAATACCCACTATATTGTGCTCTTTAAGTCTCCGAGGGATAAGCAACACATTTCTGTCTTAGCACGGCAGGTGAACCCAGGTCAGGGCCGTAGGAAGCTATTTTGTATTGGGGGGGGCTGATGTAGCGAGCGTCGAAGACGCGAGATATCTAGGGGGTCCGGGGGCATGCGCCCCCGGAAAATTTTGGATTCTAGGGTCTCTGAAACAGCATTTCCCGCATTCTGGGGCGAGATTTATAGCAAAATTTATAGCATAAATTTTATTTCCCTCTAAAACTTTACAGATTATCGCTAGTTTATAAATTATTGGGGGGGGGGGGGGGAGGGGGGCTGAAGCTTCCCCACCCGGTGTCTACGGCCCTGCAGGTCATGTTCAAGAGTTTATGAAAACATACGTGGTTATCTTATGCTAGATCTAAAGCCTACAACGGATGACGCTCATCGTCTCAAGACCAATGTTCTACCTGGCGAAAGTAACTCCACCATGCAGCAGCCACTTGGTAGTTTCATACAAAAGCAATCTTATCAGCAACCTCCGATCGTTAATGCCATGTGCAATACAGAACAAAAAATGCAAGATGTTGTACAAGCGCCACAGTTAACAACAGAAGAAAAGAGCATCCTCTACTCTAATCAGCTCGGCTGTTTCTTAACGTTTCAAAACCAACTTCAGAATCTGTCTCAACCTCTGACTACTCTTCAAACTCAGCAAAATACAGCATATTTGTCACCGGAGATAAAGCAAGAAACTGATGATCTTCCGTGGGATTTCCCTACAGTTCCTGCTACACCTAAAACTTATTTTCTAACACCGCCTCCAAAAGTTGAACAACCGATGCTTAAACATAAATTCTTTCATAACTGGGAAAGCTCTTCGGATTGGAAAGAAAGCGACTTGGCAAAGATGTCCCCAAGTGAAAGAGAAGAGTATGAACACCATCTAATGATGACTAGATCAAAATATTTACCTATGACAAAAGAAGATGTGTCCCAGTTATCGCCAGAGGACAAGAAAGACTATCGTGCTACTTTTAAAATAAAAACACCTAAATATAATCTAAGAAGCAGACCTTACTAAGACTTTTTTACATGTATATGTATATGTTTGAATCAATAAATAAATATCTTATTTTAATACACGACTCGCCAAATATTCTTTCTATGGAACACTGCTAATGACCTCGCCTAGACTTGCCTAAGCGCTTAATCCTGTTAATGACCCCTAATGAGTTTCTCTTTTGTCTCCTGCACATGCACTGAGGATAAATATGCAAATATCAGCCGTAGCAACATTAACAAGATGCTTGACGACGTTAATAAAATAGCCGAGTCCGCCGTTTAACCCCTGACAGTTTATAATCTGGCAAACCCCTCTGAAGAAAGTGTTTCAATGTCTTTCGAACAGCTTGCCGAACGGTTTCTTCATTCAAGGCATCGTTCACTTTATAAACCAAAGGGAAATAAGCGACAATTCGGCACATATCTCCAAGTAAATAATGGGTAAAGATGGCCGTTTAAGTTCTAACTAATATAATATTCATGTATGCTATTAATTCAAGTCGATACTCAACCGTCCCGCAGCCAAATAATATTTAATTTCGTTTATATATCGACACTTAAAAACGTTCTTATGGCTTTTAGAATTGACGCCTCATTCTATCTTCTTACAATTTCTTCACTTATAAACAAGAGATTGAATATTTAGGTTCTAAACCTAAATCTAATATTCATCATATGCTATTAATCTAAGTCTATACGAGCTCTGCCAATTCAGACACTTAGGCTGCTCAAAACTCTCTATACTCATCGAGACAAGGTTTCAGATAAAAAAATATAAAGTGCCTCTCTCAATTTCTCTTTAGTTCCTTGTAAAGAACGTCTATTTTGTTAAAGTTTACTGTACGCATGCTCTCTCTGTACGTCTACGTGTCCCACAACTGCTGACTGTCAGTAGAGTAAATTGTTTAAATGAGAATGAATAAATAATAAGTTGAATATTTAATGAGGCGGCATCCCTTTGGGGTATATATGGGGCGGGGGGGGGGGGGGGTATCACTACTCCGGTGGCCCTAAACCAAACAATAAATTGCTCGTTATTGTTTTGAATGAAAAATGCTATTGAATTCAATCAGTCAATCGAGATATGGGCAGGAAACTCGGCAAACTTCAAAGCGCCTATAATGAACTGTGATTTAATGTTGAACCGTACCTTACACCGTGCACATCCTTTGTTTTAAGTTTATTATTATTTAAATAGCACGGTTGAGTGATTGAACTGAAACGTTGCTATTGGATAATTCGTTCATTATATTAAAATACAATGTGTTCTGTGACCGTGCACCGTGCACCGTGCACAAAAATGCATAAAGGCGAACAAAAATATAGACCAAGGACTTTAGCTGAGTTTCCAGACCATATCTCGATTGACTATGATTCAATCGCCGTCCGTTGCTCTAAAACGCCTGTATGCTTAAGCTCTCTGTTGACACGTTTGTCAAACGCCGTTCATCCTCATTTTAAATGTACTTTATGATAAGATAAAAAAAAGACTGACGATTTTTTCATCATAGTGACACTTTAATTTTAACCATACCTATTGGAGAAAATTTTCCCAAACTAAGGGGCGGTTCATATAAGGCGGGCTAGTCCGATTAGCGGACTGATTTTAATTCACGAAAATCTTTCTATTACTGCAAAAAAGAATACCCTGTGTGTTATACTTATAGAAAAACGAAGGCAATTCTGCTCTGTTATATCATTCTGCATTTCTCAAATAGTCGCAATATGATTTCCGAAACATAAAATCACCCCCGGTAACCGGCTAACCCGCTTGATATGACAACCCTTCAATTACTTATAGCAAAGTCGTTTATGTCCTAGGGTTGCTGTCATGCATTTCCTGTGAATGATAAACCAACTTTAGGAAAAATGGCATCAAGATGATTAGATGAAGCTCTAGTTGGTAATAATACTAATAATAAATCCCGACGGATCAGAAAATGCCAAAGTTCATAAATATATAGAATATAAATCACAATTTTTAATTCCGGTTTCTTTTTTTTTTATTTAAAACATGCTTACTAATGTATCCGAGTAAGATGAGCGCATTTTTGTCAGTAACAACATGGCTAATCTCGAAATAAAAAGACAAGCATGTCATCCGCCATCTTGAACAACTTTCTTGATATGCATCTGACGTCACAAGCGCGGGGTAAAGAAAAATCTTTACTTAGCTATGCCGATACGTAAGCATGTCTAATATTCCTCCTAGTGAATGTCGTTTTCACATCGCTGCACTACAACACTTTCAAAAGCATGGAAAGCACTCGACTATATCAAAAAAAATAAATTTGACATTTACCAAGATTGTGATGTCATTTACTTTCCAGTTAATAAGGCACAGCATTGAAACAAGATGGTGGATGATACGATTGTGTTTTGCCAGAGTTAGTGTTACGGCTAACTTTCGATTTTGGCGACTCTATGACAGCCAGTAATCATCGATGCTATCACTCTTGGCGCATACACTCTAACCTTATGGGTAAACAGGTAGCCTAAGAAAACTAGTGGGACTTTGCACTACCACCTACATGGCTCCCCTAAAATAGTTAACAACTATTTTACATTTAATTAACATCTATTAATATCAACTCTTCTTACGACTGAATAAATGTCTCTTAATATAAATGTTCTAAGAATATTGTTTCCTTTAATTGTTCGACCGCATTTCACACGTGGCTCTCCGTCTGGGACTTCACCCGGTCTTCTCCGGCGTTTCTTCTGGTGACTCGACCAGTAAAACGAGCTTGTTGATTGGACGATCCAAGGTTGATCCACTTGATGCCTGGATGGTAACTGATCGAACTAGACCCTTGTCATCTTTGTTTGAACTAGTCACTCTCGCTCGAGGCCACTGGTTTCTTGCACTGTTGACATCCATCAGCAAGACCACATCTCCTACTTTGAAGTTTCTACGTATTCTTGTCCACTTTGGTCTCGTCTGCAGATTCTGTAGATATTCTTTCTTCCAACGAGTCCAGAACTCGTTGGATATGTGTTGTACTCGTCGCCATCGTCGCCTACAATACACGTCTTCGCCCTGAAATTTCCCGGGAGGCGGTAATACCAGCTTTGTTTTACCGGTTAACAGCGCATTGGGTGTTAGTGGTAGCGGTGAAAGAGGATCGCTCAACGTTTCCACGGTTAGGGGGCGACCGTTAACGATTGCTTCCGCTTCACAAATAAATGTGCGCAGCGATTCGTCATCTAATCGCTGACCGTGCTGCTTGATGAGAGCGTTCATGACGTTACGAACTGATCGAATCTGCCGCTCCCATACTCCTCCGAA
Source organism: Corallium rubrum (assembly GCA_964035015.1). NCBI lineage: Eukaryota > Metazoa > Cnidaria > Anthozoa > Scleralcyonacea > Coralliidae > Corallium > Corallium rubrum. The sequence goes on from CAXIUP010000099.1 coordinate 109,574, forward strand.
GTTGCTCGCTGCTGCTGGGTTCTTGATCCAATCGATTCCTTCTTTGAGCAACTCCGCCTTTATCTTGTTGTCATCCATCTCTTCGACTGCCTTTCTCAGCTCTCCTTCGGCTCCTACAAAATTTGTTCCTCGATCACTACGGAGCTCTCTGATGGTACCTCTGCGACTTGTGAATCGACGAAGCGCTTGTATGAACGAATCCGTGTCCATTGAGTGTGCTATCTCAATATGCACGGCTCGGCTAGCCATGCACGTAAACAAGGCTCCGTATCGCTTGATTTCCTTCCTGCCTTCTTTGACGTACCACGGACCAAAGTAGTCCACCGCGCAGTACGTGAATGGTGGCACATCTTCGAGTCGTGACTGTGGTAGGTCTACCATCTTTTGTTCGCCCGCACTTCCTCTCAGGTGTCGGCAAGTGACACACTCTGAAATAAACTGTCGAACCACTGTGTTTCCGCTGATGATCCAATAACCGTGGGTACGTAATTCATTTAGGGTTATGCCTCTACCACTGTGACGCGTCTTGGCGTGAATATGACTGACAATCAGCTTCGTTGAGTGTCCTGTCTTCGCTAGGATGACTGGTGTCTTCAGCTTATCTGCAAAGTTTGCTCTTCTTATCCTTCCTCCGACTCTTAGAATACCTTCGGAATCCACGAATGGATCTAGAGTATGAAGAGGGCTTGTCTTCTTCATGGCTGCTTTCTTCTTCTTATCTGATTGACGACTGCCAGACGTGGAGTCAGCTTGAATGTCCTTTAGACTCTTTATTTCAGCTGCAAATGCGTCGGCCTGCACGAGCTTAATGATCTCCACTTCGGCTTCTTCCAAGTCTTTAACGGTTATCAGTGAACTTGCTGAGACCTTATCTCTACTCTCACTTTCGCGTTCGCCGTCTGTCGACTCGCCGTTATTGGCCATTATTCTCTCCTTCAGTTTCTTCTTATATCTTAGACAGATTGCCACTGCTGTTTTCATAGTCTTCCAGCTTGAGAAGCGCTCCAGTCTGCTGGGCATATCGTTCTTCTCTGTCACCATGTTCGTGTTGACGTGAACCTTTACTTCTGGGTCAGCTGCGTCGATCTCATCTTCACCGATCTCCTGCTCCTGCCACTTCTCTTCGGATTCTCTCAAGAATTCAGGACCCTTAATCCATTTCGACTTCTGAACAAAGAGTTTGGCTGTCATACCACGTGATCCTTCGTCTGCTGGATTTTCTGCAGAACTCACATACTTCCACTGGGACGGCGAAGTATGATCTTGTATCAGCTGAACTCTGTTTGCTACATATACGTGAAATCTTCTCGACTCATTATTAATGTAACCTAGGACAACCTTGCTGTCGGTCCAGTAGTATTCTTCTAAACCGTCGTAATCCAGCTCTTTCTTGAGCACGTCTGCTATCTTCACGGATACTGCCGCGGCGGCCAACTCCAGTCTCGGAATGCTTACGGTCTTCTTCGGTGCTACTCTTGCTTTTCCCATCATGAACGAAAGTTGCACTGTCCCGTGTTCGTCTACTAGCCTTAGGTAAGAACACTGGCCATATCCTGTAGTAGATGCATCCGACATCGTATGAAGCTGAGCTGATTTGACTTCCCGAAAGTCTGATGATTTCGAGCTCCTTGGCACGTTTACGTCTTCAAGTAGGAAGAGTTCGTTCCTCCATTTCTCCCATCGCATACGAATCTCGTCACCAACTGGTTCATCCCAATCTTTGGTGTTGCAGATGTCTTGTAATATCTTCTTTCCTACCAACACTACTGGAGCAATGAATCCCAGAGGATCGTAAACCGAGCTTATCGTGCCCAGTATTCCTCTTCTCGTGCAGGGTAGATCCTTCAGCTGTTTCTGGAACTTGAACGTGTCGGACTCGATACACCAGTGCACACCAAGCGCTCGTTCGATGGGCAACTTATCCTGACCTAGGTCTAGGCCTTTGATCTCTTTAGCTCTATCTTCTTCAGGTATCGATTCGATTACTTTGCGGCTGTTGCTAACGAACTTGGTTAGATTGAACCCGCCTTTCTTGCACATCGACTTCGCTCCCCGCACCACGTCTACCGCTTCTTCGTCTGTAGAAACTGATTTCAACATATCATCAACATAGAAGTTTCTTCTCAGAGTGTTCGCTATGTCAGATCCAAATTCTTTCTCGTAATCATCAGCTGTGCGCTTCAGGGCGAAATTAGAACATCCTGGTGATGATGCGCCACCGAACAAATGGACGGTCATGCAGTAGTCTACCGGTTCCTTTGTCAGATCCGCGTCGGGCCACCACAAAAAACGTAGGTAGTCTTGATCTGGTTTTGTCACTTTGACTTGGTAGAACATCTTTTCCACATCAGCCATTATGGCAACTCTTTCTTGTCTGAACCTTGTCAACACGCCGGTCAACTTGCTTGTTAGGTCTGGTCCTTGCAAGAGATGGTCATTCAGTGCCTCTCCTCGATACCGAGCTGAACAGTCAAACACAACTCTAAGACTGTCAGATTTCCTTCGATGATATACACCGTGATGGGGCAAGTACCACACGTGACCTTCGCTTGCCGCTAGATTCTCGTCTTTTACTTTGGTAGCATATCCCTTGTCTATTATGTTGTTCATGAAGTCGACATAATCACCACGATACTTGTCGTCGGATGAAAGTTTCTTCTTCAGATTCTTCAGGCGCTGTTCCGCTTGTGAACGATTATTTGGAAGGTTTGCGTTTTCTCCCTTGAATGGTAATGGCATCTCGTAGTGTGAGTCTTCACGATGTACAATTCCAGTTCCGATTTTCTTTAGGAACTCTCGATCTTCCACTGACATTGCCAGTCCTTTCTCTTTTTCGGAAAAGTCTAGTTCAAACATTCTCTCTACGGTTCTAGGAGTTATTTCTTCCTTTATCTTTCTCTCTGCGACGATGCATCCTGATGATTCATTTTTATCTTGTAGTTGCGTTCTATTACAGTGGGTTGTACCATTGTTGTTCTGGCCTACTGGACCATTTATATACCAGCCAAGGATTGAATGTACTGCATATGGTTTCACTTCCTTTCCGTGAACTACTTCTCTTGGACGTAGGGCTTTCGGACAGTTAAGGCCAATCAGGAGACCGACTTCCACATCCTCCATATATGGGGTCAATTGCTTCGCTTACTTTCTGCAGATGTTGAAACTTCCTCGTAACTTCCGGTCTTGGTATTTCTTCTCGGTCTGTCGGTATCTGTTGTCTCACATAGCTTCTGGGAAGATCTAGACGTACGTCGTCTTGCTGATAGTTGACTGCTACAAGTCCATTTACCACCTTTGTGTTGATCTCTTGTGTACCATGCATGGTTGTTAGCACCAAGGTTGTGTCACCACCGTCAATACCAAGCTCGTTCATGGTTTCTTCCTTGATAAATGTTCCACCACTTCCATTGTCTAATAGGGCGTACACTTTAACTCTCTTCTCTGGTTTACTCTTGTGGTATACCCACACAGATACTATACCCATATTGACGGGAACATCACCAGCTTCAGTGATACTACATACCGTGAATGCGTTGTTTACTCGCTCCGGATGGGTTTCCTCTACGTCATGTGTTTCTCCTTTCTCGTTATATTTCTTATACGTATTTCCGTTTCTCTCGAACTTCGGCTTCCAATCAGGGTCGTGCAGCACTGAAGGATGTTTCTTCTCACACGTCTTGCACGTCATCTTATCGTTGCATTTGCTAGAAATATGTCCTGGTTTTAGGCATCCAAAACACAGTCCTTTATCTCTAATGAAGTCCTTACGGTCGTCTAGGGGTTTCTTACGGAATTCATCGCACTCGCTCAGATTATGCGGTGTAGAGCACAATTTGCGCACCTTTTGGAACTAGGCTTATTAGAGTTCTCTTCCCTTTCCTGGATCTTGGTATCAAAGCTTCTGGTACCCTTTCCTCTTCTATATCTGCCGCTGTTGCCAGATGTAACCTTGCCATCCTCTTCCTTCGACTTCTCTAGGAACTCTTCCGAAAAAACTGGATCTGTAGCTAGGTCAGCCTGCTCAGTAACAAACTTGGAAAACTCAACAAAGCTCGCATTTCTACGTTGGCTACTTCTCATTCTGCTAGCTCTCTCCGTCCATTTACTTCTTAGGTATAGTGGTAGCTTCTCCCACAGCCGTCGCAGAACCTGAGCTGTATTCAAGTCATCCATGTATGGCATGCCAGTCGTTGCATTCTTTGCTTGTTCCAATGCTATGGCAAACTCTTGCAAGCCTTGCCCGTCCTTGGCCTTTACTGATGACCAGTTAGTCAGCCTGGTGATATGTGAAGGGATCCCCAAAATGCTTCTTTAACAGGGCTTTAGCTTCGCCATACGAGTCTTTCGATTTCATTTGAATGCATCCTTTAATTACCTCCTTCGCCTTGCCGATGGTGTACTGGTCCAAGAAGTATAGCCGTTCGATAGGGCTCTCCACTTTAGATTCTATTAGAGTTTCAAATGCATTAGTAAATGTCGAGTAATCCATCGCGTCTCCAGAAAACATGGGGGGTTTATGAAATGGCAGTGAACTTCGGACTTGTTGGACCATTATCATTTCAGAAATGTTAGCCTGTTTCTGTTGTACTTTAAGAAATTCCTGATACATGTTGTCACTTAATAGCAGAGAACTGGAGTCTTGGTTAATGGGTTCTTCAGCATTTTGTTGGACATCTCTGAAGTTCTGGCAAGCACTAGGTTCTTCTGAAGAAGGTCTGGTGGGATTATTATTTCCTGGAGCAAATGGTGTCGCACTCGGATTCATTGGAGAGGGACTCACATTTTCTTTAGAACCTGGCTTTACAGGTCTGGAGCTAGAAACTATCACATCATTCAAAGACTCAAGGTGTTCACCATTCCTCGGGATGGTAGGCCTTACGGTTGGGCTTGTAAGGGAGGTTGCTTTCGTCGCTGCTCGTATTGGCTCTGATGGTCCCACCACGCCATTACTAGCTGGAACTGGTTGAACTGGTTTGCTTGTGGTAGGGTCGTGTGGTAGACCTTGGGTGACGATTGGAGTAGAATACTGTACTTGCATGGAGTCGAGTTTATTGTTCAAGTCATTGTCAATTTCTTCCCGTTCAAACTGCTCATAAATTCTTTCTTCAGCCTTGGCCTGGCTTTAGCTCAAGTTCCTCAGCAGCCATTTTCAAAGCTTGACCTTCCTTTAAAAAGGCTGCCTTAATCTCTAATGAAGCTGTTTTGGCTTTAGCTTGAATCAAGTATGATCGGCTAGAAGACCCACATGCTGATGAGCGCTTGGAATGAGAGTACTTAGATTTTGAACTTCTATCGAACTCTTCTTTTCCAGATGCTTTTGCCTCATTCAGGTAATCAACTATGCTTTGCTTAAATGTAAATACTTCCTTGTCGTGCAAATCATACCACTCAATTGCATGTTGTATTTCATCTTCATCATCTAAAGCGTTCAAGTAATTTTTATGTACATCTTGCATCAGGACAAATAACTCGTCTAGTTCCCTTGTTTCTATTCGTACTAGTTTTTGGTTTGAAAAGCTAGACAGTAGTGGTTTAATCTTGTTCATTTGTTTGGTGATATTTGACAAAGCAGTTTTTCGATCGTTCTTCATTTTATCTACTGTATATTGCCTACCTTTCTCTGTAGGTACTTTCTTTCTGGCTCCGTCTTCGGTATTTTCGTTGTATTCGGGTCTTGGGATTTCTGTGTTTCGATCATCCGCTGTACGTTCTTTGTCTTGTCTCGCAGGCGCATTATCCTTTGCCAACGTAGCCAAAACGTTTATTCCTTCGATTTCCAAGTCAGAGAGTTCTTTTCCAGCTTCCTTTCCGTAATCCTTAGGACTTTCTGGCCTTTGTAGAGCTCCTGCACTTTCTTGGAAATCCTGTAGGCCGTCGTTGGAATCTTCCAAGGTTTGTTGTTCTTCCATATTGTCGCCAAAGACAATCTAAGGTCGTACTGTTACGGCTAACTTTCGATTTTGGCGACTCTATGACAGCCAGTAATGATCGATGCTATCACTCTTGGCGCATACACTCTAATATCGATTGACATGTACTGTTCGATGTTCCTTTAATACCATTTAACATGAAATAAACGTTTATAAAGAGCGTACAACTTTTAACTATTGACCAAGGACGTGCTTCCTCGCGCGCGCAGCCTTATGGGTAAACAGGTAGCCTAAGAAAACTAGTGGGAGTTTGCACTACCACCTAACAGTTAGTAACATTATTATCAAAAAGAAAATTGTTTCAGTTACTTGGGTTATCTTAGTAAGTATGCGTGTTATTCAGAACGTCATAAATCGAAAAATTTAACTTTTATTCCCAGTATCCTTCTGCATTATCTATTCGCTCTTTGGACATTGAAAGAGATCAGTTAAGAGAGCCTTCAAAATAACTGATCTATCATTATCATATGAACGATAATTTAGCATGCAGTATTTAAAGTGCCTATGAAGCAAAAATTATTGTTGTCTTAAATGAAAGAACTCTTAAAACTACAACGTAACATCTTTTGCAGATCTTCGTTTCCATGCTTCGTTGTTGAGATATTTCAGTTTCTTCGATATGCAAATTAAACACTTTGACATCACACGTGTATAACGAGTTATCTTTGCTATTATCAAACGAAATCACTTCGAAGCCGATCCTGTTCGTCTATTTCGCATACAGCATTAGACATACAGATTTTTAATGGATTTCGTTTGATAATAGCAAAGATACCGAACCTTCTCTCTGATAACTCCTACACGTGTGACGTCAAAGTGTTTAATTTGCATATCAAAATATTGAAATATCTCAACAACGAGGCACGTAAACGAAGATCTGCAAAAGATGCTATATACTTTGTCGTTTAGAGAGTTCTTTCACTTAAGACAATAATAATTTTCGCATCATGGGCACTTTAACATTCCAACTTTATTTTCAATACGTGATTGTTATGCTCGAGAATTTTCAGAAAAAAGGTTGTTCCACAATCTAGTTCTCTTTGTGAACTTATTGAGTCCGACGAAACAGGGGTAGCACGGGTGGCGTCTGCCGTTAGCGCGCTGCACGTCACCAAAAGTTAAGCCCGGTTAAACGAAGTTAGTTTTTGGATGGGTGACCGCTTAGAAATGACACCGTTGTCATGCGAGTAGAGTTGTAGTTGATATCTTCTGTGCTTTGAAGGTTTTTCGCTGGGTTCTCCAGTTTTAATCCCTGAGTAAAATCAACACCGACATCTTACTTCTTAGCTGTGATCCGTGGTCTGAACTTCGTCGTACTGCGGTTGCTGGGGAAGAGGGGGGGGGAGGTGCTTTGATATGCCTCGACACGGCCACGTTGATCTGCGTCCTTCGTAATCAGCTGCTGGCTGCGAGCAAGGATGATTAGCCCCCAGTCTTTTATCCTTTATCTTTATCTTTAACTACAAATCACGTATTACGAATAAACATGTTCCATTTAAATGTAGGACCAATCATTTTAGTAATTCTTTTATTCCTTCTTCCGTATTACAATTCAAACAACGAACATCAATAAATTGCTTCATAGTTAGTTGTAACCTCGAATTTCACAATTCTTAGCTGCAATCGTTGTACCCATATTCCTCACTTTTTACACCAGCCAATTCTGTAATTTTAACCTATTTCTATAGAGGTAACTACATTTATGTATTTCAACCTGTATGGTTGCAAAGCCAATTATTTCAATAAACATTGGTTAAGCCATAGTCACTAGAATTATATTGTCTGGAGATGCGGAGAACATCAAAGCGATTAATAATGAGCTACAATTTAGGTTGAGGGTGGTAAATAATAATGTGCACAATCTTTTGTTTTAGGTTCATTAATATTTATAAAGCAACGATGCTATTGGTTGATTGCTTCATTATACCAAAAATACAATGTGTCAAACGTGAAGAAAAACCTAGAACAAAGACTTTGGCCGCGTTTTCAGACAATTTATTTCTAGGGACTATGGTTAAGCAATAAACATTGGTTAACCCTTTCGCTGTCGAGTTCTCCCCTTGACGAGTAAAATGATGTGGTGTTAGACAGAGTAAAATAATGTGGCGTTAGACAGAGTAAAATAATAAAAGTCAACTTCGGTCGACTTTGGCAGTGAATGAGTTAAGCAATAAACATTTGTTAACAATAGGTTAAGCACCTCACCGGAAGTTTATTAGCGATATATAAACAAGGGTGACGTCCTTAAGTTATTTATAACGTGATCAAGTCCGTTTTCTAAAGAAATCAATAGCAAAAGAGCTTGTGACGACCTTCGGATCTATTGTTTCTGCGAGGTTTACATAAGGTTGGCTTATAAGCTGTATATAAACCGCGGTACATCAAAGAAAACTGACTTGATCATATTAAAATTCTGTTGATACCAACACGTTAGTAGTATTGTATATTTTGTGACTTTTATGTGTTGGAGACTGAGACGAACCAACGGCGTTTGGGTAATTAAAGTACCCCTAACCTCGACAGTTTTTATTGTGTTATTTGGAAGATCTTTTAAAATGATAAAGTAACTTCTTTAGAAGATTTTCACTTTTTCGCTTTCTTTTTGAGATATTTCATTTTGTTTGATATGCAAATGTCCGGAATTTACGTCACACATGCATAACGACTTCTCGAAGAAGTTGGTGTTATCTCTTCCATTCTCGAACGAAATATTTTAAAATCGAGAAGTTTGGTGTTGTAGGAGAAACACACACACGTTATTCATATTTCAGTGTTTTTATTTGATGAACGCAAAGATACATAACATTCTCTGATAAGTCATTATGCATAAGTGACGTAAATTCCGGACATTTGCATATCAAACAAAATGAAATATCTCAAAAACAAAGCGAAAAAGCGAAAATCTTCCAAAGAAGTTACTTTATCATTTTAAAAGTTCTTCCAAATAAGACAATAAAAACTGTCGAGGTTAGGGGCACTTTAAATTTGCTAGCTAATCAACTTTGAGAATTATACGTTATTTATTCCGAAGGGTTGGATAAAAGTTGCGGGTTATGACTGAGTTGTAAAGAGCGTTGTTCTAAGTTTTACTGAGTTTAAATGGAATGTGACAATCCAACTACGAGAATGTTTATATCCAGAAGAAGAGGGCACTCTGAGACTGGAACCTCCGCAAGCGAGATTTTATTTCGAGATGTTTAAAAGGGAAATTAGTGTAGCTCACGAGACCTACACATGTTTGAATGAATAAAATGCTTGATTGCACTCGTACAGGGTTTACGTAAAAATGTTTGCATAAAATAAGGATAACGAGAGAAATCAAACATCTTTTCTACACGAAGGAATCTTGTGGTAAGATTTTTAATAAATTCTCACCCAAATCTCAAAACAGGTTAGAACAACCTATCTGGCAGAGGTAAATAATCAACTATAATTATTCATTACCTTCAAACTCATTAGAATTCAGAATATCAAGATGAAGACAACAACGGCAAAGTATGACGATGTGATGTTGGTTGTTCGTTGTCGGGTATGTTTGTTTTTAAGGTATTTTTAGGTTAAAAAATGACAAGGAAAATCAAATACAAGTAATGTCCTGCGCATGGTAGCGTTAAAACAGAAGCCAAGAAGAACCGTTTCGCAGTTAAACGACCCTTTGGCATTTAATTGTAAAAAAATGTTCAACAACAGGCACCTTGAAATTCTTTTACGATGAAGACAATACAGGCGAATGAACGAGATTGGCGCATATGCAACCGAATACGCTGTTTTTGTTTGATTTTTTGAGAAAGACGAAGCTTAGCGACTAATAATATACATGACAAAACTACTGCATCCTGATTGGTCGAGAGGAGTGCAATTTTAATGTAATACAGTGCAGAAAATGAAATACAGTGCAGAAAATGAAATACAGTGCAAATTTCAATGAGTATTAAGCATTCTGATTGGCTATAAACAATCGGAAAGCCAATAAAATGCCTATGTGGATTTTGAAGGATGGTTTTTCCTTCACGAGAAAATCCAATATGGTGACAAAAACATAGAAGTGTCAAAGAACATTTCGATGAAATACAGCAGGAACTTTTATTTACTGTCATTAAAGTTTCAACAAGAAGAGGTTAGATGCTAGGAGTAAAACGTTTGACGTTTTATTGAACGAACCGAAGCAATTTTAAACAATTGAAGCTTCGAAAAGTGGAGCAATAAGTGGTATGTAACTTCGTAGCTTTGTCTAACATTTTCATGTATATTATTATTAAGTAATAGCATGGCTTCGAGTGCAATTTTGAAAAAAAATCACGCACACGTGAGTTTTCAAAGACCTCATATAGCACCCGCCCTTCGTACTCGTGCAATTTTGATAGTCTTTGAAAAACTAACTAGTGCATGTTGGGTTTTTTTCAAATTGCACTCGAAACCATGCTATTACCTGTACAAATAAACATTTCTTTAATTTATCACTCTCTCTCTCTCTCTCTCACTTTGTTTATAGGATAGCTGCAGTCTATTAATTGCACAAGTGCAAAATTTGCAATGAGCATTTCATGATGCATCAAAAGCGGGCAGTTTTTTTCAGTTTATCGTATATTCGCGGAAACAATAAATTACAAGGTGTTAGCTGTCAATCTTACAAGTGGGTGTATGCATACTATATATGGGGGGGGGGGGGGGAGTAAAATTATGTCTCACGCTCCGATCTCCGTTTTTGTTCTATTGCTCTCTATACTTTACTCCCAGCTCTTTGAAGCAAGCCATTTAAGTTCATTTGGGCCCAAACCACGAGTTTATGAGGTGGAAAGTAAATCAGCTTTTTTTTTTACTTTCAAAAAAGCTCTCTCGTGTAAGCATCTTACGTATGTACTGTTTTTATTTTTTGTTAAAGAATAAAGGATTCTTGATTTATATGAATATACCATATCTATATATGGATACATCTATATATAGCTATTTGATTATGTATTAAGATAATATAGCATGCAATTGGCAGTCGATTTTCCGTTAATAGATTGCCTTGTCTCTTTTATTATGGGAATAATAAGAATTGTGAGCTGGGCCCTTATCTAATTTATTTAATAATATTGTTATACAACAATTACCTGAAGTCAACAAAAATATAGAAAAAGACCGAAACAAAAGTTCTAAGAAAACAACGGTATTACAAACGAAATTTAGTTTTTTAAAATAGACGGTGTGTAGGAAATAACAAAATGGTACCGAGTCCAAAAAAGAAAGACATTCTCTGTACAAACAATAATAAGTATCGCAAAATAAAATGAAAAACTTACTTTCCAGAATTATTTAATTTTGTAGACAATAAACTGCTTACACGGGAAAGTTGTTTTTCTCTAATTAATATTTTAATGTTCAATGCTTTTTTGTACTAGCTGTCATATGTAAGATGTGCGAACGTTAATTATACATACTTTTACCTTTACTGTTTTGCTATGTTAACACCATTAGAAACTGTAGTTATTTTATGTGCTTAAAAACTTTTCAAACGATATTTGCTTCGCGTTATCACATTCCATTATACTCACGTTAACCTGGCAGAGTAAGAGCCTGAGTCAAAATGTCCAGTGAACTTGTTGAATTTATTGAACCTTATAATAGTCCAGTTATTTTTTCTGTAACGTTTTTTGTTGTCGTTGCTTCGATTAAACACCCTTTAGATCGCAAAACGGTTGTCAGTAATCTCCCCTAACCTTGGACATTGCCAAACCTATATAGGCAAACGTCAGACACACACACATATTTCGGTCATCCAAAGACCAAAGTCAGACTATTGAAATCAGCGTAAGAAAAAACAGAAAAAGATAATGGCCAACCAAACCATTAGTAAGTAACCAAACTATTTAATACATACATTGCAACATTGCAAAAATGCATTGTAAAGACGAAGGTTGCGGTGAGGAGATTTACCTACTTCAATGTGGACAGTGGACACATTAGTCAAAATTGCACGTCTTCAAAGGCGTCTGGGGATCCCCTATCTGCAAGTAAGCACTACAAAAATATAACCTGTGAATTCTATACAGCTTAATTTCAATTGGGTGCAAAAGGTTGCGTACTTGTCGTCACGCGCGCAATCTTTATGCCTAGTGACAACCACGCTAACTCTCTCTCTTTCTTACACTATAAAAAGCCAGATCCTGTGATGGATCAACATAACGTATAAAGCCAGAGCTCATTTCAACTAGTGTTCATAATAAAACAGTGATGGATCGCAAAAACTAATTAGCCAGGGAAAAGAGCAAAGTATACCGTAGAAGAAATAGAAAAACGAAAAAAAAAACCATTTGAACAGGGTATTGGAGTACTGAGCGCTGAACGCTCCGGATCACTGGTTGGCCGTTCAACCATTGCTGTCTATGAACGTGGACGGGGAAATATGTCATGTGACGTCACAATTCATTGGGGGTAAATTCTGTTCAAAGTTCTCTTTATACAACATACATATCTTTATTATATAAGTACAATACTTCCGTGCAATTAACGCGTGAAATAAACCCCGTACGTTACAAATTTCGGCGGCTCTCATTGGCCATACGATAATTTATCAATTTTACTTTTAAAAAAAACTTTAATTGCTGCGAGCACCGGCGAGCAGCCCACTATTCTTGACACAGATCTCGATTATTGCGATTTTTGTTTGTCACGATGATTTTGAGCACGCGTATGTCCAGCGGTGTCAGAGCCATTCCATTTCCCGCGCGGCTGGGCAATCTAGGCTCTGGGTACGAGATTGTGTCGCCATCAGAGCACGTTGTTCGTTGTTTGTGATTTTATTTCCAACCTCAGCTCAAGGCAGCTATTAAAGGTAAGTGTTTTTATCATGTTAAATTTGAACTTATTTCTTGCTGGAAGCATTCATCAAGGTAACGAACGATTTAGTGACATTTCACGGGGAAGACAATGCTCTTTTATGAGTTTTTCAGCGTTGTTATATGCTCAGACTTTGCCGATAGAACAGTGGACCGCATCCACTGTAGATCAGATTCTCGCTGAAGGAGATCGACTTTATCTCGATGCTCTTGTAAGTAGATCCTTCCCTGATACAGAGACATTGTCCCTGAACTACCTGCCCAGTGTGGCGCCTTGTTGTGTTGACAGTAACACGAACAATATGCAAATTACGACACAAACAAATGAAAATGATATGCAAATTACGACACAAACAAATGATTCGCTTCTTTGGGCTGAATCACAAACAAATGATCTGCCTCCCTGGGCGGATGTTGAGTCGCTTATTAGGGTGACAAGTGCTGATCTACCGGTGGTAGACCCAAACTCGCAAAATAACAACCCCTTGTGGTTGATAAATTACAAAGAGTTTTATCAAGGGAGAATTAATACGCTCGACGAGCACGAAAATGAGGCTCTGTACTTCACTTTACGTTCAGCTTTGATGAATGCTTTTTCAAACAACAATTATCCTACATCAGAGGTGGTTGGACAAGTACCACGTGAATATCTCGACCAATGAAATGGCTTATTTTCTCATCGTTTGATCGGCTGAAAATTTTGCATTGGACTTAGAATACCGAATATTACGCTATTGTCATTCATTTTTTTCTTTAAAAAAGCAGCGATATCGTTTGATATATTGTTGGACTATCCATATCTGCAGGATTTTGCAAGGTAAATGTATTTTTCTACTTTATTTTGATGGTTTATGTAGGTCGTGTCGCGCTAAGCGAAGACCCCACTTCCGGTTTTTCAACAATCTTCAAAGCAAAAAATCTCGAATTCCCATGGTTCGAATTCTCTAATTTTTGCGTAATAAGTTGAAGAAATGTCTAATCTTGGATTCTATCCGGACGCCCCCCCCTCGCCCCCGCAACCGTTTTCGAGATATTCGCCGTTGAACCGACCATGGTATTTCGGCTTTCGCTAAGATGGCGCTTAATGAATTTAAGAGAGCCTTTCGCCGCTAAAGTTTGTTTTCTCAAGAATTTTGGAAGTTTCCTAATATTTAGAGCATTATTCCTTTGAGTAAGTGTAGAATGAGTGGTGGACAATTATTAAAGAGTAAAATTTGATATTTGTCTTTTTATGGTCCAAAACGCTTGCCCTCGCTGTATAAAAACACCATCAATTCTGAAAAAATTGTATACATGTCACTAGACCTACATACATTTGTAATTATTACAGAATGTACTGAACTTTCTTAAAGATCTGCTATATCTGTATACAGAACTGATACGTATAGCTATTTTTCATTTATTAAATAACATTGTGTTCCATGACAGCAGTGTTATTAAAAATGTATGTGTGGATTATTTGTAGTTTATTGTTAGCCATTGTTGTTGTGAATATAAATATATTGTAGTTGTAGTATTTTTTGCTTAGTATTGCTAATTTGTTATAATTTGTTGTTCATATTATTTTCCAGTGTACAAATATATATTATTCCTTTTGCCAGTGGTCCCATTTCAACTGAGTCAGTGATATGAGAAGCAAGCTGATGGGTGGGGGAAGTGTACACTTTCAAAAGTCCCTTGAGGCACAGGTCTTCTGATGAAGAGCTTTTTTGTTGCAAAAGGGGCTCTAACCAAGTGGGGGTGGGGTGGGGGGTGTTGGCATCTGCCCCTGTGTCCACCCATGAAGTGAATACAATAGTTAGGCATTGGCTGTACACTACAGTCAACTCTTAAGACATAAAAGGGTTAATAATTCCATCTCACATCCCATTTTTTACAGGAAGTGAAGATATACAGTACAGATGTCAGTGCTGGAATAACTTACTTTGGTGGTGTTCAGACTGAGTGCCCAGGCACGAGCACCAGTCTGAACAGGATTTTTACAATGATAAATTGATGGATTCTCTTTTACTAAATAACATTAAAATAATATGTAGTTTGAAGTTTTGCCTATGTTGTCATGTTATATAATTACATAAGGCAATGCATAATAATTGTGGACATAACTAATAAAATTTTACAGAAGTATTATCTCACATATTATTGATACAATCCAAATGCTGGGTCTCAAAGCCTAATTAAATGCCTGGATATTATTCATCCCTTTGCCTTTGAGTGCTACTGCATGTACATACTAATAAATAGTGAACTATGTCTCTAAAACAGACACCCTTGGACTGGGCTTTGTCTGTCTTATAATAGTTCATTCACATGTCTACCTTAATACAGTAACTTTTCTGATGCCCTCTCTAAATGTGCCAAAGTTGACGTTTTCTTGGCAGATGGGGGTGGGGTGCATCACTGAAAAATGTTGGACCAATGTTAAAATGTTGAAAATGCCCCTGATTGAATACCTGTATCAGTATCAATACGGTAGTGCTTTAGAAGTAACCAAGATCAATATTGAGATAAACTATTTTAATTTTATTCAAGTTCCTTATTTACATATATGTTGAGGATACAGGAAATACACTTTATTTGATAAAATAGAAATATTTGACCAGTTATATACAAAATTTATCAGTAGATTTTGGATGAAATCCAATAAATTATCTCGATTTTGAATTCACCTTAATACAAAGAAAAATACAAGATTGTTATTGAATAATAAATTTTAAGCTAGCTTCTTTATTCACAATTTTATAAAATTTGGGACACAGGTACAGTAAATATAAAGGAAACAAGAGTTTTATTAAAAAATTGAACATCGTCCCCGCCCCTCCCCCCCCCCCCCCGATGATAGTTGTATCTGGTTGAACCAAATAATTGCTACACACAACAATTAGAAGTTTACTGTAATATTGCAGAATGCGAAACATTAAACCACGGAAAATGCATCCATCATAAGGTTAGAATGGGAAGAATTTGAGGGGGAAATCATTAACCACTTAAACAACAAATAATGTTGATTTCTCACCTCAAGTTTTTCTCAGCTCCAGTGAGTCGGTATTAACGAATCACACGTTGCACAGCACAACCAAATCCTTCTTTGTTGTAAATATCTAATTTGTTTCTGATTTGTTCCATTATTTGTAACATAAAATGCGTCGAATTCAGTGGTCGAATCCGAATGAACTTGAGCTATCTTGAATGCCCATCCGCCATAACGCCATTCTCACGAATATATGCCAAATAAAGCACAATCTAATCATATTAAATGTCTATGATAACCACGAATTGTTCTCGTATTTTGCTGACCATCAGATTTATCAATTCTGGATCAACTGTGACGAGTTTTCAAACGTTTTTGCGCTTCTAGTCCACCGAGCAGAGTTCATTCCTCGTCTGAGGTCAGAGGTAGAGTGAGACGCCCACGCAAAAATGAAAGCCAGCTGACCATGATGCTTTGCGCGGCTTGTCCAACCTCCTCTGATCCAACATTATGGCTTTGATAAAAAGCACCAGTACATATATATAGAGAGAGAGACCTTATTCATAAATGACCGCCAATTTAATTTTAATTTTATATGCATATCAGTTAGCCCTTATGACCTTGCTATCATGTATGAAAGTCAAAATAATTTTAACGTCAAAACGAGGGCCAAATGATATGCATGTAAAATAATTTTAAATTGGTGGCCATTTGTGAATAAGGTATATATACATGGTATGTATATAATATGTATATATACATGTATGTACTGTATATATATATTATATATATATATATATATATATATATATATATATATATATATATATATATATATATATATATATATATATATATATATATATATATATATATATATATATATATATATATATATATATATATATATATATTTATATCACGATTGAGTCGATTTTCTTTGATGTGCCGCGGGATATATACCGGTTATATCCCGTGAATAAATAATTAGATAAAACTTGTGGATATAACTCGAAAAATCTTGATCGAAACTCTTCGAAATTGACGAAACCTTGCTCAAAAACCTCCTCAATCGTGATATAAGTCGGTTATATACCTCGAACTTGGGATATAAGTCATATATTGACCGGAGGGGCCGAAGGTCCCTCGGGTCAATATATGACTCATATCCCGCGTTCTCAGTATATAACCTATACATATATATATATATATATATATATATATATATATATATATATATATATATTTGTGAAATTCATTACTAATTCATGAGTTTTGCAGCCAATCCAATTTTAGAAATTATGTCACATGTATATCCCTGTAAACCCCATACAAACTAAAACCAGTGATGCTAATTAGTTACAACCACTAGTGGATGTATACTCTTCTGATTCAACCACTAGTGCTTCTAACTAATTAGCAAATTAGCATCTCAATATTCCAAAGGGATTTTTACTACGGCTCGTGATTGTATATTCAATACAACACGGCCGCTCGTGTTGTAAACATTACTTATTATATTGAAATGAGTGAGATATTGGGAAATATACAGTGAGATATTTTCCATATCTTCACTAGTGAAGATATCGATCACGTGACTAACAAATTGAACGTTTATCGTGTTGATTCCATATAATAATCAGAACATTACACTGTGGTTTGAAGATATAAATTTTAATCTTCTCGTGATGAAGATAGTATTTTACTCATTCGCTGCGCTTATTCGTAATTAATGTTTCTTCCACCACTCGAAGATAAAATTCATATCTTCACGCCACCGTGTAATATCCTCTCTCTCTCTATTATATATATATATATATATATATATATATATATATATATATATATATATATATATTGAAAGTATAGGGCTTGACACTGGCTAATAAAAACGTTAAGAACTACGTTTATTAAAAACTAAACAAGACGTTTCGACCAACAACTTAGGTCTTCGTCGGTTAAAATAATGAATAACTGAGAGTCAAAACTGACTTTATAAAGGTTCAGAGGTTATGTAAATTAGCTTAAAAACGGTTAGAATGACTCGTAAACGTCCGGTATGTCAATATGGTCGTTTCCTGAGTTAGGGATCCTTTGGGAATACCAAGCCTCTAAAAACAAACGTTCATGGTAATTCCTAGCGTGGTTGATGACAAGAGCATTGTCAAAATCAGGGTAATGATCGTATTGTTCAGCGTGTTTAGCTATTTTTGAATATTTATCACAATTGGATACAGCTCGTTTATGTTCTTTTATTCTGGTCTTAAGTGCTCTGTCCGTTTGACCAACGTATGTGAAGTCACAACTAGAACAGCAAATCTTGTAGATGACACTTTTGGTTTGCTCGACTTCTAATTTATCCTTAGGTTTAGGAAATTGGTGATGGAGGGTAGATAAGGGCTTGTAACCGACTTTGATGTTTTCTCTTCTTAAAATTCGTGAGATCTTTTCAGAGACACCTTTGATATAAGGCAATACAACAAAACTTGGTTTAGAAGGATGATCGAGGTTATTGGAATTGCTGTCATCAATAATAGAGTTATTGTTACTGTTATTAGGATGAGAAGTTGTTCTTTTTAAATCACAACTCTTGATGAATTTTCGTGGGTAGCCATTTTCCCTCAATACCTTATATATATATATATATATATATATATATATATATATATATATATATATATATATATATATATATATATATATATATATATATATATATATATATACATTTACCAAGGAATCACACAGTTGCAGTAATTAAGGCAAAAGAGTCGTACGAAACCCTTCAAACTTCATGTGCAAAGGTCTTTAACGATGTGAATAAGATCGTAGAAACTGGCTTCGCAAAAATAGATGGAAATAATGGACCTGTTGAGATGTTTGTTGGTGGAGATTACAAGGTAAGTTGTATTATTTTTGGAAATTAATAATTAATTAACTTGATAATTTATTTTAACCGATATGGTAATTTAGTTAATTAAATTGTCTATATTGATGTGATTTCTGTACTGTTTCAGTATTAGAATTCTAGCTTGCCTGCCATGCAGGAGAACCGGGCTTGATACTCGTACAGTCTGCAATATTTTTTGATGTGAGTATAGAAGCACTGTACAGGCAGTACTAAAACCGCAGTGTTTTATTTTCAGTTTCTGTAGCTATTAATGGGTATGAAAGGAGCAACATCAGACCATGCCTGTATCTGGTGCAAGATTCATAAACTGTTAAGGTATGGTAAAAAATGAAGAGCTAAAGTAAAAGCATTTTTTACTGATGAAGTAAAGTTTGTAGTGTGCAGATTTTATACTTCAATGGCAAATAATAAAAAAAATCTTACCCCACTCCCACCCCCATCCCTTGGTCCAAACATTTGAATGGTGCACCAATTTCAAATTTGTATTAAAGATATACCACAAAGCCTGAGGATTTTTATTGGATGGATGATGTCAGAAGGACTTTAGTTAATATAAGATCATGTTGCATGAAGCAAGAGTTTTCTTGTGAACGCCCACCTCTACTGAAAATTCCCTTAGAAAACATTGTCCTGGACGAGCTTCACTTGATGCTTCGAATTACAGGTATACTATAAATTTATCATTCCATATAGCCATACATAACAATAAAAGGTATTTAATTTTTCAGCATTTTACCTTATTATAACATCAGATAAGACTATATATAATATACATAGGTATAAACTTAATTTATTGTAATAAATTAATATTTCTGATAGACAAGCTTATTGAGAATTTGGTAAATGAAGCTTTACAGCGTGACCAGAATGCAAATCTGGGAAAAGCTCCCTGTGACCGACAACCATTGCGTCTTGAAGCCCTAGTCAAAACTATTAGCAGTTGCGGTGTATCATTTTCGGTTTGAGAAAAGCGAGATGCTGATGGTAAAGGAAGCAATTTTCATGACTTCACCAGTCTGATGGGAACCGACAAAAAAATTCTAATGGAAAAACTACCACTGAAGTTAGATGGCGTTATTGGTCCTGCAACGAGTGCGACAGTGATCACAATTTGGAAGGTACAGTGAGCTTTTCATGTTTCATCAGTAGAATAAATCTTTTATTTCCATCTGTGTATCCATGTAGTGGTCTAGCTATGTATATAATAATTATATATATATATATATATATATATATATATATACATATACATATACATATACATATACATATACATATACATATACATATATATATATATATATATATATATATATATATATATATATATATATATATATATATACCAGTCCAATTATGCTAGTAGTATAGGGTATGGGGGTACGAGGACAGTTTATTTTGGGTGCTACGACAGGGATACCTCTCCTCCCCGAGGCGTGGACGAGATTTTTGTCTATTCCCAGGGATGTTTTTGGTTGACCGCATGCACCACTTTTCCCTGGCAACCACATTTCAAATCACAAGGCCAGCTCAATTTCAGATCACCAAACCGAAATATATCACTTCATGGAATCCCACATAAATGTGAAAAATTTTATGAAGTATAATTTACACTATCAACCGGACCGACATCCGGCCTTGCTCCGTGCATCACTTTCCCCAGTCACCGGTGAATAGCATCCTACTTTACAGTCCTAACCAACGGCCGCCGCCACCCCCTGGTCAGACCTATGGACCAAGTTTCTAGCAAAGTCGCCGGCTATTCCCCCAACCACGGTCAACCCAATAGAGACCGTTTCAAGGATCATCTTCAACCTGGTGTGTTTCCACTTGTAACAAGTCGCTAACCTGTGGTAATACGAATAGAGTCGGGTTAGTTTGTCCACTTCAGCCGACTAGAGGTTGTTGTTTTTTTTGTTTTTTTTTTGTTTTTGTTTTTTTTCTCTTCATTCTAATTACAGGTCATATTCAACCATAACCTCCTTACAGATTTTCTCAATGTCAGATCCCCCAAGACGACCCTCCACGATCTTCATACCGTAAAAGTTGATGTCTGAATAAAAACTTTTTAAGCTGTTTACCCCAAACACATCCAGATAAGGTGTCCCTATTTGTTCGATGTTACTAACAGAATATGAGTCTCTCAGTTTCTCACCGTTTATCCTAATGTGTGACACTCTAAGCCCAGATAGCCAGTGAATCGATATTAGGATCTTCTTTCCAATAAACTTCGCTGGAATAGTACACTCGTTGGACCTAGATGGTGTCATCCCACTGAAGACCAGTTTGTCACTCACCCCAGCTTTAAACCCAAGGTTCCTACCTTTGCCAGCACTATCATTGGAAACAATTGTTTCCCAAACATTCAGCTTTGGTCTTATACTATTCCTCTTTACCACAATGAAAACCGAGACATCGGTGAACATGAGTCTGGACACGTTAGCGTGGAAGGCTGTTCTTATCGTCGTTTCAGGGTAAAGGAAGTGATGATCGCCAGCAGTGCTTAGCTGCGGGTTGACACTAGAAGGTCTCCAAAACATGGCTGAGTTGGTTCTGGTCTCACCGTCCCTGTCTTCTATGTAATCAACAAAGGGAGGAAGTTTGGAGATTGCGTTTTTACTGGCTCTGGTTACGTTTAGGTCAAAGATGACCTTATAGTCGGGGACGGGCTTCGTATGAAGGACCTCTTTTAGTTTATCGTTGAGTTGTTTATTAGTGACCGGTCTGTTGTAACCATAAAACAGACTCATATACTATAGGACGTATTTACTGAACAAATGCCCAGACACAGCTGTTAGGACCAATAGAATTCCCAACTCACTGTCTGGCTTTGGTTGTCTGTCAGGTGTGTGGACGGCTGGTTTGTCAGGTGTGTGTACGGTTGGTCTGTCAGGTGTATTGACAGATGGTTTGTCGTCTAGTGTTTCCAGATGTGGACCGTTTTCTTGGTGTAGCTTTTTTTTCTTTTTTTTTTTGTTGTTGTTTGTGAACACCTTGGTAGTTGACTTCAGAATTAATACCAGACCTCGTCACCTCCGTCGACAGGTCCGAAGAACACACCTGGTTCTGACTTACCGAAAACTGAGTCAGTTATAAACTTGGTTCTATCAGCATACGGATATTTGGTGAAGAATTTACTTATGGTCTTGTTCATATACTATAGGTTGTGTACTATTACCAGTTAGTTTGGTCTTATGCTGGTATATATGCTTACCAGTTATGGCAACACCTCCGAGTAACCCTATAAGGGGTATGTATGGGCTAACTACTGATATAATACTCTCAACATCTTTTCTCAGTATGCCATTATTTTTAAGTTCATCTGTTAGCGCAACAGGATCCTCAATTGCGTCAAGACCACCAAGCATTGTTGAGAACTGACTTATTAGTAAATCTGTTAGGAACCCATCTGCGTCCTTCTTCCTTTTAGCTTCATAGGCCTTATAAATTTTGTCTAATGTCTTCTCACTACATTTCCTTATATGTCCGGACTTCTGGGTAATGTACCCATCATCAGACGCGACTATAAGTTCCTCACGCCTGGTGTCTGCGCTATGCTCATCAGTTTTAGCAATACTCTCTCCCGCAACCTGCAACTCATCAACTAGTTTTTCGATAGCTTCATCTTCAATAACAACTGGCTCATTTTTACTGCGCTTACCTTCCCTCTTAGGCATACATTAGGTTATGTTTCATTTAACCTCATAGGTCGGTGGCTGCGCGCTGAGTTTAATGTCAAGGTACTTACCAGTGGCAAGCTGCGCAATGATAGACTTTTCCATTTCATCGTCTGCTATATATCCAAAAAACTCATCCCTTAGCACCTTCATACTTCTCCTGTTATGCGTACTGAAAAATAACAGTCTGGTGGTGTTGTCCCTTATACCAGTCGCGACACTGTTTAACTTTTGCGTTAGAATGAACAATGTGATATTATGATGCCTGCCACTGTATGATAAAAAAGCCAGCATGCCGTCGTTAAGATGTTGATCACCTGTGTTACTCATGTCATCAACTACTACAGCAGTCTTAGATCCAGAGTAAATTTTTACTACAGCCTCAATAACAGGGTCTAGTCTATTTGGGCTTATGCTAAGTCCGATGACATCTGGGTCGCTATTAAGATATCCCCAGTCTAGGTATGTCGTATTTATCCACAGTGTAGGACAGAGTATTATGATAAAGTCAAAGTACTTACTATACTCTACAGAAAGTATTTCGTTAAGCAATGTGTAAGTTTTACCACATCCAGATGGTCCAACTATCAGAATAGTCTCTGGCTTATCCATACACTAATACTGAATAGACTGAAGCTGACCATTAGCCAGGTTGATTAGCCCATCCGACAGCACGTAAAGGTAGCAGGTACAGGCAGTGGTCCCAGCACTTTTCTCAACCTCGATAACTATTCCATTCTGTGTATCAGTTAGCCTCACACCCTGACCCTGTACCCTCTTTAACGCTGTTGTTGAGAAGTCACAGACCAGGGCAAACTTATCACTGAAGAAACTCGCCTCACTAACATTCCTATCAAACCTGTCATCACTTGGGAAGAACACCCGGCTAGCCTCACTGAAGAAATCGTACTTCTTCATCGACTGTGTATAAAGGAAGTTTGGCTGGCCCTGGAAGCTTATCTTAACACTTTCGATAGATGGGTAGTAGAAAGACTCGCTTCCATCAGTGGTTCTTTTAAAGATCATTACAATATTTCTAAGGGACTTCCTTGGTAAGTTCACATTCTCATGAATCTTTGTGCTTGTAGCAGTAACTGGGAAGGTCTTAACCAGGGTGGCGTGACTGTAATAGGAAGATTTCCCCCTGCTGTAAATCCCCTCAACCTCACCTGCTAGCATCTCATTCTCGACTGTCTCATACCTAAGCTTAAGGTTATCAAGTCTAAAGCTTCCTGGCACAGCCTTACCACGACCTCCGGGGAGTAATACGTTAGCTGGTGTGTTGATCTTTAGTATGGTCTCATGTGTGTTCTGCAATGCTTGGGGATAGATGGCTCCATTTTCACTAAGCCAGTCATCATCAATAGGTATTGTGAACCTGTCGCCATAGATACCATTTACAAGAGAATCACCAGCAACACTAGCGTCACCACTTGCATCCTGACTTCTGAGCTTAGCAAGATTCACACTCCCACCAAGACCCTGATCAATTTTTCCGACCCTTTTTGACTTAGACCACAAGTCCTCATAACACCTAAGAACATGGGCTTCATTAAGGTCCCTGTATATTTCCCCATTAAGTTTGTGGGTTACTTGCCTGAACAGTGTGGACTTAAGGTTGTTCTGATGGTATGACTCCTTGTTACCATTTTTCAGGGTGAACGTAAGCATCCTACTGCCAGGAATTAGTACATGATTAACTGGTAGGTCCTGACCAGAGGATATATGTGTTGGGTTAAATGTTACGTCGACTACTCTCCTAGTACCTTTCTTACTACTGTCTGGTTTCTTTAGTTTGTAGCTTGGAGTGATTCTATCTTCCTGCAACATAGACTAAGTTATATCTTATTTCTTCCCATATCTGTCATAAACCATCCATACGATCGCCAACACCAACACCCACAGATTGCTAGCCAACCAGGCCAACCCCATAGCACCATACTTCAGCAGAGCAACTATTAGATTACCGACTGCCATGATAATAGGACCTAGTACCGGACCAAGTCTCTTAGCCAGATTCCTGAAGGTATTATAGACTGACCGTCCAAATAATCCGGCAGCACCTGAACCCTGACCAATAGCTTTTCTCGCCCCCACCAAAACCGTTGTGATGAGACCGGCTATGGTGATAGCAATGGCTGACAGACCCAGCATGTTTTCCTTAACCCACTCTTTGAATCTCTCTAGCCTGGATATGTCTTCCTCCTGCTGCTCCCTTATCTCTTCCAGTTGTCTCTGATCTAGCGCCTGATCTCTAGCCTGTCTTAGTCCTTCTATTCTTTCTGTCAGTTCATTGTTAAATTCATTATCTGAAGTAATCTGATCCTCCGTTTCATTCATTGCTTCCTCATAGTAGTTCGCTTGGATCTGTAAGGCTCCCTGATCACCTAACCTTGAGCTTGGGTCTATGGTTCCTGTTGGGTTCAGTACGCCTCTATGTTCACGATTCTCTTCAGGAGTCAGTCCAGGTATATCTACGTAGTTATTAGAGTTGGCTTGTATATCAACCACTGGATAGTCCTCTGGTTCAGTTTCTTCAGGAATGATTCTCCTATACCCGATGTCTTTTCTGTAATCTCTGATTAGATTTTTATACTGGCCAACAGCGGGTTTCGACTCAATAGCTGTCGAGTACTGTGGGACTTTTGTTTTACCACGTTTCATAATCTGTACTGATCTGACTGATAAACTTCCGTTTTTTAACTTAGGTTTAAACCATAATGTATCTTCTCCGTCTTTTAGTTGCATAATAATTGATCTGTCCAGTATCTCCTTTGCTATTCGGTTTTTTGGGTATAGGTTGACTTTGTTTTTGGTTTGAACTATTTTCGTCACAGCTACAACCCTTTCAAGTTGATCTTCTATATTAGCTTTATTCTTCGACTTAACGTTTTTAAGTCTTTCCACAACCTCATCGTACTTACTTTCGTTGAGTATGCTTTCATCATCACCAAGTGTCTCGTCAAGTACACTATATACCTCATCATTAATACGGGTGAAATTGCTCTGATCATCCTGTGGGTTATGGATGAATTCAACACCTGGTACTTCTATGGTGGAGCCATTAGCGTTTTTAATAGTAACCGTTTTACCATCATCTACGAATGAATCCTCATCATACTCTAATCCTCTTCTGGCTATAAGATCTTCAACATATGTGGTCCTCTCAGATTTGCCTGAACCATCATCACCCTGACTTAACAGGTTAGAGTATTCTAACTCCAACTGGTCATCATCCATTTCATCATATCCAGGGTATCTGTTTTTCATTTCAAAGTCGTCAAATACGTCACCACCTTCAGCCATCTATACACTAACCAATATTATGGATATCACTCTCAGGTATCCAGCTATTATGCTTGCTATCATACCCGAGCCACTTCACCAGGGCCATCTTCTTTTTCCTTTTCAGTACTTTCTCCACCCTATAAACATAATCCTTCTTAACAACAGCACTTAGCTCCTCCTCATAAAACTTCCCAATTATTGGCTCACCCTCTAAGTCCTCTATTTCATAAACATTCGGATCACCCCTAATCACCTTAGTCACCTTGAATAGTTCCTCTGTGAAGTTAGCCTCATAGCCCTTAGTGAATATGCTTTTGTACTTACTTATCCTAACAGTATCACCAACTTTAAATTTAGCTAGAGGGTATTCTCCAAAGGTGTGGCCAAATAAGGTGTTCCACACTTCAGCCTCATTACTTTTATTCACATTAGCCGGCTTCATCAGTATAGTTCTATGCTTACTGTTATTGTAATTACTAACCAGCGAGTCTAGAACATCAGTCCACTCATATGTTCCCTTACTGTAGAAGTACTTCCACATAGCCGTCTTTAAGGTTCTGTTGAACCGTTCCACAACAGCAGCCTTCTTGTCCGACAGAGTGCTAAAGTACTTAGCACCAGCTCCCTCCAGTAAGGACTTCACCCCAACGTTGTAAAATTCCTTACCATCGTCAAACTGCACAAGTTCTGGATCCGCTCCAAAACGCTTCTTAAATTTCTTAAGCAACAACGTTACCGCCTTGGTCATACTTCCAGTGTCTTTCCTATACACAGGGATGGCAAAGGCATATCTGCTTAAAATTTCAACAGCCGTCAGTATCCAACGGTATCCCCCATTCCTATTCCCATACTTACCCATATCAACAAGATCCATTTGCAACTGCTCACCAAGGTAGTAAACCCTAGTCTGTCTGAACTTATGCTTACCAACTATTTTCCTGTACCGTGTAAAAGTGTCCTGCGATTTCAACCACTCAGTGACCTTCTTCCTACTCACACCGGGGAGACCATCAGCCAATGCTTTCTGGTAAAGTCTCTCAGCTGACTGATAACCAGTTGCCGGGTTATAGTATATATCTCTCAGCCCCTGTTCCAGTTCTATGTCATTGTCCATATACTCTACGAGATGTACAGCTCCAACAATATGCTTCCAAAACCATTAAGTGGTTTTCCGTTCTGATCTGTCACGTGGAATTCCAACTCATTGATAACACCTTTACCAATTTCCAGCTCAGTCTCAATGTCAACAAATGACTGTGTCGAACCGAACAGCGACTGCTCACTAGTGACTGGAAAACTCACTAGGGTATTACTCTTCCTACCATTATACAGGTTCATTGATGTAGATATTACATTACACATCACCACCAAGTACTTCAACCCATTATTCACATTTATCATCCCACTCTTTGTGCTACTACCTGGTAAGAATATATGGGTGCTGAATCCTAGTAAAGAGGCTAAGTTGTTATGCAGTACTAGCGTCGTGCTACTGTCAGTCACCATAGTACACTTAGCCTCTGGTTTACTAAGTGTTAATGTAACCCCGCTGTTCCCCTCAAGTATCTTCTTAAAATCCTGGAATGTATAATAACCATCCCCAAGGAATTTATTCACCCTCTTGTTGTGAACATAGTAGTTACCCTTACTGCTGGTCACATTATGGTACTCCCACATTACATTAGCCTTCTTCAGCAAAATATGAGGATTTTTCCCTGTCAGTATAGGCTCCTCCAATCTAATCACCTTATATGATCCTTCTATCAGCACAGTCAGTTTCCTCATAATATAAATCATATTATGGAAGAAGCGCTTAGGAAGTACTATGGAAGCAACTACAATAAGTACTTAAGAACTTATAAGGAGTCAATCGCCAAAGCCAAGGAAGACCTACTTAAGGAGTACCCGAAAGCTACTCTCAGCAAGTTTGAATTCATCCCAGAAATTGATAAGGAAGGCAACCTGACGAAGATGGGTATATGGTTTATAAACAGCAGCACAATGTCAACTAACATCGATAGCAGCACCTTCGAACATGATAAGTCCATGTGGACGTACCTACACAACTTCACCGGAGTACGACCACACAGCTTAGTCATGAAGAACGGCTTCCCAATCATATGGCTAGCCAACGCCGCAGACATAGCACCACTACCAAAGGGAAAGGCGCATAAACACTATGAGTTCGGTAGCACTACTAAGGTCCATGATATATGGTATGATGGGTTCCCATCTGAAGACGTACTCAACTATCCTATAAATAATTTCAGGGTTTACGTCAACTCTAAGGACTACTTCATGTCCAAACTACCAGAGCTTAAGATAAGTCATCCAGGTAAGCCATTCGACTGGGATGACACCAATTCCTGCTTCATGACTATATTCACCACCTACGCCGCCACCTACTGCTGCGGGATCAGGATGAAACATCTGACACCATCTGATGAGGTGTACCCTATGATAACATCCATAGCCAGGTATCACCTGTACTTCACAGTAAGACGCCTTATGAAGAGGATGGAGGGAAATGATAGCATGCATGCCATAAGTACAGAGTTCAGGGCCGGCAACATCTACAGGGAGATTGAAAAGTTGCCGTGGACATTCTCCTACGAATCACACTCCGGAGGGGTTAGCAATGTAAGAGTAGTTGGTCCTGGGTATCAAAATCACTACAGACGTTATGTACCAAAGTCATCCAATGGTCTGACCAGGGTTGGGTTGAAACGTCTCAACCAATCCATAGAGGCATACATTTACAGTATATTAGGCGCTCAGGCTAAGACCAGGGTGTCAATAGTAAATCACGGTGGTGGGTCACTGGAAAGTCAGCAGGAGTTCAGAAAACTAACTGAAGACGCTATAACAAACTACAGTGTAAGCACCTGGATACTAAACATGAATAGGAGCATAGCTGACACACATGTGACACAGGATCTGGCGTTATCACCTAAAAGTTGGCTAGTACCTAGCAAGATGATAATTCTGAAGAAGGCCATAGAGGGGTACAACAACCTTCTGAAGACAGCAACAGAGAGTATGAAATTCGGAGTTAATAATATTAACTATCACAAGGTTAAGCACATAACACCCAAGAAAGTCCACACAGGTGGGGCCCAGCATCTAAAATCACTGGGCGGTCCAGCACCCACCGTTACCACTGCTAAGCATGATCTGGAGGAATTGCCAGTACTGGGTACTAGTACAGTAAAGAGTTTGGGAGAGTCGGACAGCTCATTTAACCCAGGTATTGTGCTAGCTTTGACTGCTGTGGGTGGATACATGACCAGCAAGTATATATACCCTATTCTATGAGCCTGAACTTAGGTTACAGTCCAACTACTACCATAGGTGAAGTAACTGGCGACATTGACATGAAAAATTAAAGGATAAGACAGATCTCAGCACCGGTGGACCCCCACGATGCTATTAGTTATGACTGGTTTATTAGAAATAGTAAGACCCAGTCCATAATCTATAAATACCTAGGTTTTAGTTCCCTAAACTCTAAAAGGACACCTGATTATGAACATGGCAGCTATAGGGGGTCAGACGTTCTTCACTCCCATAGTTTTACATCCTCAAGTAAGTTGTATGTAAGTGACATTTCACTAGACGCTGACACGACTAACTATGACATGAAGTTTAAATTCTACGCAAGGCTAATCTATAAAGATGGAGTGACCGCTGATTCTGACATATCATCTGGCGGAATAGAACTAAAAAGTAGACCTAACTTAACAGTTCCCTTTAGAGACATAACAGCCAGATGGATTGACATAGGTATAGAGGCCCCACTTACCAACATAACACATATACCTGAAGATGTACGTATAATTATTATTGTCATGGAGCAGGAGTCCATAGTTCACTGTGGGGTAAAGGAGTTCTAAATAGAAGTAATCATATATGCATAGAAAGAAGACAATCACCTATGTATCCTCTTGTCTAAGTGTAGATGATCTGGCTTTACTGGACAACCTCAGGGAAATAAGTAAGATGAAGACACACTGTTATAGGATGTTGGCTAAACGGTATAGAAAACTTCACCTTGGGGCTACAATGGTGTCAGTGATTCTGAATGCTAGTGGAGTGGTAGTTGGCTCAGTAACCCTCAACCCCATACCTATTGCTGTACTAAGTGGTTTAGGGCTAATACTGCAGACTCTACTTCAGAAGAATAGTGTGGCAGATAAAAAGACAGGTTGTAAAGAGGCATGGAGGCTATACCGTGGGATGACTGATAAAATAACTCATATAATCCAGGGGGTGGAGGACTACAACCATGATGAGTTGACCAGTGACATAACCCTCATTGATGGAATAGTAGTAGGATCAAATGCAGTACCTATTAATGGCATCAGTGAAAAGTACTATAGGAAGTATACTAAAGCCAAATTGCCTACTGCAGTCTAAGGATATCAGTATAAAAGTATGGAGGACTTTGAGGAGTTTGATATGAATGCCTTAGGTAGTTATAGAGTTCCTGATGATGACAGCCAGGTTGCTGACTATGACATACCTCATACTGAAGAAACAAATTTCGGTGGAACTGCTGATCAGTCGGAATATTATACTGACAGTCATTCCAGAATAATTGTTGGTGAGGATAGGATGGAGCAGATCAGGAGACGTCATGCGTGTAAAGACTCGGAGGATCTCTTCACTAACATTCTAGACCTTGAGCCTGGGTGTAATGACCCCAAATTCATCGACTACCTGTTGGATAATGATGTCTTCGAGATCACCAGGGAGCTGAGTGATTCAGGTCTTGTCAATGACTACACTGTGAGGTATCTTGGAGGTGAGTTCAAGTCGATTGGCCGGGTTCTAACAGATGAAGACAGTGATATGCTAAGGACTGGTATAAGGGAGTACTATGATGAGTGGAATAGAAAAATGCTAAAAAGTACTATGAAGAGGGCTGGCGTGTTAGCTGGTATTGGTCTCTCAGTGATAGCGTTGGTGACTGGCCTATCAGTGGGATTGACAAGAGCAGGGTCAGATATCCAGCATGAAGGGAAGAAGAGGAGGAAGTGGGAGAAGCTGGAGCCATCTAAGGTCAGCATACCATGGTCAAATATTGAGGAGGCTGGTGGAGGTGCTCTGGTTTTTACTGGTAGGTATCTCACAGTTATCTTAGCGGTATCTGCAGTATATCTCACAGTAAGACGGTAAGTTATCTCACAGTATAACTGTAAGTTAATCTAAGGTAATCTATAAGATGGATAAGGATCCGAAGATAACTACTGAAGTTAAGACTAAAGATCCGAAGCGTGTCGAGGCAGGTAAGAGGCTGGCAGCAATTTCCAAAGCAGCGAAAGAGAAGAAGATGAAGGAAAGAATAAGGATGGAGGAGCCAGATGCATGGACAGTACCTAAAGGCTACACGCTAGGCCTGGCAGGACTTCTAATAGCGGGCGTGTCATTGTACTTCGCATGGAGGAGTGACAGGAGGGAGGAGGCTGTTGTCGCCACCCCAGCTCCACCTACCATTAAACCGGACAGTATACTGGAAACATTATAACTAAATATCACTAAGGTTACGTCGACTCAGAAGAAGGAACTTATGAATGAAGGATTCGACGCTGTTCTAGTGACAATAGGAGTTGTACTATTTAGCATGGCTAGTAAGAAGCTGTTGAGGGAGCCGCTGACATCGGCTGAAAGTGTGAAGTCATATGTGAAGCTAGCAGTTGGTATTACAGCATCAACACTAACTGTCAAATACCTGCAGCAAAAGAAGTACATACCTGAGGACCCCTTCAAGAATACCTAGTTAACATCATGGCAGGTGCATTAGCAGGAGGAGCTATTCAGACAACATTCGCCGCACTCAGTTTCGCTGGGGCTGGGTTCCTATTTAATAAGCTTAACCACACTGGATATGAGAAGGAAATTAAGAGACACAACCTAAGCATGGAGAAGTTGGCAGCAGCTAAGGAAGCATTCTACGAGAATGAGATAAGACATAAGGATAGGCTGGCTCAACTTAGAGCAGAGCTAAGTGATGCCAACGCCGATATAAACACTACTAACAGAGCCCTTGACAAGCTCAGAACATATACCTCAAATGGTATGACCTTCAGGGGTGAACCTAAACTTGGAGACTTCTATAAACCTTCTAAGGAGATGCAGAAGTACCAGGCAATGTTTGTTGCTATAGCAGGAGTCTCTGTGGGTTTCATAGCCCATAGGGCATGGCTTATTTAAAGATATATTCCTATGCTATATTATATGGGTAGAAGGGAAGACTATGTGGAGCGGAGATTTAGGAGAATCGATGAGATGTACACATGCGACTGTGGCGGCTACCGTATAAACTGTCATGGTTTCCCAACCTGTACGTCATGTGGTCTACAGGGACCTTTCACAGTACCTGTACCAGAGCTGGATCTAATGTCGTGGAGCAAGAGGAAGACTGTTCATAAGAGAAGTAAGTGGTTTGCTAGAAGGATAGCGGGAGTTGTCAACAGTTCCGATGAGAGAACGTTGACATCTGATTTCATAGAGGTTGTGTCAGTTCTGATGAGACTTAGCCTGATAGGAAAAAATGTAAGTAGGTATAACTACTATATAATAAGGTTGGCTAGTCGAAGAGGCCTTACACTACTCACAGACGTCAGTGACATGTGTGATGGATATAGTAAGAACATGTTTGATGATCGATTGTTCGGATCTGTATATAAGGAGTTAGGTTGGGACATTGAATGCAGATGCCCTATATTTCTGAGGTGGAAAAATAAAGACACTTAAAGAAATAATTTTATACATATAGTATATGCAGGAAGTCGTAATTGAGTTGGTAAATTATATGGAGAAGTATCATCCGGAGGTCTTGTTTATGTTGAGGCCTGAAGACACAGCTGAGAATAGAGAAAACGGGTATAGGCCTGGACAACCTGACATTATGATACTCGAGCCTAGGTATGGAAATGTTGGGTTAGCCCTGTGGGTAAAATCGAAGATGACAAAAACCGATGTGAGGTTCTCAAGAAGGTTGTATGCAGTTGGATATGACACTAAAGTTGGGGATGACGCCGACGATCTTAGGCTATATTTCATGATGTATATAGCCAGACAACCTTGTGACCCCAGTAGGACTGACAGTCGCCAGATGGAAATAGTGGAGTTTCTAAGCCATGGTATAACCAACCGTCCAACATATAGTGTGACACCAGATAATCATACAGTAAGAATGATAACTAAGTTCGTTAAAAAGAAATTTCCAAGATCTGTGATAATACTAGGACTTGGCGCAGATGATAGTCCTACCATGACAATAATCAATCCTGATCACATCCATAACGGGATGGCTATATGGATTGGTGAAGCCGGCAGGAGATATGACCTTAACACTCTGAGCGACAGGCAGTTGAGCTACCTGAAAATGATGTCCGATAGGTCGTACCTTGTTGTTGCGTCTGAGGACCTACATAAGATATGGGGTGCTGTAAGCGGATACATGCACGGGTATAATTCAGGCTGTAGCGAGTGCCCACCAAGAAACTGCCCTATAAACTGCCCAGGAGTTAATCTATCTAATTACCCAATACTGGTATGCAGCAGTGAGTGCCGTAATAGCGGTCAACAGCCTAGACCATGCATTAGTGAATGCCAAGCTCAGAAATGTAGGTGTGTGACACTTAAGCGCTGAGCTGGTAGACCCGGTGATTTTTATTTTTAGACCTTTTACGTCTTAACCTTGTGTAAAGACTATTAAGATCTGCTAACTCTCCCATCATTTTATCTATATCTCTGTCAGGTATTTTACCTATTGAGTTAGCTATGTCTTTTGACAATCTGGCTAACAGTCTAGCCACCTTCCAATATCCTAAAGTCTCGCCCATAAAACACGGACAGAAAATAGTGAACAGCACTAGACGCACCTCAGGTCAGGATCGCAATACCTAACCCACCGTTTCCTAGGACCAGGTTTGGTAAAGCAACCCAGGATCACGCTGGCGAGGGTGATGGGAGAAAAGTAGTGATATGAGCAAGGTCCCAAAACGGGACCTCAGGTGCGTTTAAAAATGTTCCTGAATATATAAACCTATAGTATGCCGAGTATATTCAACTTCGATGGTACAGATATTATAGTGCATAAGGAAGGTGATGAAATATGGTTTAGGGGAAAAGATGTCGCTGAGGCACTTGGCTACAAGAGGCCGGATAAGGCGATCCGTGATCACGTTGATGCTGACTGTAAGAAAAAGGTAACGCAAGCAGCAACCCCCCAAAACGGGGGGTTGGTCAAAAGCAGAATCTATATGATAAACGAGCCTGGAGTATATAGTATGGTGTTCTCATCCAAACTACCTATAGCAAATAGGTTTAGGAACTGGGTGTTCAGGGATGTTCTACCCTCAATAAGAAAAACTGGACAGTATATAGCACCTAGGATTATTGGTAACCAGCTGTCGCTGATGAATGAGACTGACCTACATTATCAGGTGATTAGATATATAAGGAAGTACCACCCTAACGCTGTGGTCATACCAGGTCTGGGAGAAAATCAGGACACTAAATGTAAGAGAATAACCAGCTG
Organism: Corallium rubrum; assembly: GCA_964035015.1. Lineage (NCBI taxonomy): Eukaryota > Metazoa > Cnidaria > Anthozoa > Scleralcyonacea > Coralliidae > Corallium > Corallium rubrum. Next base: position 143,720 of record CAXIUP010000099.1, read on the forward strand.
GAAAAAAGGATATAGAAGTGGTCAGCCTGATATCATCATAGGGAACCTTCATAAGACATACGCTGGTCTGGCTATAGAGCTAAAAACTCCGAACGGTATGGGGGTCCTTTCAGACAGGCAGAAGTTATTCATAGATACCCTGAGCGACAATGGATATAGGACCCTAGTGTCTAGCAGTTATGACGAGATACATAGATGTATTGATGAGTATATGTCTAAGTCAAGAGTAAAATGTAGGTACTGCGGTAGGAAGTTCCGCAACAAAGACACTCTTAGTAACCACTGTAAGTACTTCCATAGGATTTCTTACACTTCAGAAACTTAATATACCTATCCACCAGTTCCCTCTCCATCTCAATTAAATTAAAAACCTCATCTACTAGTTTTTCTACTTGCTTACGGATCCTTAAGATTCTAGCAAATACTACATCTTCCATATAATAAGTATAGAAGATATAGTGCGTTTAAATTATTTAATAAAAAATATATAGATATAGTATGTCGAGAGCACTTAAAGAAATATCATCAGATGCTGGTATGTCAAGAACGGTTAAGAAAATAAACCCACCTGAAGAGATATCATCAGATGCTGATACACTCGCGGGACGTAGACAGGATCTGCATAATGAGCTGGGAGTTGTGGAGGCTAGAAGGGCTCTTAAGGGTTATACCAGAGGCCTGGAAATCAGTATCATAGATAGTGGTGATCCCGAGTCTGAGATAGACCAAACAAGAAGTCTAGTCCGCAGAGTGCTCGAAATTGAGATGGAGGATATTGGCGGTATAAAGTTTGCGGAAATGCTGAAGATAAAACTGAAGAAGGAACAAAATAATGGAGATTTCCTCTTCAAAGATGTCTACTTTGGAAGTAAAGCCGCTGTAGCCATAGACAAAAGTCATCTGCAGTCCCTAGCAGCAGTGGGAGGTAAGAATATGCTGAACCTGTACGAGTCATGGACCTCTGAAGGTAGTGGCTGGGCCATAGACAGTATCATCAGTCATTATCTTAATGTGGTAGCCTATAGGCCGTTACAAGGTAGTAGTTATGTAGAACTTCCTACAGAGTTGAGGAACTCTGCAAAGGGGCTGATAAATATACAGAACAGTGACAACGAATGTTTCAGATGGTGCCATATCAGATACCTGAACCCACAGAACACACATCCGGAAAGAATCAAGAAAACTGATAAAGCCTTACTACCTACCCTGGAATACACTGGTGTGAGATTCCCAGTGGAAACAAGACAGTGCAGTAAGATAGAAACGCAAAATAACATACGCATAAATGTGTTTGGGTATGAGGGCGGGCAGACTTATCCTATATATGTGTCAAAGGAAAAGCATGAGAGCTGCATGAACCTACTGCTGATTGATAGGCATTATGTGTTGATTAAGGACTTTAATAAGTTCATGTATATAAAGATCAAGCATAAGGAGAGGAAGCATTTCTGCATGCATTGCCTACAGTGCTTCAGCTCAGATGCTATACTGTCAGCCCATAGTGAGAACTGTATTGTGGTGAATGGTAAACAGGCTATAAAGATGCCTGAGGAGAGTGAGAACAAACTCACATTCATCAACCACCGTAAGCAGCTTGAAGTACCTTTCGTTATATATGCTGACTTCGAAGCCCTGGTGATGCATAATAACACACCTAGCAAAGATGATAGTAAGTCCTACACATAAGAGTATCAGAGGCATGTAGACTGTGGATTCTCATATAAGGTGGTATGCCGCGTCGACGATAGCTTTAGTAAACCGGTGAAGGTGTATAGAGGTAAGAAGGCTGTCTATAAGTTTATGAAAAAGATGCTGAAGGAAGTGACCTACTGCCAGAGCGTCAAGGAAAAATCCTTTAACAAAGATATGACTATGACTAAAGCTGAGATTGATGAACATGAGAAATCAGAAGAGTGTCACATATGTGGTAAAAGCTATGTGGACTCAGATGTTAGGGTCAGAGATCACTGCCACATAACTGGGAAATATAGGGGATCAGCTCATAGCAAATGTAATATGATTTACAGAATTACTGATAAAATACCAGTAATCTTTCACAATCTAAGGGGTTATGACAGCCACTTCATAATGCAGGAAATAGGTAAATTTGGAATGGATATAAATGTGATACCTAACAACATGGAAAAGTACATGTCATTCATGCTGGGCCGGCATCTAGTGTTCATAGATAGCCTCCAGTTCATGTCCAGCGCCCTAGGACGACTTGTTGAAAACTTACCTAGGAACGCTTTCGTGATAACGTCTGAGGAGTTTAGGGGAGAGAAATTTGATCTTATGACTCGCAAGGGAGTTTATCCATACGACTATATGAACAGCTTCGAAAAGTTTGAGGACACCTGCTTACCAACCAAGGATGAGTTCTATAGCGCCTTGAATAATGAAAACATTTCTGAGGGTGACTATGCACATGCCCATAAGGTTTGGAGAACCTTCAGGTTGGGTAATATGGGAGAATACCATGACTTGTATATGATGTCAGATGTGCTGCTGCTGGCTGATGTTTTCGAAAACTTTAGGAAGACCTGCCTGCAGTACTATAAGCTGGACCCATGTCACTACTTCTCCAGTCCCGGATTGTCCTGGGATGCAATGCTGAAAATGACTGGCGTGGAAATTGAACTGATGACTAATATAAATATGTTCCAGTTCATCGAAAAGGGTATGAGGGGTGGCATGTCATACATAGCTAACAGGTATGGGATGGCCAATAATAAGTACATGAAAAAATATGATGAAAAGCTGCCTAGCAAGTATCTTATGTACCTGGATGCTAACAACCTTTATGGATGGGCTATGAGTCAGTACCTACCGACCGGCGGATTCAAGTGGCTTGACGCTGACACAGTGGACTTGAGTAAGTATGGTGATGAGTCTGACTGTGGCCTTATACTTGAGGTTGATCTGGAGTACCCGGACGAACTTCATGAAAAACATAATGACTTTCCTCTAGCCCCAGAAAAGCTTAAAGTAAAATCGGATATGTTGTCAGACTATTGTCGGGATATAAAAGACAAGTATAACATCCACATAGGAACAGTGCATAAACTAATACCAAACCTGATGGATAAAAGTAAGTACGTTCTGCATTACAGGAACCTGCGTCTATATCTGGAACTAGGGATGAAGCTTAAGAAAATACATAGGGTATTGGAATTTGACCAGTCCCCATAGTTAAAGCAGTATATTGAATACAACACCCAGAAGAGGGCCCATGCTAGGAATGCGTTCGAGAAAGACTTCTTCAAACTTATGAACAATAGCATCTTCGGTAAGACTATGGAAAACCTTAGGAAAAGGGTTGACGTTAGGCTTGTGACTACTCCAGGCAGACTACTTAAGCTAACATCTAAGCCAACATTCGTAAGTAGTAAAATATTTAATGAGAACCTTGTTGCTGTACATAAAATCAAGGAATGTCTGACGCTGAACAGACCAGCCTTTGTTGGGATGTGTATACTGGACATGTCCAAGACCTTGATGTATGACTTCCACTACAGATATATAGGAAATCTGTATGGACCTAAGGCTAAGCTACTTTTTACTGACACTGATAGTCTGCTATACGAGATATCTGCTGGGGATGTCTATAAGGACTTCCACTCTGACCGTGGCAAGTTTGATAATAGCGACTACCCGGTGGACTCTGAATATCACTTCATAGAGAACAAAAAAGTTATAGGTAAGATGAAGGATGAGGCAGCTGGAATACCCATCACTGAATTCATAGGACTGAAGAGTAAAATGTACTCCTACACAAAAGACAATGACAAGGGAGATAAGAAGGCTAAGGGAATTAAGAAGGTTGTTATAAGTAAGGACATAAAACATAACGACTATAAGGACACTCTACTGGGGCAAAAGCAGTTAAAACACAAAATGAAAACCATAAGAAGTGTCTACCACCAGCTGGGATCCTACGAAGTAAACAAAATCTCACTAAGTTGCTTTAACGATAAAAGGTATATACTAAATGATGGTGTTAGTAGCTATGCCTATGGACATAATTTCATCAGGCCCTTGGACGAGTGGTTTTATAAAGGTGGTTGGGCGTTTTCTGAGTAGGATGTATAGGGCCACTTCATAAAATCTGACTTGGAAGATCGGTGGCACTAGGTGTGGCTGGCGAGTTGGGGGCAAAATAAACTGGGCCATTAACTTGAACTCACAATAGACTTTACACCGGTGACTCCTGGCATGATTGCGGCTCGGTGTGGCCGCCTGGACTCCAGGTTGCCTCTGTTCGGAGCTGTTGTGTGGTGCTAGGTAAATGACCATACGGATGACTTGACCTTGGTGACTCCGAGAAGTAACAGGGCGTCCTTCTTAGCATAAGCTAGGGACCATCGCCAAACGACTTGGTCGCTGTGGTCTTTTCCACCGTACCTGATGTAAACTTTTCCAAAAAGTGATGCATGTGACCAACTAAAAACATTCCTTGGAATAGTCCACGCCTTGGAGCGGTGAAGCACCCAACCAGCATTCTAGCTGACGGCCAAAAAGTGATGCTACCGAAATTACCTATAGTTGGCTGATAGTAGTACAAAATGTGGAATCGTCGATAGGGCCACTTCCGAAAAAAGTGGTGCATGCGGTCAACCAAAAACATCCCTGGGAATAGACAAAAATCTCGTCCACGCCTCGGGGAGGAGAGGTATCCCTGTCGTAGCACCCAAAATAAACTGTCCTCGTACCCCCATACCCTATACTACTTATGCTTTGACAGGATTTTAATTATATCTACAAACAATACCTCCAGAAGCAAGCTCTAAAGGCCCATTTCCACTCAGCAGAATTTTCCTTGGACAGGAAATTTCCCTTTGTCTTGTGAGCTCTTGGGCAGAACTAATGAGTTTGAGACAAAAGAAAATGTCCTGTCCGAGGAAAATTCTCCCGAGTGGAAATGGGCCCTAACAGCAGTAGATGATATTTATTTCACCAAGGTAGAGTTTCTTAATTATGGCACATTGGAACAATTAGAACAGTGTTATGTGGTAAATACTAAAAGATATTTGTATTGTCATTCACATTCTAACATAATTTAGCATAACATTGTTTATTTTCCTTACGCCAGGTTACTGCTTGGGTAAAACTGTTCTTGTCACTATCACCAAATCTTAAGGGCTATGGCAAAGCAAATGTTACACCTTACGTGCACGCTATGGTGTACCATGTGCCTCGTTTTATGAGGATTAACCAAGGAATAAGAAACTTTTCCGGGCAAGGTACAGTAACTGTAAATATATTGGTTCCATTGATAGGTTTTTCCAATGGTAATTTGATGTTGTTATCTTTCACAAATTACATATAGGCGTTGAAAAACTGAACGATGATTGCAGGCGTATTCATTTAGAAAAATCGAATAAGTGGGATGCAGCCAAGGATGTATTATTGCTGGTTGAGGGGAGGCTGCGATATTTGAGTGATTCACGGAGGACACCGAGGCGGTATCAGAAGAAAACAGATGAATACTGGTCAACAGGGATTAGGGAAAGTCGCAGCAAACGTCCTCGGTTATGTAATCAGGAGCAAGCTGATGAAAATGAGGATAACCTTTCGACTCTTACTCCAGAAGAACTTAGATTACGGCTTAAAGATTTAGGTATCAAAACAAGAGTACGAAATGTGACAAGACTACTTGACATGTATCACATAGCTTTGCAGTCTCAATGATTGTATTTCACACTGCCTACACAGCACTAAAGCTTTATACATATATTATTTTAATATAATATGTTAATTCTCTGATGTAAATATACTTATTATATACCAAGTGTCAAAGTCCAATAAAACTCATTATCTATATGTTGGGGTAGGTTTATGCAAAAATTTGGTCCTTCCTCGTCTCATGAGTATTGTATTTTCCCAAAGCATGCAATAGTAATGTCTGAATTAATTAAGTGTTCAAGTCACAGCTATTGGTTATTTAGATACAAATACAATACTCACAGGACGAGGAAGGACCAAATTTCGCATAAACCTGTACAATAACATAGATAATCAGTTGTATTGTGTTTTTACCGAGTTTCCAAACCATGTATGTTATTAACTGTGGCCAGCCGAAGCAGTGATAAAATCTTTCTTTTTTTGTTTTCTTTGACACTTGGTATATAATAAAATACTTATTAACTGGAACCTTTGGCAAACAGTATGTTTTGTGGCCCCACAACCGCTTGTTGTTACCCTTAGCTTCCCCTCGGGTAACAACAGCAGTCTCGGGCCACAAACCATACTGTTTCCCACAGTCCCAGTCAATAAGTGCTAAAATGTTTAATTATCTATAAATTATAAATATCACAAGCTCTCTTTACAAATTCAACAGTTTTTCAATAGGCACTTTTTGTCCCATCTCTAAATTCCCATTTCTCTCAACAAACTTGGAAGGACTCCAGGAAACAATCGCTTTTGACTTTATTGGAAAATTAACTGCTATGCCTTCACCGTGTTGATTGAGGGTACAGTACAGATTGTATTTATGTGTTTGATTCTCATGCACGAAATTAATCCATAATATGAAACCTGTGAGGCATTGGTGTTATAATAAAATTATTTTTGTTGTTCTGAACTCATTAATCTTACTGTACCAATTATACATTTATTATGATCTTGCAAAGTTTCACTGAATTGGCTTTTGAGCGTTTAAAGACCCATTTCCACTCAGAAAAATTTCCGTCGGAGAAGAAAATTTCTTTTGTCTTAAAGCCATAAGTTCTGCCTGAAAGTCACAGAAAAATTGTCTGTCCGAGGAAAATTTTCCCAAGTTGAAATGGGCCTTTGCAGTTTTCCTGGCAGCGGGCCAAAACACTCTCAACACCCTCAGAACTCCCAAAAAATATGTGTGTGTGTATATATGGAACTCGTTGTTTTAATAATATATTAGTGTATTATGATGTACTGCTGCCCAGTATTTACTCGCAGCATTTCACTTACAATTTGTAATTCTAGTAATAATTTTAATTTTAATGTTGTTGTTGTAAAACTGTAATATATGTAGATACGTACGTTAATTAATATTCTTTTGTGAACATGCGCGTGTCGGTTATATGTACAATGGAATGCAAAAAATGTGCGAATGAATATCGTCTGTTTCAACCTTAAAATGCAATGACAAAAATTACAAAAATTGTATTAATGTTACATTACAACGGTTACCAGTGAGATTAGAAAATTCAAATATTAAGATTTAAAATCTAACCCTAACAAACACAATTCGCCAATGTTGTTGCAATAATGCTCTGTTCGACAGACTGAACGTAAATAAGGGCCGTGCTTTTCTAATGACCAAAGTCCTAAAATAGAAATGAGCAAATTAGAAATACCAAAATAGAAGCAACAAGTACCAAAGTAGAAATTAGAATAGGTCAGTTCCGGTCTCCTTCCACGGAGCTAAAGCTTGGATAGGCCGCTTATATCGTAAGAGGGGAGGTAATTCGGAACCGCGGTGAAATTGACCGAAGAAATGTTGAGGACTTTCTTAAATTGCACGAGCAAGAATGGGCAGACAAGATTTCTGTGAAAGCGCTGAATTCCCTGACCTATACCGGAAGCAGTGGCGTGCGGTCATGTAAGTGTAGGCAAGTGCCGCTTGCGTAAACATTTTTACTGAATGAAAAATTTCTGGACCAATCTCTGAACAAAATCAGTCTTAATTGTTCTCTTCTAAACAATATCAATTATCAAACTAAATCTTCTGCCTAGTGCGCGAGTTAATGTCCTGCTTGCATAACACTTGTTAGTGTTTGCGTGATTGTTCTAGTTGTTTTGTCTAGAAAGAGTCAAGTGGATTAAGAAGACTTATCTTGATACACCCTGCATAAGAGTTCTAATTATTTATTGATTATTAACCAAGGCAAGCGCCGCTTGCCTTCAGAGCTTAACATCAACTATTGCGCATGCGCTAATTTAGGCTTGGGAGCCTCCAATTGGACGAATATAGAGCATACAAAAGCAAGCGGCGCTTCTAAGGGACACCGCTTGATAGCTGATTGGCCAACACACATGTGCGATACGATGAACACTTGCCTCTGGGCCCTTAGCTTAGGAATGACACGCACGCAAGACCGCACGAGTCGGGTTTTCAATTTCAAACAGGGGAATTATAGGCACCAAGGCGCGTTGTTTTAAACCATACACATTGTACATCATTCAAAATTGAGAAATAAAGTTATGAAGGGCAAGTCGTTGGTGAATGGTGATATTGTTGGTGAATTGCGCAGCAACCAAAAGGTAATGGTCATTTGAAACTAGTTATAATTTCCGTAATTCATTCACTTGTAGCATGCAAATTGCATGAACTAAAGTCTACAGAAATAATCAAATGCGCGCAAACATGTGGCGTATGACTATATGACTGATTGTGCAATTATGTTGCTGAAATAAATTCACTAAAAACACACGAGACTAAACATCACTGTTTATTCTCGGATAATCTAGAAGATGTAAAACACGTTTTGCTGTGCATTATAAGACAAGACATAGATGGTTATAAAGACGTGTATCTCGCATGTTCTTAAATACGCTCCTAACACATCACGTCACGGAAGTTAGCAATGCAATGAACGTCACTATGATTTTGTCCCGCGCCCTGTATTGCCACTCCTAGTTTAAACTAAACATGTATAAACAAGGGTAAGTTGCTGCTATGTTATTAGTCAATAAGCACTGTACCGAAAGACTGTGTCACTGGAAAAGCGTTCTCATCTTAAGTTCTTAACTGTTACCACTACGGTTTCGTGCCTATACAAAATAACCGAATGTATTGTAGAGTCGTTGTTGTCTCGCCCATTTGGATCGTGAACTTTTGACGAGAAAAAAGAAATCGTTGGACGGAGCCGTCCTACTCCTGAGTTGCAAGCACTGCATACAACATCGAAACGAGGTGGTAAAGTTTTTATTCGAAGCTTTCAAACATCAAATTACGACAAGTACAAATGCATGGTGGCTCCTCCAAGATGAATAAGTTATTCTGCTGGCCATGTCTTTTGTTCAACCCAATGGACAAGTCAGTGTGGTGCAAAAAAGGATACGATGATTTGGGAAACTTATGCAATGCCATCAACAGACACGAGAAAACGAAGACACACATGTCCAGTTGCCTGATGAATGCCAGTTTTGGGCGTATCCATATCGATATGCAGCTAGACCAACAAGCGCGTCAACGCATCTCAGCTCACAACTTGATGGTACATAAAAATAGAGAGATACTTCGCCGTTTAATTGACGTTGTTTGCTTCCTTGGCAAACAGGAACTTTCTTTCAGAGGTCGGGTGGTGCTGGAGGAGTCACCCAACCGAGGCAATTATGTACGTGGAATTGGTAAAGTTGCTAAGTGCATATGACCCCAAACTGAAACAGCATCTTCAGGCGGCAAACGCGTTTTCTGGACTTTCCAATCACATCCAGAACGACTTGATAGTTGCTGTCAGGGATGTTTTAAAGAAAGCGATAAAAGACGAAGTGATAAGCAGCCCATTCATCGCCATTTCCTTGGACGAAACTTCCGACGTTAAAACGTTATCGCAGCTAACGACTATCGTTCGCTATGTCAACCCAGATGGAAAAGCTGTGGAGCGTTTTCTCGGATTTTCTGACGTGAGTGAAGATAGGACGGCAGCAAGACTAAAACAAGAAGTCGATAATACTCTTGACGAGTATGGGTGCGGCGAAAAACTGATTGCCCAAACGTATGATGGTGCAAGTGTCATGTCAGGAGAACTGTCCGCCTTGCAAATACGAGTTAGAGAAGATTATCCACATGCTCTTTTTATCCATTGCTGCGGACACGCATTAAATTTGGTGCTGGTGCAAGCTATTTCGTCAACCAAGGAGTGTCAAATATTTTTTAAAACCATCACTGGTCTTTCATCATTTTTTCATGCCTCGTCAAAGAGAACGTACCTGTTGGACACAATTGTTGGCCGACGCATCCCCACTGGAACTGCTGTTCGATGGCATTATTACGCCAGATTAATCCACGCTGTATTGGAGACAAGAGAAAAGCTAGTCGAAGTTTTCGAATATATCGTGGAACACGATGACGAGTTTGACGGTAAAACGTTAAACGAAGCCCAGGGAAAAGCGAAAAATGTTCGCATGCACCAGAGCAATTTTGGACAGGTTTCACTGAGAAAACGAGAGCAGAACTGAACGGAACGGAAATTATGTATGATGTACAAAAAGCATTTGCCTAGGCATCGTCCCGACTTTTGACTCACGTCGCATCTTTGCTTGCGCATTTTAAAGACTTTGTGTTATCCGCATGCAGTACTATTTGCTTTATAATATTACGGGAATCTAGCTAAGACCCAACGTAATTTATCTGGACCCAGAAGCGATACACTTTTCGGCAGTCGGCACCCATGTGAATACTGACTTGAGATGTGTGAATATATTGTATATTATATATAATAGAAACATGTAGAATAGAAAATATTGTTGTTTTAGTTCTATTCGTTTTGTTAATACTCGGCAATATTCAGAATAATTTACTATTAACTGTAACACTGCCATATCTTTGGACAATATTTCCCGAAGGAATGTAACATCATCGACGAACCTCATCGACGATCGCCTCTCGACTGCATCATGATCTGATGGTTCATCACTATCAGCATCAACCAACTAGAACCCACGGATAGTGCAAAGTTTCGTAGATTTTGATAGATTTTGATAGAGTTCACAATTGCTCACCGTTGTGATAGACCCGTGAACTTTTGGGTCTGTGTCGGTGCACGTTGACACTTCGTCACCTTTCGCATCTGAAATGCTAACGTGGCGACTGAACGTTGTGTCGATGACACATTGGCCATCTACTCGCATTTCGCTACCAACTGAAGCTTCCTGGCGAGTCGCAGGATTGTAAAGAGTCGCAGGATTGTAAAAAGTCGCAGAAAACACAGACATAACTTCACTTCTCGAATACCTCGTCGAAAAGCAAGAAAACGTGCAAAACAACAGCATATCATGTGACCAAAAAACTCATTTCCGTATTTAGACAGCCAATCACATCAAAGAACGTTCCCGTTGCTAGGCGTCATATGCCTCACATGATTTCATCTCTCATATCCGGTCGTATCAATGACACGTAAACAACTCATTTGACCTTCGACTATTCTGTTATTATAAAATATCTGTTTTTGTTTAACTCTATCTTGTCCGAATTGGTCTTTAGTATTTTATTCTGACTAACGCCAGACGATTTTATTCACCTCTGGGGAAGCCCCCGGACAGGAATGGGTTATGAACTATCTCTTTAACTCTTTCTTGTCCGAATTGATCTTTAGTATTTTATTCTGGCTAACGCCAGACGATTTTATTCACCTCTGGGGAAGCCCCCGGACAGGAATGAGTTAAATCTATTACGCGAATTGATAAAGGATTCAAAGTCTGGTACTCGGCTGGCGGCTGCTTTACTAGAGCTGACTTTCACTGAGCCCGAGGTATCTTGACATAAAAACAAAAGAAGGCGAGTCGGCTATATGTTAAACTCGACTGCGAATTGAAATTTCATAAAAAAATTCGCCGTCTGTAACCAGCCATTAAATGTCGTATGATATTTATACTATAAAAGTACACCGATGATGCAATTATGCAAACAGCCGACTTCTCAAGCGGTGATTTAATACACATTACTTTTATATGTCGGCAAAGAAAAACTAACTACGGCAGTCTTGAGAATCGACACAAAATAAACTGGACTACGAATCTATGATACAGCGTATCTGCGTTATGGGAAACACGTCGTTTGTGACTTGTAATTTTGTCTGAGGCAATTGTCGTAGGCCTTAATAGTATGAAAATATAGTTGTGTATATAAAGTATTTGGAAATCACCAAACCGTGAAGAGGCGAAAAAAAGATGAATTGTGTTAAACACGGCAGCACAAGCGACGAAAACAAAAGACGATGATTGTACTGAGTTTATCGTCTAAGAAAGTTTATGCACTCAGCGCCCTTCGTTCATCATACCTGAGCAGCTAATATCATACCACCCTTAGGAAAATCTCTAGTTTGACTCTATAAACTTCAAAATTAGCAGTTGGGCGGCTGGGCGCGATTCGTCAACAGTGAAATATAAACTAATAAAAACTACTGAACATACGCTTACCTCGAAATACATGTGACAATATAATCCTTTCGCTCAGACCATATTTAATTAGACCACATAGTCCTTATTTTGACAAGAAAATTCATCGCCTCCTCTCTATTAATCGCTTGTCGGTCGCACCTTCTTGTGTCCCCGCCATTATATGGTAATTCACTTTTGCTGTAAAATTTAGTTTCGCGCGTGCGCAGTAAGATTTCTACATAAACCGGGGGAAAAACACCCAGAGGAAAACATTATATTCTGATTTTAGACTCGACATACTTCAAGATTAAAATGTAATATTTGACTTAAGTCTTTCAAGAGATATCCACAGATACTTTACTAAATTGTCTTAGTTATCAGTGAAACTCTTTAAAGTACCTATTGACAACGATATTATTCATCCAAGCACGACAACTTATATGTCGCTAAACTTGGCACACCCCCCGGAAAAGTTTACACTATGTATGTATGTATGCATGTATCGTGTGAATTTTCGCCACCATCACAATACTGCAAAGTTTCTGCGAAACTTTGCACTAAAAACTACTGCTTAATCATATCATTTGATTCTTCGTCTTCCATAGTAGCTGGTGAAACAAAATATTCGTTTTCTGACTCGTTTTCCAAAGCCCTATCTTGCTGTATTTACCTGTATCACCACAGTGAAATTTACGATGAGTCCACACGCCTACGTCATCGCGGCCTAAACTCGGTCCCAGACTTTTCGTACTTTTTATTCGAAAATATGGCAAAATTGGCAACTTCAACGCGTTGTAACTCGAAAAATATTCATCAGAATTACGCCAAACTTTCTGAGACTAGTATTTGGCTGAACATCTTTCAGTCTGTGTAAAAAATGCCATACTCATTTTTTCATGTCATAGGCACTTTAAGAGAGATCGAGATCAAAAGTGGTTTTTGGAGAACCGCGGAAAATAGAAATTGGAAAGCAGTCACAGTGGTCAGATCAACGCGATTTTCTCCCACTTGTGCGGGCGCAGTTGGTCAGCGTTGTACATGCATTCTAGAAATACGAATCAACATGGCTGACAACACGGGTGCGCCAAACAAGGAGAGACAGTTAAAACTCAATTTAAAATGTTTTTCGGATTGTTCAGAACGGGAAGAACGTTTTTGGAATACTTCTATAACAGAAATGAAATTTTCCGTTGAGCGGGAGTAGATCAGAGCCGTTCGAAGCGTCGAAAATAAGCCCGAGGAAGATGGTGGATTCCTACCTGAAAGAAGTGGCCATTGTGGCTAATTGCTGTTTTATATTATCCTTATGTAACTAGTATGTTCCTTTCTGAACTATTATTGTGTCTACCAGAAAGGTAGCTTTCATCTGACATGACCTTGCATGATATAGCACCAATAACACGACATTCAATTTATTCAGCATTATGCAGCAGTCATTGTATATTTGTACAACCCTGACTGCGATTACATTAATTGTTGCATTGTTAGTCACAGTGTATTATAGTGCTCGTATTACCTGTTAATAGCCAGTGATTTACCTGGTGGAAACTGTAATTGGAAAATGGATAAAAGAGCCCAGCTCAAAATTTTAAAATGCAATACCATAACAAAGGAAACCATTTAAAACAAAATATATTTAACCTCTTCAGAATGACTTAAAGAGCACATTGAATATACTTATAATATATATTATATATAACATAAACTATATTATATATAACATAATATAGTTTCATATTACAAGAAAAAATGGTGAAAACCTCCAATTTGGACTGGACCACATTGATTTCAAGTCCTTGCAATTAGTTCAAGTCCTAGGATTTGCCTTGGACTGGAACTTAATTGTGTGGACTTGAAATCCAGTCCAGTCCTCATTGTCAGCTTTGAAATATTACTTCACATCATGTATCCACCATGACTGAAAATGCACATATGGAGGATTATATTTATTATTGATATTGCAGAGAGCCCCTATTGTTGCCATGAAGTTAACAAACATATTACATGTTTTATAAAATTACAGTACTATACTCAGAATTTCAAGGTTATAGTTTAGTTTACTTAAATAGAGATAATATTATAGGGACAAATGAATGTATTTTAAACACTGTATGGCTTGTGTTATGTGTATTATAAACTAAAATAAAAATATTTTCATCTGATCTGAAAAGTGTCATTGCTGTGTCCTTCCTTTAAAATATACAGTAATATTAAAATACATGTAGCATATATTAGGCAGCATATAATTATATATTAAAATATGAACAAGTTCCCAAAATTGCTTAAATTTTATTGTCTTGTGTGAAACATTTTCACAAATTACTGCCCAGCTAAGGTAAAGTGTATGGATAAGGTAGATATTTTCAATTATTCCCTTGCTGGTAAGAAGACCTTTGCTCGAAATGTGAACTTGCTTGAAACACAGAAAGACCACATGAAAAAAGGTAAAAGAAAAAAGGTTATCTAGTATAAAGGGAGGTATACGTGCATAAGGCCCTCATTGTAAAAAATGTTAATGCAAGCTATAGTCTGTCTATCTCTATTGTCGACCGTTAGTCGGAGGTACCCTAAGGCAGGGGTGGGTGCTACTCCTATCCCAGATGGTGTTGATTTTGCAGAGGGAGGAAAACCGGAGAACCCGGTGAAAAACCTGCGAAGCACAGGAGAGACCAACTATACTATACTCACATGGTCCAAGCTCGAGAACGGGGTAATTCCAAGACCTCAGTCACCCATCCAAGTACTAACCCCGGTCTAACCGGGCTTAACTGTTGGTGAGAAGCAGCACCCTAACAGTACACCCCACCTGTGCTCCCCCAATGGTCTGTATGTCTAAGGTAATTTGATCAAGAGATGATCTTTATCAAAGTCAAGTCAATTGGGGTAGGATTTGGCAAAGACTACTGCTTAAGAATACAATATTTGACATGCATATGTATGATGTATGTAAACTTTGGGCAAGAATATTTGACAATTTTAGGACCGTTTAGCACTGTTTCTTACCAGCTTCAGTTTCCCTTTGATTAATTTCTTCCTCATGGCTCTCTAAATCGGCAAACTTAGCGCTCTTCTCCTCATAATTGCTCTTGAGTTATTCAGCAAATTCATCAGACTTTCTCTTCAAAGTATTTCTAACTTGAACTTGTGAAGTGTCCCAAAAGGCATGAAATTTTCTCGCTGTGTCACATCTTCCTGAGTGCTTATTTTCCCTGCTGTGTTCCGACTTTTTATACACAATTTTTCCTGTCTAAGGACACGAAATTTCAAAGGGAATATTGAGAATAGCGGCTTGGCCAAGAAGGCGATTCAAGATGGCGGACAAGATCAAAAGTGAGAATCAAAACATGGGTTTAAACGGAGAATACTTACAATTGCTGGTTGCTTACAACTCCCCTGGTTGACGCCATTAACCTAAACTTTATTTTGAATTTAGAAAGTTTTTGTTTAACAAAAGTATGACGTTGGAAAAAACAAATGCATCACCAGGAAGGGTACACTGAGGCATATTTCGTGTTCGAGCGCGAACAGAATGAAAGTAAAGGCACAAGTCCTAAATTTAAAATAAAGTTTATGCTACAGTGTACAAAAAAATGCCACGAACAAACCATTGGAGCACACACAGAGCTCGTTTAAACCCCACTTTGCCTAAAAAGTAGGGGTATACAAAACCTCGTTAGACGCAAAATATGGCCCGTGGGGGTACTACCCTCCTGATTTTTGTAGAGAGGAAGGGTAAATCTACAAATTTATGGGGGACTAAGTCTAACAATGTGTGCATAATTTATTTAAATTAATGCGCACTCTTGCATAACGTTTGCTATGGCGGCCAATACAGAAATCGGCGTCTCGAAATACGAGGTATCATCGGTTTCAAATTATGAAGCTTAACCATCCAATAAAACCATCCCACAAGCGGGATGTTAAACTTGAACACATAAAGGTAAAAACTCTATAGGGGTGTTGTGGTCGGGGCATGAGAGGTGGGACATTTTTCCGGAGGGTTGTGGTTAGGTTTAGGGTTTCCGGGGGGTGTGATTAGGTTTAGGGTTTCCGGGGGGGTATGGGGGTGAGGTTTCGTTTAAAAAGGTTGTCTAATCAGATGGTGGTTTTAGTAGTTGGTTAAGCTTCATAATTTGAAGGAAATGATAGCTCGAAATACGACACCTCATAAATCCCATGTGGGAGAAAATCACGCAAATCTGACCACCGTGAGTTCTTGTTGGCCCACCGCATGTAGGACAGCATCTGAACGAAAGTAACTCTCAACTTGCTAACGAGTACAAACAAAAGAAAGAAATTATTGGCCAGCCAATAAAAGTTTTATTACTTTTACCCTGTCCTTGTTCTTATGTAATCATGTGACGAGCAAGTGCACATCATGTCATCATGCGACGATCAGCTAGCAGAGGTCGTGGCAGGAGTTAAAGTCCTAGATGCGTACCAGGTACCACCTACCATAATTCATTCTACACGAGGCCGACAAGCTTCACATAATTCAGTCTACACGAGGCCGACTAGCTTCACGCTTCAACGAACGCAAGCAAGCACAATTCGAGTTCAAACAAGCACAGGTATTATCTTAGCAGTTTTTTTTGCAATGTCGTCTGGATTACCTACAGTTCTTATTTTGGGTCATCCTTTTGTCCGTCGTTTAAAGTATGACATAGAAACTTCGTTCGATGCTCGAGCGAAGATCAATTTCGACCTTGGTCATTCAGCATCCATTCATATTCATGGTGTTGGTGGCCGAACTGGTCAGAAAATTAAACAGTACGACTTGTCAGTGATTGAGAAAGTCAATCCTGATATTTTGATTCTCGAGATTGGGACGAACGACCTGTCTCATACACGTCCAGAGAGCGTAGGTTCGTCAATTTCATTCGGGACCACGTCGGAATTCGTGTAGTTTGCGTCTGTGAGGTGATCGATCGCCTCCTTCCACGTACTGAGCTGCCTGATGTCAACTTTAATGCAAAAGCCACTATTTTGCGGCAGTATTTGTCAGTTGTGAGGCCCCCGCAGTTTTTATTTGGAAGCATAAGGAATTTTCACCTTTGAAGCGAGCTGTTCTGGCACCGGACGGAGTCCATTTGACGGGAGCCGGTCAATACTGTTTATACCGCAGCTATCGCGGTGCTATTTTGAAGGGCATTAAATTGTTGGAGTCTATTGTGGGAGATAAACTTCATGTCACGTCATAATTGGACCCGAAGTTGTTTTCATGGACTATATTTTATATTTTATAAATATTGTGCTATTTTATAATTCTTTTTATGCCTTATGGCCAGGGCATTGCCCAACACTATATATATGTATTACTTTTGTATGGGCTAGGGCACACGTGTTGCTTTCGGATTGCCCAGAATGTTGGGTTAGCTGCTAGAGCAGCTCTCAAGCTGTTTTTTAGATTGTCCACTTTATCATTTACGATTTTATGGGCTAGAGCAATTTTGCGTGTTTTCAGATTGCCCACTTTCTCATTTACAAGTTTATGGGCTAGAGCAACTTTGAGTTGTTTTCAGATTGCCCGCTTTATTATTTACAATTTTATGGGCTAGAGCAACTTTGAGTTGTTTTCAGATTGCCCACTTTATCAATTACAATTTTATGGGCTAGAGCAACTTTGAGTTGTTTTCAGATTGCCCGCTTTATCAGTTACAATTTTATGGGCTAGAGCAACTTTGAGTTGTTTTCAGATTGCCCACTTTTTTATAATTTGCAGCATATAGGGTTCTCAATTTGCGGCGACCTTGTTGTCTGCCATGATTACCCTGCTGTATTCTTGTATATTGAATCTAATTATGTATTGTCAATGTGATTATGTGGTTTTGTGTATCCCTTGGGTACACAACTTATTTTGCTGTAGTGCGGTGCCCTCCTCCTTTCATCTTCTTTTATTACCAGTATGCCTCCAACCCGTAACTCCAGGACTAGGCAATACTCTTTGCGTCGCAGGGTACATACACCAGCTCCACCAGTCACTGCACCTGTCACGAATGATCCTTTACCAGCAGCAACACAAGCCACACCACCAACAGCACCTCCTATAGCTGGTCTCTCCAGTGCGGTGATTGAGCAGATTGCTTCAGTGGTTTCGCAAGCGGTACTGACAACCATGGGTGCAGCATCATTACCCAGACCGGTGGAACCTCCTTCACAACCACGTCCTGCACATAATTTGCATGAGGTGCCCATGGTAGCTACAAGTAATGAGGGTAGGGTGGATTCTATAATGCAGGGGCCTATAGCATCTGCTCTACAGAACGTCTCAGGTGAGGCTTTCTTGTCAGTGCCCCAAGCACAGTGCTCAGGAGCATTTAATTTTAATTCCATGAGCTTTCCCCTTGATGCACGAGTCAGTACCAAACTCAAGGCCAAAATCTGGGCCAATGAATTTGTTGATTTTGGTCTGCTTTTGCATTCTAACCCTGCGGAGGCCAGATTCAATATTGCAGTTACCTCCAGCAATGGTTCAACTGCTCCTACACTGTACTTGGAGCCAACACAGAAGGCAAAGTCCATTCACAATATTGAGATGTGGACTTCTGCTTTCCAGATATTTGTTGGCATATTTACTAGCAAATATCCATCAGAAGCTCCTTCTCTGATGAAATATGGTGAGGTTGTTAGGGACCTGGCAGCAAGGGGTGGGGACTGGCGTTCCTATGACACTAATTTTCGGTTCATGCGCCAGCAGCATGCAAGCGATATGCCTTGGGGTACAACTCACTGGGAACTTTGGATTCGGGCACAACAATTTGGACAACGAAATCCCACAATCCAGGCTCCCAAGAGTGTGTCTTCCACCTCCTTGAGGAATACACAATTTGTACCCAAGGGTTTTTGTCGCAAGTTTCATAAGGGAGCCGACTGTGCTGGTTGCTCTTTTAAGCACCAGTGCCACAAATGTGGTGTGACTCACCCATCTAGCCGATGTAATTTTCGTCCCCAAAGGCAACCTAGTAGCAGCCAAACACTTTCTGTCAAGTCTCGATCTTCCAACACCAATACTAATCAATAGGTTAGCTCCTCTTCTGGCTGGTTATGATCCAGCAGCTGTTTCATATTTAATCAATGGTTTCACATATGGTTTTCCTGTTCATTTCGAAGGTCTACGAAAGGCCTCTTTAGCACCTAACCTATTACCAGCTCATCAACATCCTGATGCTGTTGATAACAAACTCATCAAGGAACTTGCGGCTCATAGGATTGCTGGTCCTTTTGATCGACCCCCCTTTTCAAAACTTCGGATTTCTCCTTTAGGCGTTGTTCCCAAAAAGGTGCCTGGAGAATATCGGTTAATCCATCATTTATCATACCCTCATGGTGACTCTATTAATGATGGTATTTCTCAACAGAACTCCACTGTTTCTTACTCCCGGGTTGATGATGCCATCAACCTGATAAAACAGACTGGCCAGGGGAGTTTTCTTGCGAAAACTGATATTAAAAATGCATTTCGGATCATTCCTACCCAACCATCCGATTATGAGCTTTTGGGTATGTTTTGGAAAGGGAAATATTATTATGACCGGTGTATGCCTATGGGTTGTTCAAGTTCCTGTAGAACCTTTGAAGTTTTTAGAACCTCTATTGAGTGGATTGCCAAGAAATACTTAAGCATTCCACATATAATTCACATCTTAGATGATTTTTTAATAGCAGCTCCTTCCGTCCACCAGTGCAGCATTGATCTTACCAACTTCCTATATCTCTGCGATTATTTAGGGATTCCCATAGCACCAGAGAAGACATTAGGGCCAGCAGTAGTTCTCTCCTTTGCAGGAATTGAACTAGACACGATGTCCATGGAGGCTAGACTTCCAACAGATAAGCTAGAAAAATGCAAGGGCCTAATTTTTGTATTTTTGCGTCGAAGAAAGGTTACTCTTAAAGAAATCCAGTCCCTTGTTGGAGTTTTAAATTTTGCATGTTCTGTTGTCGTTCCAGGTCATGCGTTTCTGTGCCGCCTGATTGACCTGACCAAGGGCATTACGTCTGCTCACCATTTTATCCGTTTTAACAAGTCAATAAAAGCTGACCTTACAATGTGGCAGACCTTTTTACAGGCGTTTAATGGTCGTTCCTTTTTTCTTGCTGACGGTTGGTCCAATTCCGCAACACTTAATCTATACACCGATGCCTCCGGAAGTTTAGGTTACGGGGCTATTTTTGGTAATTTCTGGTGCTATGGTGAATGGCCAGATATTTGGAAGAGCTTAAACATCACCATTTTGGAGCTTTACCCAATAGTGATAAGTGTGATTCTTTGGGGTGAGCTCATGCGAAATCAGCGCATAGTCTTTTTCACAGATAATGCTGCATTGGTGGATATCATTAACAAAGCGACATCACGCGATGCCACTATTATGGTTTTCGTACGCAAATTGGTGCTTACTTGTTTGCAATTTAACATTCTATTTCGTGCCCAGCATGTGCCGGGCATTCATAATGAACTGGCGGATTCTTTATCTCGATTGCAGGTAGCGAAGTTCAAACAACTAGCACCGGTAGGCGTACACCCATTACCAACGCTAATACCATGCCAATTACAGCCACAACACTGGCAGATATAACAGCTACACTAATTCAATCTAGCCTGCAGCCATCATCCATACCTACGTATCGTCGGGCATGAAAACTCTATACTCGATTTTCTGACTCAGTTTTTAACACCGCGTTAGTTACTCTTCCTCTGGCACCATCCAGTTTAGCATTTTTTATCGCATACATGTATCAGAACCACTACGCAGCTTCTACAACAAACACCTATGTCTCAGCTATTGGCTATTGTCACAGATTGGCGGGCTTTCCTGATCCCAGTAAAATATTTTTTATTAAGGAAATGCTTAAAGGGTATGGTAAGCTTGGTTTTCGTGTCGACGCACGTCTACCTATAACCTTACCCATTCTTAAACAAATTTTGAAAGTTTCATCTTCCGTAGCTTCGAGCACGTACCGGGCCTGCTTGTTTAATGCCATGTGTGCAACGTCCTTTTTTGCGTTTTTACGCATAGGAGAAATAACAACTACTCCTCAGTCGTTGGCAGTACTACAGCTTAGCCAAGTTGCTAAGCTGGTTGACGATGCAGGTACCAGAAGTGGCTTGAAACTTACGTTCTTAAATTTTAAGCATTCCTATAATCAACGTCCCATCTCAATCAGTCTTACTCGCCGGGAGGATGTATGTCCAGTACAGCTTTTATTGGACCACCTTTCCAGGCGTGGCTACCAGGAAGGTCCATTATTCCAAACTGTTGATGGCCTAGCTGTATCGCGTACCGTTTTTACCGCACACTTGGCCACGGTATTTACCCACTGTGGGTTAGATCCAACAAAATACAAAGGCCACAGTTTTCGTATAGGTGCTGCCTCTTATGCTGCGGAATGTGGTTTTTCTGACGCGCAAATACGACTCATGGGTCGGTGGAAATCCGATGCTTTTAAAAAGTACATTCGCACCCCTAACCTCACCGCATGACTCGATTTAGCGTAGGGTTTGATGGTGGCTGCATTCTATCGACAGTGTTCCTTATTGGCAGGGGCCAATTTGTGAATTACTTCATATGGATTAAACCGTTTCATATATAGGCGTAGCTCAAGTTCTCTTTTAGTATTGGCAACTAGATCGGTAGCAGGGGCTACTACGCAGATCGGAACCATATTCATTCAGTTACAATTGGCTAACCGTGTTACACTTTGTTCATAATTCTCCGACAAAGACAGGGGTCATTGTACGGACGCTTGGTTATACCCGCCAATTTCTTCACATGGCGCATAGTTGCTCTTCGACACCTATTATTTCCATCTTTGTCCGTAGCAGGGGCTGCGACTAGCGTACAGTTCTACATAACATTACCTTGTAATCTGACAGTATCTAACCTGATCTACCTGAACCATGGCAGGGGCATGCCTCGGGTTGGATCGCTATTCAGGTTATTTTATTTGTTAGCGCTAGCTGAGTGGTTGATCGTCATGTTGGGGTGGGTGGTTGCCACCTCTATTCCTAGGAGGCCGTGGCGTTTTATCGCCCCCACCTTTCCTGTGCAAAACAATTAATTATGTTCCTTAATTTCACATATGCTGTAATTTAAATTTATACAGCTAATAAAGCGGCTTTGTGCTGAGGCACATAGCCATAATTATTCCAAACAGGTGTTTGTGTCATAATTTCCCAGGAAACCGAGCTCAACATGACGATCAATCATCCATAGCATATAGTTTAATTGGAATAAGGGGAAAAGTGATAAAAGTCGCCTAGTGGAAAACCGGCTTAAGACGCTATTTATACGCTCGCCTTCGTGTTTAATGATTACTTAATGTAAAGTTTCAAAGTTGTAACTCAATTCTCTTTGAGTTTTAGCATTTTATTTTTAGTATGATGATATTTGTGTTATTTGGTTTGCCGGGGAAGGTGCATCCCCTGATACAGTGCACAATGTCAAAAAATACTGTTTGTGAGGTCCAAATGCCTATATTCATGAAACATTCTGACTTTATCGATTTTAAATGTGTTTTATTGCTTAAAATCTCAGTTTTACGAGACTAACCAAAATTAACGTAGAGAGTCCCCGAAAGAAGGCCTTTTAAATTGTTGTGATAAGACATGGTCTAGCTTCTTATATATTCTTGGTTTGGCTTCTGTTACAATGAGAAATATTTATTGTTATTATCCTGACTGTGGGGAACAGATATTTAAATTACTTTTTAATGTAAAGTGGACCCTTGCCCACCTTTGAGAGCTATATCAGATTTACATGTCCTATTTTGTTTTCGTGGCATTGCTGAACCAGGTAAAGTATTTCAACCAAATCATTTCGCCCCTCTCGTGTTTGATGATGAGCCAGCAGGCGGAGAAAAGAGAAAGTTACCTGCATAAAAAGTCTTCCCAAACCTGCAAAAGTCCAAGTCTAAAAAAAGTTCCAGTGTAAAGTTGGTTCAGTCTAAGATTTCATTTCCTTCTTTTGTCAGTGCACCAGGCCCCAAACCTTATCCTACTGACACACAAAAATATATTGCTCCTGATCCGTTGCAGTTGCTTCTGCAACCAATTTACCATCTACAAGTTCAACTATAACTACTTCCCAAATTCACTTCATGCACGAGTATGATATTGCTACTTATAGAGAGAAAGCCAAAACTATGACTGATTCGGAAATTGGTGTTCTAAAAAAATGTGGTCAAACCCGATAAAACATACTCTTTCCCAACAAGAAATGGTAGAAGTTTTCGTTTGAATAGCTGGAATTACATCTTTGGTTAAGCAATAGCCACGATGGTGGTTATTGTCTTCCCTGTCTGTTGTTTGGGGATAGATTTCCAGATGAAACCCTTAAAAAATCTTGCCTAAACCGGGATTTTTTTGTCAACCTTTTAAATGTTGGAATGATGCTACTCGAAATTTCAAAAATCATACAGGTAAATCTGGTTCCTCATCAGCATGCTTACATAGCAGCACATCATGAGGAACCTTTTGGTCTATCCAGGAGTAGTTGTCAGGTAAAATTCAGCTAATTGATGTGCTGATCAGTGAACATAGCAGTAAGATTTCTGAGAATAAGAAAAAACAATATCACAACTTGTGGGCGTCTATAGGTTTATCTTTTAGAGGGCTTCCCAATATTATCCAGAACTTGGAAGTTATTCTCGGGATGGTGTTGGTAATTTCATTGAGTTATTGAATATGAGGGTTCGTGCAGGTGAAGTTGGTCTTGAGTAACATCTGAAGACATGTACAAAGAACGCTTCATATATTTCAAAGACTAGGTTATTACTGAAAAAATTAGATGAAATTAAGCAGAATAGGTTCTTTTCAATTCTTGCAGAAGCAGAAAATTGTTCAAATAAGAAGCAAATGTCTCCAGTTTTGCGATTTGTCGACAGTCATTTGAACATAAGAGAAGACTTCATCAAATTCATACATTGCAAATGGGGGCAGATCTAACAGCGGTTATTTTAAAAGCATTCCAGGTGATCTGAGTAAAAGTTGTTAGCCAATCAGCGCGCACTAGGGGGCCTTCAAATAGAAATCCATACCATACTGCCTTGCAAGCTTGCAAAAGTTTTAAAATGGCGGATAAAAACAAAGCTAGTGAAAAATATAGTCGATTTTTTAAAGATTTCTTCGCTGGGTTTCATTAATTACTGCTTACATGCTACTCTTCGCGCTGGGTTTCTTTAACTGATCGACATACTTGTAGCAGTCGCCGTTTGAAAAGCTCGCGAAACTTCTTTTCGATACCACCGAATGCTTCAACGATTCCTTCAACCGTCGAATGTTTTGAACCAGGATTCCTTATGGAATGATCACGAAGTTGTAGTATGGCTAGCTGAGCAGCTCGCACTAGCGTTGGATCTCGCACAAGTGGTAAACGATCGTGCGGCTTTTCACCTTTAGCAGGGTCGAAATCGCTATAGGAAGAGCAGAGGCCACTATAAAATGCAGAACGAAGTGATGGTATTTTCTCCAGAGATAACTGCAGATTATTGGGTGAAAGATTTTTATGGAAGACCATAGCTAATCGGGAAGATCGAGAAGGATCTCTTTTGGAAACTGTTGACTGCCAGGTATGACTCGATTCTGATTTTGACTCAATAATAGGAGAACCAAATACATCAGCTGTTAGAGCACCGTCACTGATTTCAATTCCCATCACCTTGTCAAATGGAACATCAACTCTGAATTTGCACGAAGAATGTGGAACATGGTGTTGAACAGATAATTTCTGGTTTCTGCTGTTCAAGTAAAACTTTGCTTCAAGTCTTTCTTTGGATACACGCTGATCAACCCTATTCCATGAAAATGAGGTTGAACCTGTTGAACTTTGGACTGAAACTGAGTCAAGGTGGCATGTTATCATACCATTTCTCCCTTCCAGAGATTGTACATATTGTGCAGCTGTTTCTTTGGTAATAAAGATAGGTGGAACTGGACAGTTCTGGCCATGTTGCCACAAGTCTTGTTGCAATGCTGCACATTCGTCTGGCGAACCCTCTGGAACTTTAACATTTGCAAGACGAGCAATTTCATCTGGGTTTATTGCTGTTGTAGTTTCCTCATTGACTTCATCCACACTGTAAAGCTTAATAAATTTTATGAGAAAATGTTATGAACATTGTTTTGCTATAAGTTTGTACTATATTGATATTAACAAGTTTGAACTACTAGACATTGTATACAGTATAAATTGTACGGTATGGTGGTATACAGGTATGCATTTACCAAGTTTTCGTCTGTGTTCTGTGGGAACTCAGGTTGTGTTATTGTATGATCTGCTTCATCCATCAGCAACTGGTCAGTTTGATCATCATCAAAAGGTAACTATACAGAGATAATAATTACCTGTCATACAGTCGTTAATTTTCTAAGTCTTGTGTTTTTACTCTTGCTAGCAGGAATTTTTAATGCTACTCAAGTTTATTTGTCAAAGGGAGATAAGCTGAGAAAGAATTATTAAGAGATTGCAGTAGAGTATTATATTACATTATTATATTACATACACTGCACTCCATTGCAATCTTTTTTTAATTCTTTCTCAGTTCTTGGTCTCTCTTACCAGGTGTATATATATACTTTAGTGCAGTATTTAGAGATAATTTGGGTAGAGCGGTCAGTAATGAATTTTTAACAACATTCAAGTGCTGAAGGCATGATAACTTTCTACAGAAGTCCGGGGTCATGCCTTCCAGGAATATTTTGAAATAAATCATTCAGAAATGCCATTTTCTGCATTCTGAGGAGTGTTTTTAACATTCTAAGGGACAGTTTAATGGTTATTGGGCACCTACAGTAATTTGGGTGTCCAATTAGTGTACCGGCATTTCAAAGCCCCTGGAGACAGCCCTGGTTTACCTTAATATGCCGTCTTTTTACATCTTGTGGCTCAGATTCATCATGAGTTGCAAAATTTCTTGACCTCTTCTTTGTTGTCTGGTTTCCCTTGTCCCAGATATGGTATACTTCATTCTGAAACAGCTGTGTGAGAACACATTTCTGATATTCAATAGTGTCAACAGGACCATCTCTACCACCACTGAAAATAAAGTTGCCTTCTTTTGGTCTCTTGTTTACCGTTTCCATGGTCCCATCTGAGAAGTGTTCCAGGGTGATGGGAAGCCCAATTTCACTACCATCTGCTAGTGCTTGGTTGATGTAAAAGGGTGTATACACAACTGCTTGCTTGGTTGATGGGGTGATTGCTTTTACTCCAAAATTTACCACAGCTTGAAAGCCAAGAAGAACTCTTGCCACAACTTCATAATCCTTCCCAGTTAGTGTAGGTGGTGGACGTAGTAGATTATAGTAAACCTCAGTCAGACCAGAGGTGAATGTAGTAAGGACATTAAGAGTGGATTGCTGAAAACCAGTGGTAGCTAAAATACCAGGTATTTTAGATCCAAACGATAGGACACCAATTTCATCAAACTTGACAGTTAGATGCCCATTCTCCTCCTTCACGAACCGTGCTACCTTTCTTAAAGACTCTATCCACTTCTCCTGTGATCCTGTTACCCCTAGACATATGTATGCAAAAGGGACAGGTGACAAATAAACAAGTATACCCAGCACTATTACAATAAATTTTTAAATACTTAGAAAATATTTCTGAGGCCTAGACCCAGATTAAACTCCTGTAATAATGTAATTCAAAGATCCAACCTGCTGTATGGGGCTCTGTCATATCTGATAGAGGCTTATGACTGATTTGTTTTTCAAAATAAGTATACATGAGGAGCAAGTGTGTCTAATAAACTTGTACATGTTCTGGAGTCCATCATTTCAGCAGCTCGAGTAAAAATGTCTGGCATTAGTCAAGAGTCATTTAGGTAGTGATTCATAGAAATAAATTTGAAAAAATGATAGCCTGCTGAATAAAATGATACACCTGTAGCAGTTAAAGGTTGGCCCAGGGTGGGTCGCTAGCCTTGCAAGAGGGTGATTAGGGAATGATGTCACTTTTGATGACATCACTAAGTGATGTCACTCTTTGGATGTCATTAAATTATTTCAAAGAGCAAAAATGCTTCGCACTGCTGCATTTTGTTTAAAATTACCGCAACAGTGTTTCCAACCTTGTACCCAGGCTATTTTCTCCACTCCCCTCTCACTAGGATAATACCCTGGAATATGGTGGTCACATGGCACCCAAAATCGTATTGGAGGAAATATACCGCAAAAAGTACAGCATGACAACTACTTAATAAGTTTGACACTGGCCATATTGACTTGAGAGAAAATCTATTTCCCCTCTCCCTCGATAAGATTTTGTTAGCACCCAGATTTTGGGTGCCTCATGATCACCATATACGAGGGTATTTTCCTGGTGTTTCAACTGTCAAAACTAGCAGATTCTCTATAATTTTATTTCATAATTTCATTAATAATTTCATTTCTCTTTTCCAAATATCTTCTTCTTGGTTTTGATTTAGAGAATTGACCTTAGAGAAAAGTGGGGGGACTAGACCCCCCAGTCCCCTCCCTGGTGATGCCATGGCCTACATAATGGTTTGTGTGGATTATACATACCGTATATTAATTAACTTACCAACTGCACACATGCCTATTTGGATTGATAGGGTTTCAGCAGATCTGATAGCCAGATGCATTGAACCAGGAAAGTAATTCTTGAGGTCAAATGTAGTCGTATTTAACCGTCCCTGGTTGCCAAGATTGTTCTTTGCAAATTCTGATCTGGTTTGCTTTCCTGTATTGGTGCTTTGTTCCTGTAACCACTTTTCTTCTAAGTCCTGGGTGTCCTTAAAAGTCCAAACTGGTTCTGTACAGATGACTGACATGTTTCCTAACAGACTAATATGCTCTGGAGCATCAGGGATTGGGTAAGTAGATCTTGATGGACTGCTACCTGTGTCAACTCTTCTCTGTTTACCATCTGCACAGCTTCGTGGTAACACTTGGACAGGACTTTCACAGTGGGGAAGCACAATCTCTCTTGCATTGGCATATTCCTGGTACAAATCCCAAAGCACTGCCGAATTGTGTCATAATCATCTGGACCAAGGTATACACCAGCAGTGATAACTAATCGATGAAGATTATGACATTCAACAACCTTAAGACGTGAGGTTGTGATGGCAGTAAAATATCTCGACCACTTCAACCATGGAGCAAGATCAGTAAACTGGTACACTAACATCTTATTCTTGGGGGCAATTTCTGATATCTGAACAGATGGTCGTGACAGTAAGTACTCCAGGTATTTCGATACATTGATTTTAGCTACAACTAAATCCTCATGAACTTCGAAATGTAGCCCAATTAACTCAGTCAGTTCTTGTTTCTTCTGCTTAAGTTTGTTCACAATCACAGCCTTTGGTGGGATGATGTTTACTCCAAGAACACTTGCAATGTACTTCCCCCAAGTATTTCGAAGGACATCTTGCAGTTGCTTTTGCCCAAGGCAAAATGAACCAACAATCCCACATGCAAATTCAACAAAATTGTCCTGATATTTCTCAAACACTAAGGGCATTAGTTCTTCTCTAAAAATCTTACCACTTTCAGCTTCAAGGAATGCCTTGCTCAATAGATGCTTATTAGCCAGCAGAAATACTACCATACTGCTCAAATTGTTTACCTCAGATTTGTTATTGTATCCAGTTGTTTCAGCAACTGCTTTTACTTTAGGATATATTTTATATAGTTTATCCCTCAATGAAGTAAACTCTCTTAAAAGAATTGCAGTGTTCACAAACCCATTTACTGTGGCCTTGGTCAACAGAACGTCATAAAGACTTATTTTCTCCACAGCAAGTCCAGTTAGATTGGCATTAATCTCTTCTTCGGTTAAACGGTTAACAAATTCTTTAATGCGGGCTGAACGCGTTCCTTCACTAATATTGCTTTGAAAAACTTCATTTATAACATCCACAGCATTTGGTTTCTTCTTGTTCTCCAGGTTGTCTGGCTTATGTTGTTTATTTGCACGATAATGCGCAATAAATTGTTGTAGGAATTATAATTCTTATCGCACTCGGGATACTCACAATGAAAACTGTTTGGTAAGGACGCCATTTTACTTATTTATTGAGTTTTAAAATATATAGCTGGGTATACAGGCGAAAACGTTTTTGAAAAAGCCCGCCAAAAGTAAAACATGCGCGATCTCATGTTGCTCTCAAAGTACGAAGACAACATAACATGAACGACTAAACCAAAAATGAATACAACACAAATCCAACACAAAATACTCAAAATCTCATGGAAAATAAAAATATTTATTAAATTACCCTAATATACAGAGATCGAGACTCAAAACAAAGAGGATTCTTCAAAATTCTACTCGCCTGTTGAGCGAAATATCGTTGAGATGCAACAGCATGATCCTGGTCTTTTCAGCATCGCATTCTTCTCATATTCCTTTCACGTGAACTACATCACGGTACACTCCGTTTAATTATATTTTACATAAGTTCCATTAAAAAAATCACAAAAAATCAACAATAACATCTTTAGGACCTTTAGCTCAACCTATTTCGAAGGAAATATTTTCACCGAGGTACACGCGCAAAGGACGGCGGTATGGATTTCTATATGTGCTGGAAATCATGCTTTGCGCGTTTGGTACGAGATCACCTGGTTAGCTGACCTCTCTGAATATTGAAGATTGTCGAGGTCAAGGTTATGATAGAGCTGTTGCTGTTGCTGTTGCTGGCCACAGTGGCGTGGTGGCCGGGGGGGCCGGGGGGCCATGCCCCCCCCAGCGATGGTTTCAAGAGGGGCGCCGACACGGACGGTGGGCGCCAAAATTACCAAGAAGGGCCTGGATTAGTGTGTAAAATTTAAATTCTGGAATAAAAATTCTAAAACAATATAACGCGGTACTGTATGTATTCATTGATCTATTTTTATGACTAGAAGTTACTACCGCAAGTGAAGTGCTGCCTCGAAATGGGGCAAAAACCTTTAGCCTACTCCACAGGCAAATATCTGCAGTCTGTGACCAATGTAACTCCCTTCTTGCCCACTCCACCCAAGATTACCCACACCACCCAAGATTGCTCACACCACTCAAGACTGCCCCCTCCACCCAAGACTGCCCCCTCCACCCAAGACTGCCCCCTCCACCCAAGACTGCCCCCTCCACCCAAGATTATCCACACCAACGAAGATTGCCCACTCCACCCAAGATTTCCCACTCATCTGAGATTGCCCACTCCACCTGATATTGCCCACTCCACCCGAGATTGACCACTCCACACAAAATTACCTACTCCACCCAAGATTGCCCACTCCACCGAAGATTACCCACTCCACCCAAGATTGCCCACTCCACTCAAGATTGCCCACTCCACCCAAGATTACCCATTCCACTCGAGATTGCCCACTCCATCCAATTTTTTTTCACCTCTTCACCATAAGAGTCCACAGAGTTGCCTGCGAAGAACACTGGGAAGTCCAATTCAGAAACTAATCTCAGAAACACTTGTCTCGAAAGGTGTGTCGTTTGATAATCTTGTAGCACAAACATACGACGGCGCCGCGAATATGAGCGGTTGCTACAACGGTTTGCAAGCGATCATCAAGGAGAAAGTTGGAAAGCATGTTGCTTTTGTCCACTGTTATGCGCATACGCTTAATCTTGTTTTGTCCGACTCGGCAAGTGTTTCTGTTCCAGTAATAAGCCTCTTCAGCGACCTCGAAGCCTTGTACGTTCTCTTTAGTAAGACACAAAAAATCCATGACTTGTTCGAAGCTGTCCAACGGGAAGACAACCTGAAAGTCCTCTCACTAAAGAGACTCAATACTGTTCGTTGGCATTCGCGTGAGTTTTGTCTAAAGGTCCTTCTCTCTCGTTACGACTGCATTTTAAGTGTCCTGGAAACCGTTGCTTTCGACGCTGCATTTGAGGGAAACCCACGGAAAACGGGCGCTGGCTTATTGACGACGATTCAAACAAAGCAGTTTCTGGCTACCGCGTACCTCTTTCGAGAAATATTCGCGTCCACTGGTCCGCTAAGCCGATATTTACAACGCGTCGATGTAGATTTTGGAAAAGCTTTGGGTATGGTCGAAAGCGCGATTGATGAGCAGGTGGAATGACCCCCAAAATTTGGAAAAATTTTTTTTGCCTCATATGTGCCCTAGAGTATGAAACTTTGATCCTATATTGTTTTTACATTTATTTTATACATACAACGGCTTTTTTTTAGGATTATTAACCGTTAGTGGCTTCGTTGCCATGGAAACGTATTTGTTTACCCTTTGTTTTTGGCCAATAATTAACTTCGAAGTTATTGCCCAAAATTAACCCAAATAAATGTGGGGTAGCTATGAAGGACTGGGTTCTATTTTAAACTCTTCCCAGCCCTCTCCGGATCCAGCACGCCAAATTAGCAACATAAAATCGAAGGCCAGTTTATAATCGAAGATATTTTCAAAAGTAAGATGGGTAAATTTGTCACTAAGAGGCGCAAAAAGCGGCAATTCGCTGGAAATCGCTTTACAAAACGTCCTCGAGTTGATAATGAAGAAGGGGGCGATGTACAAATGCCAGAAAAAGACGCTGGAAAGAAGATTTCTTCAGTGGAAGGCGAGACAAATAATGAGCACATGGCTTCCGGAAATTCAGCTTCTTTTGGAAAGCTGCAGCAACTTATCAACGAAAGATCTAATGATAAAACGTTGGATAATAGTGGTAAAGATATTACTGGTTTCAGACTTTGTGATATGGGACTTATTGCTGATGTGTTTTGTCTGTTGAAATGTCCAGAGTGTGACTGTGTTGGTCTTTCCCTTGAAGAAGATGATGTAAGTCGCAAAGGCTGTGCATCAAAGCTTCGTTTATGTTGCCAAAACTGCAATTAGAAGCATCTGTTTTGGACTTCTAAGCGAACAGAAAAAAGCTTTGAAGTAAACAAGCGTCTTATTTATGGCATGTGGAGAATAGGGAAAGGTCATGCAGGGGCCTCGAAGTTCTGTTCTCTTATGAACATGCCATCACCATCATGAACATGCCATCAAAATCATACAAATATGGTTCTGGTCTCCCAAAGAGTATCATTAAGCTGGTGAAGCCTGTGTTCCAGAGACTTAGTGATGACAGTCTTTTGGAAAAGTGCTTACATGGAAAAACGCAAAATCAGAACGAGGCTCTGAATGCTCTAATTTGGCAAAGAATTCCTAAGGAAGTCTTTGTTCACAGAGACAGCCTAGAATTTGGAGTGTATGATGCGGTCTTACACTTCAATATTGGTTGCAATGCAATTGTTGAACTTTTCAAGTCAATGAATATTCCTGCTGGCAAGTACACTGAACTCGCCTGTCAAGCTGAAGACAAGTCTCGTGTTTCACTCGCACAATATAAAAGCACGCCCAGTGCTAAAAAGAGAAGAAAGGTGATCAGAGGACTCAAAAAGAAAAAGGAGGACAAGAACCAAGAAGCAGAGGGTCTACAGTATGGAGCAGGAGAGTTTTAGTGGTTTCTGAAGCCAAGCAGAGGTATATGTAGCTGTGAAACTTGGTAGACAAACTTTAAACTGTATTTTCTCTGTAGACAAACTTTAAACTCGTAACATTAATATCCCAAAAAGTATCTAGTAGATTTTACTCAAATTTGCAGGGAATATTCCACATATGTAAAGCTATGCAATGAACTAGAATGGTAGGATATGCTTTAATAGATTTTGTATTATTTTGGAATATGTATTCTGATTCCGAATATGTATACTATTGACTAAATAAATTAATAACCACTTCTCTGATCAAAAAGCTTTTAGTCCATTGCATAGACATATTAAAGCTGATTTTATCCCCAAAGTTTCATAGACATTGCTTAAAAACTAATCAAGTTATGGCTGCTGGCGTTTTGACCCAAAGTACGGGTTTCGAGACTTTATCCTGGTAACCATGGCAACAGAATATGTCATTACCACAAAAATATTCATACTTTGTTATGCTTATAACATTCATACAATTTAAATTTTGTTGAAAGCTTTTTTTCTAAAAAATAAATTTGGGGGTCATTCCACCTTAATGAATTACGTAAAGAACCGGAGCGAATTCTCAGATGCGTGGAGCAAATGCACGACTCCCCCAGTGTGACTTGGCAACAACCAAGAATCAGACGTCGAAGAAGAATGGATGGTGAAAATGCCGAAGACGAACCTGCTGAAACACCAGAAGATGATTGGAAACGTAACACCTTTTACCTTTCTGTAGACACGGTCTTAAATTCAATGAAGAATCGGTTTGAGAAGAACCAACCCTTGCTCAAAGCATTTTCGTTGTTCTCCCCAAGTCGCTTCCCAGAGCTTGTGAAGAAATTCAAAACCGCACACAATCTTCAAGCGTGCCATAATACCTTTTGTGAAACGTACAATATAGATGCGTTTAGATGTGCTGACGAATTGTTTAATTTCGCTCGTTCTTTCGAGAAATTGGATTGTTCAACTGTGTACCAGTCCGACGAAGCACAAGATGATGAAGATGACGGGATGGACAGCGAGGACGATGATTATAATGATGATTACGAGAACGACGACGACGACGAAGTATCAAGCACGCCAAATATCGAGCAGAGCGACAGCGGCACCAAGGAAGCTGAAAAACAAACGAAGAAAAAAGTTCCATCTTTCTCTGAAGCTCTTTCACTCCTTTGTAACCCAGATTACAGTTTGGTTGATGCGTATCCAACTCTCTGTCGCGTTTATGCTATTGCTGTGGCCATCCCGGTCAGTTCGTCGACTGCAGAGCGTTCATTTTCTGCACTCAAGAGGGTGAAGACTCGAATTCGTTCGTCCATGGTTCAGGAGAGACTTGAATCGTTGCTTTCAATGACAATCGAGCGTAAAATTTTGCTCAAATACGATAAAGACCGTCTCATCAACTTGTACGCAAAGCTTTCTCCCGAACTGTCAAAAGCTCTACTTTGACTAATTGACTTGCATTCGGTTAATCGGTTGTCTTTTAAAACTGTTAAGTTAGTGTTATATTATGCTCAACGTGCATAAACTTTAGCCTATAGGCTATAGTATATTCTGACTATACGTTATTGACATTTGACCAGGAACAAAATTATTTTCTAACAGTCTCTCTTCAGTCTCTTCGTTCTTGTAAAACCCTATAAATTTCTAAACAAATTGTAAATCTTGATACAAAAAATGTTGTTTTCTAACCATGGGAATTCTGTAAAATCTTTCCCCAGAACACAGGAAATGGCATTTCAGAGACTCTAGATTTCAAAAATTTTCGGGGGAGCATGCATCCGAACCCCCCTAGAAAGCGGTGCACGTTGGCACACATTCGCACCGGAAGTGAGATTTCAGGGATATGGCATACATTTTAAATAATGGATAATGGTAACGAGCCCTTCGCCCACATGCAATTCTCAAGAAAGGTTGGATGGGAAACTAAAGTCTAATTTGGAGTGGCCTAAAGGGCCTGGCCTCGAAAAGTTGAAATAAAGTTTTAAAACGTTTTTCTACTGATCTCGTTATATTTCTGATGTTAAGCTTACGTGGAGGGTGTATGTGTATAATGTACTGCACCCGCTCCTGACGACAGAGCCCATCATTTACATATTAAAGTGCCAATGAAGTGAATTTTTTTCTTGCTTCATTTGAAAGAGCATCAAAAAGTAGGACAATATGCAGTTTACCGTTCCTTGATATCTTTTATAGTTCCAGAGTTATAAGGATTTAAAGATGTCAAAATGAAGAAAAAATATGGCACAAACAAATTGCTGATTCAGCGCAACTTGTGACGTCATGTGGTTTGAATGTTAATTTGGTGAATGTTTAAATGAACTATAACTCAGTTACTATGTGTCAGAATCGAATAAACCTTTGCACATATAGTGCAAGATGAAACACAGTTGACAATATTACCAATTTTGTTGTCAAGGTAACACTGTTGTACCCAGGCCCCTTGCACGGATTTTATAAAACACCATGTAATTATCTCTGTGGGCATAATTTTCAAATTATTATAGTATAAACATATTTTAGGCATGCATAGGTATCACAAGCACTTGTCTGATATTATTTTATCCTTATCAGGACAGAGAAGGTGGTTTATATATGAAATCCGTACAACAAAAATGGGTGATATTATCAACTGTGTTTCATCTTGCGCCATATGTGCAAAGGTTCATTTGATTCTGGCACATAGTAACTGAGCTATAGTTCATTTAAACATTCACCAAATTAACATGCAAACCACATGACGTCACAATTTGCGCTGAATCAGCAATTTGTTTGTGCCATATTTTTTCTTCATTTTGACACCTTTAAATCTTTATAACTCTGGAACTATAAAAGATATCAAGGAACGGTAAACTGCATATTGTCCTACTTTTCGATGCTCTTTCAAATGAAGCAATAAAAAATTTAATTTCATAGGCACTTTAAACAAATTGAAATATCTTGCAAACTAAGAAAGACACGAAAAAGTTGTAAAAGATCTTCTATTAAAATTTCAGGAGTTCTTTCAAATTAAACAAACTTAATTTTTATTGCCAATACCCTTTAAGTAAACAGATAATGCTGCTTTTTCATTGCAGATTGATGGAGAGAATCCTTTTGATCAGAGTGAAAAACAGAAATTCTTTACCCAGAGAAAAGGGGAGCACAAAGTGGGCTGCAAGATTTGCCAGTATCCTGAACAATGTTTCCAGTGTTGTTGGACATGTTGTCAAGCTTGGGCAGGAAACCCACACAGAGGAGGGTAGAAAGTACTTAGCCATTTGTGCAGAGGTTGCAGCAGAATACCTAAATTCAGGATCTGATAGACTGGTTCAGATGTGGGCGTGTGCCTTATTCTGTACACGAAAGGTGAGTACAGGAAGAAGAGTTCAATATGGGCGCCAGGATAAAAAAGTGTACTCAACTCATTCACTACAAAGATAAAATGCATATCTTCATGCCACCATGTAATACTCTCTATGTATGTATGTCTTTTCTATTTATATTTCAAATGGCAAAATACACAACATCCAGGGTTCCAAAAGACCAATTTTTTGTGCCTGAGGTTCAGCAATTGAAAAATTGATAAGCCTAATTTCAGTTTCACAAGTGGGTGTGGGCGTGGGTGTGACCGTGGGTGTGGCAGTGGTGCAAAAGCCAAAACCATTAACAAATAACCGGGTTGAAACAAGTATAAATAAGAAACTAAGGGTATTTTCTCATTGTTTATAGTACATATATACTGCCAGTAACAATTAATACGTTACATTAAACTTGCTAACTCGTTGCATTGCGTCAGATTTCGGTCTCTTATGGTCCTACTTGACATTGTTAAAAGTGCGAGACAAAACAAAATTTTCTACATGCATATATATATATATGAAACATAGAAAACAGTTACGCAGAAAATACGCAGGAAAACCTTCTTTTATCAGTCAGCAAGTAGGCATTAACGCTGATCCCATGCTTCCGGCCATTCTACAGTGACACAAATTTTAAAATTATAAACCAAAGATCGTCTATCCAAGTATTGCGCTTGTCTTTTATGCGTAAACATAGTGAGTAATCGTACCTTTATCATGCGCACTGGCTGCACAAGCATCGATGCCTAACATCCACCGATCGACCACCGACCAAATGGCAGATTATAATAGAAAACGCGATAAAAGCATGGTCTGTCTCGCTGTCAAGGTTTTTAAGTGCCGAGTTAAGTGCTCTTTTGGAGCTTTGAAGCTTTGAATTATTATGTTTCTCATCTGTCAGACTGTTTGCGATAATAGAAATGAATAGTGACCTCGAAATGCCCGCTATCTTGAACTGAAAACTACTATACCTCTGAATGTTAAAACACTTCAATAATATTTACTACCCTCCAGCTAATAGCTGTGTCTAACAGTTTTTCGTTCCCTTGAGAATTAGAAATAGCTGGGCTTTTAATTACGCGCGGGCTACCTGTGGTAGCCGAGTCTAGGTTTCGGCTCTGTTATTTTTTAATTTATTTTTTTGGGGGGGGGGGGTCGTGATCATTAGTCTCCCAGCCGCGCGATATTGCCCCAACAGGCTTTGCGAGTTGTCTCTATTAGAAACACCATTTAATCGAAAAATTACGTCCATGGCACCTTTGTCTGACTACGTGTTCGTCG
This sequence comes from Corallium rubrum, assembly GCA_964035015.1. Lineage (NCBI taxonomy): Eukaryota > Metazoa > Cnidaria > Anthozoa > Scleralcyonacea > Coralliidae > Corallium > Corallium rubrum. Next base: position 180,868 of record CAXIUP010000099.1, read on the forward strand.
AAAGAAACAACAAGGAATCAATCTGTCGGCGATATTAGACATTGTATGGCCGTTTTTAAGAGCGAAACAGAATAGCCAATTTAGAAACCCACCAGGATCTGTTGAAGTATTTATAAAAGGTAAGCTGTCTTGTTTATATTTAATACAGACGCGAGAAAATGCCGTATTGACATCAGTACCTAGGCCGAAGCCTTGACTTGAGGACTAGTAGAGATACAAGAAAGAGCCACAGAATATCAAAGAACATATACATGTTTACCTAGTAGGCACCGATAATGCAAAAATATGTTTAGATATGTTTATAGTCGTCTACAAATCGCCTATCGTGAAGGTGTCGTATTTCATTTGGAAAATGTGTTTCAAAACATGTTTAAATAGTTCCTGTTGGTACGATTTACATGATTCTACATCGGAACCATCGCTTGAATCTGCCGAATTCAGCACTATGGTTTTTGTGGTTTTGTCTAGTCTACTGAAAGTAATAAGATCGTTTAATTTTTCGGCTAATAAACTTGTTTACACCAAATGTAAACTTACATGTAACTTGTCAGAAAAACGCAACATTTGTTATCAAAACAATCTTTACTTCAAAGTATTGACAAAAAAAGTATACAATTCCATAAACAACAAACCAATAGTGATTTAGAACTGTTAAAACTGATAGGCTCAGATGAGCGGGCTCGATCGTGGTGTGTTTAGGAAAATAATACCAAGGGATGAAACACGGATTCTTCCTTGTTTTGAACATCGTTTTAAGCGCCTATAGGTATTAAAATTGTAAGACAATTGAGCGAAGTACGTAGTTGTCAAAATGATTCATTTATCAAAATATAAATCAAAATGATGCAAAATATCAACTTTTAGCCGTGATTTTGCAGCTAAATTACATATCGTATTTTGAGATGTGTTCCGCAAGTAGCTAGGACACTACATCATCCTTGACACTTCGGATAGCTACGAAATCCTACAATAAGCTTTTCGGATAAAGCGTGAAGTCTCAGAATTATTGATTTATTGCACATTCATCTGACTCTGAGTTTCAGTAAGTTCCAGTATTCGAACGGTGGCTCCCGACGTCACGATACGAAATGTCCTGGCTACTTGCAGAACACATTCCACGTTAAACGTTTGGTCATTTCCCCCCCCCCCCCCCCCCCCCCCACTTTCCCCGTGTTTTCAGTGTTGGCAAGCCAAGTTTCGTAAAAATCCCAATAAAGGTCTGAAAATATCCCAAGAATTCTCTATTTTTACCAAAAAAATCCCAAGAATTAACAGCTTCATTTACTGACTAGTTCCCAGGTCTCTATCGCGGTTTTTCCCCGTTGGCATCGACATCTATAGCAATCTGAGCCCACTGTATCAGTGATACTTCATTTGGAGAAAGTACTTCATCTTGTCTAAATCAAACGAATACATAGGCTAGTGGAGTATGATCACTGAGTATGATCAAGTAAATTAAAAAAAATAACAATTAACATTGAAATCAGCTTTTTTAAACCGAAACTGTTTGCTCTGGAAAAATCCCAAGAAAAATCCCAAGGTTGAATCCCTGAGAAAAAAATCCCCAAAAAATCCCAACTCCTTCAAAAAATCCCAAGATCTTGGGATAAAATTCCAAGGTTGGCAACACTGACCAAATCGCTTCATGGAACCAAGTACTTTGTATAAGACCATATATAGAGAATTTGTGCCGAGCGCTAATTTAAGGTCTATGCCAATATTTGCAGAAATCAATAGCCCGAGTGAACGCCTAAGCAGGCGTCTTGTTTAATAGAAGGCTGAGAAATATAGTATAGTGGATGCGGCAACAACAGTTTTGTAGTGCTATGGCATATTAATTAAAATCGGTGGGAAATAGAATAACAGTGGTTCTGTCTAGTTCATTCTGTCCAGTTATCGGTCGTTGAGCTGACTAGACTACCGAGTCTCGCAAATACTTATCTACTGCGTCTGAAATGCACCAAAGTATAATAATATTTCGAAGATTATTCAATATAAACATGTAAATCCATTCCTTATTGAATATTCAATAACCTCCAATCCTGGTCGTCACGTCGTGAGTTGACAAATAATCCTGCTAACCATGCTCGCGCGATAATCCGAAGCGCAGAGTCAGAGCGAGAGGTAAAGGAATGAGAACGGTTAGAAAAGGTTAAGGAGTCTGAGAACGTCCTAGTTTTTTTGGCGTAGAGCCTGAGAACGTCCTAGAATTGACAAAAACTAGGACGTTTCCTGTCTTCTGCACCCAAAACTAGGACGTCCCCAGACTCCACGCTTAGCAGCGGAAAGGCAATGACGTCTTTAACGCGGATGTGTTGACATGTAAAGATGAGTCAACTGTGGTCAAGGTGTTGGGGATTAATAAATTAACAGCAGGATATTACAGAACAAAAAGCCAAAGCAATCTGCCAACTATGGATATTATAATTTATATTTGATATGTTTTACACTGTATTGCTTTAAAACTAGACAACCTAAATTATACTTTCTGCTTGCCTAGTTTTTAATTTTTTCCCCCTAAATTTGAGAAACCTTGAACTAGGGGTTCCCAGGTATAATTGAGCTCATTTGGCACCCTGCAACATCTGTTAGTGACAATGATATCCTGGATCACTTCAGAGATGTGTTGGCACCATATGTCATTGAGAACCAAGTACCACAGACAACTGAGTCATTCCTTTCCCCTATCAGCAGATCATCTCATTAATCTGGGGATCGAGAGACTGGTTAAGGACATCGAAGACATTCTTTTGCGACTCACAGATGGAGAAAAAGAAGAAAATGTGCTGATTGACCAAGTTCATAATCAAACATATACAATACCAGTACTGTAGACTGTTATTAAAGTAACAACCCTTTAATCCATTGCTCTACTACCGTGCAACTTTCAGGTTCAAACTTTCCTGATCTCTGATAAGAGAGGCCGTGCTGGTGATCAAGTCAAGGACGACCTTATGATTGCCTTTAGAGTTAACAAAGTGCGGAAAGAATGTAACGCCAAGTCAATAAGATGTAATGCACTAACTAATTTGGGTACTGCAGTATCAACTCTGAATTTAGGTAATGATGAATAATTATCTTTTACATTTTGATCAGACTTAACACAAAACAACTCAACACCACTACAAACATACTGTGATACTGATTACAGGGGTGTCAAGAAAAATTTGCCAAATAGAAAACAACCCAAATTCCATACCAAGAGTCTTACATTGTACAAAACCTTTTGTATAATGTGATACTTAGTTTCCCCATCCTATGTAGTAGAATATCTGTATAGTATTTTCTCCGAGCCGGGCGACGGGCCGAAGGCCCGGAGCCCGGTGAGGGTGCTAATCTCGACACGCGTGGAGCCATTTTACACGCGTGGACAAACGTGATATGCGAACGAATTTCTGTGATCTGAATATTTATTTATTTGTATATATGTGTGGACGGACCATGCGCGGTTAAGATTGTGAGGCACTGGGGACAATATAGTTCTTTACAAAAAGATTTGAACTAATAACATAATTTATTCTTGACAAAAAGACTTGAGAAAGGAGTTTTTGGGAAACGTATATCACTTTTGAAAGAACAGAAACAAATCAACATCTACGTATAAAGCAAAACAACGTCTTGAGTAGAAGGAAACCCGTCAAACCGAAACTCAAAAAGAGGAGAAAGCAAGAGTGAAACTTGAAAACCGACGAAGAAATAAAGGCCGGCGAAACGGTTTAAGTTTACGGTAAAAATATAGAGCAGCCGCTCTCAGTAATCACGAACATTTAGTAGCAAAACTGTTCGAGTTTCCCACTTTCCTTACGTATATCCTATCACTGTTAATTTTTTTTTCTCTATTGTGTGTCCTTAAAATTTTATCTGTGGCTGCCGTCTTAAATTAATATCTTTTTTCAAATAGTTTTCTTATTGTCAAAACCACTTGTGACTAACGTAGCTTGTCCATAATTTGGCATAAAAATCGGAAAAGGAGCATTTTTTCTTCTGTAAAACGTACAAATGCTGTTGAAATATTTATTAACATGTAGGTGAAAACAATTTCAGCACTTTGAAATGTCATAAAAGAATATTGCCGTGGCAGGCTGCCAGGTTTGAAAAATTTTTTCAGATGCTGTAGCGATGTTTTTTGTAAGCATGGAAAGAAAGAAGTGTACAATATATCGCTAATATTTTGACAAAATTTTCCCGCCTGCCTCGGTAGTCTGGTGGTTAACATAGTCGACTTGCACGGTAATATGGTCGAGTTCAAACCCTGGAAGCGACGTGCAATTTCCTTTACATGTATCTCAATGTTTTTCACGAAATATCATCCTTAAATTTTTCTTTGTTCCTCGTTACATTTTCCTTCAAAAAATAGATTTATTAAAACTGCAGGGCTTTTTTATTTCAAATATTCTACTAGAATTAAAACTATATTTTAATCAACAGGAGTGGCTATTTCCAGTCCCCCAATAAAAAAGAGCGCAAGGGGAATATCAGGAGGTATTTCCAAAAATTCATGCAAAAGCGAGCGAAGGGTTATTGCGTTCATGTATTTCTAGTACAAAGATAACCAGTGATGTTAGGAAGTCGTCTGAGAAGATGAAAGGTTGTTTAATGAGGATAAGAAACTGCACAAAAAGGAAGATTGGTTTGGACACATTGAAAGAATATCTAGGAGGAGGATGATCGGGTGAAGAGATTTAGGGAGATCATTGTTGGGAAAAGGGAGATCTTGATGCAAGGGAGGTCACTATTGTTGAAGGTTAGCAAGGTAGAGGTGAGCAAATAATATGTACTCCGAGCAAAAGATCTGCAGTATTGACTGTCTTATAGCATGAAAAATATACAATATTTTAGTGGTGAAAAGACGTTATTCATAAATGGTCGACAATTTTAATTTATTTTAAGTTCATATAAACTAGAAATACATAAATGCAACAACCCCTCGCCTGCTTTTATATGCTTTTTTTAATACACCCCACCCATCTCACCTTCCAATTAAAATAAGCACTCCTGATATACAGCAAAGACAAATGATAATCCTCAGGATAATTACAGAATTTATGATTAGGATGACTAAAAGAAAGTTGAACATATCAAAGGAAAACTGACATATTTCACATTAAACTCTGGTTGTAAAAATATATTGTTTTTAGCCTTTTAGGAGGTTTCCAAAATGTTAACAGCTCAAAAACTACATTTATAATAGGAGATAAAAACAACAGACAACCTTTCAGTCTGTATAATACAGGACAAAAGAAAATGGACAAAGCCTATGAGTATTTATGATAACTGATAAGTTATCCTATGACTGCTTGCAATTAAGTCAATGAAAAACATCACGTCCACAGTAGCAAAGGGAAAGCACGAAAACGTGAAGCTGTATACTGCTTAATGGGCAAAAACTTGAAAACAACATATTAAAGGGACAAGGTATAAAACTTTATATGATAGTTGCTAGATTAAGTTTACAGTAACTGACGAGTGTCTAAAAGGGTTCTATTTAAACGTCTTGCCGTTCTTGGCGTTTACAGAATATATTAATGAATAAATGCTGATTACAATCAGCAAAATAAATAAATACAAATGTCCTGAGTGACCTGTGACCACAAACACTGCAATAACAATTCAGATCGAGAATTTGTTTACCTGCTTTACCATACGGCGTTTGGTTTCTTCAGGTTTTCTGGTTTCTCTTCAAGATATATTAAACCGGCTGTTTGTATCCTGCTTTTATTCGTTGTTCTGCTTCTTTCCGTTTAAAACGAAACCATTTGAAACCATTTTCTTTCGCAAAATATGGAAATTATATAAAGTTTGCTTCAAAGCTAGTCCCCAGTGCCCAATTATTTTTACCGCATGACACCCTACGACGTGTATATATATATACATATATATATATATATATATATATATATATATATATATATATATATATATACAAACTATTTCCAGATTTTGTCTCCCTTGCTTTTTATACACGCGTGTAAAGTGGACTTCACGCGTGTCGAGATTAGCACCCTCACTGGGCTCCGGGCCTTCGGCCCTACGCCCGGCTCGGGGATTAGCCCTTATGACCTTGTTTTGAAGCAAGAATTATTTCAAATTTTACACATAAGAAAACAAGTTCATAAGGGCTAATTTATATGCATATTGAAAAGAATATTAATTTGGTGGCCATTTATGAATAAGGTCTATTGTGTTTCATACAATTATTAACTTGCCATTCCTATAATGCCTTTATAAGTGTACACATACCTCAACTATATTACTGTGATCTTACATACAGTACATCCATGTTGAAAAAAACAATGTATTCTCTAATGTTATATTTTTATAGGAAGGGCGGATTGCCAGACCAGGTTTTATTCCCCCAAAGAAAGATATATATGTAAATAAATATTATTTTCATCTGATGGCCTGGCAAAGCTAGACAAAGGTTTGTCTTGAAACATTTGTGATCACCAAAAACATATTTAATTCTCCTAAATATATTAACAAACAGTTCACTTCTATTTACTTCATTACAGCCTGTTTTGGAACATGTACAGTACAGACGAGAATGCTGCAAACACATCTACTGCAACCAGTAATGCAAGTCAGGACAATGATAAAACAAGTGCATCTACAGTTAGCACAGGTCAGATTTTACAGTAGTTTATAAAATAACATTTTTATACTTTGTATATTTTCAATTAAATTCAGAAGGTTGAGTTTGACATCAGTGGCAGAAATGATGTACATATTGTATAATTTCTGTATATCCTTATTAACCCTTTCATGCATTGCTTTCAGAGATGAGTAAAATCTTTTCTTCCCCTTGATGAGTAAAATCAACTGGTGTTAGAGAGAATAAAAAGATAAAGTTGTTCCACAACAACAGTGCACATGAAAGGGTTACAAGGGTCTATATTTTGAACTCATAAATAGGTAATTTAATTCCATTGGTTCATGCATAAATTGCTGGAAAATCAAAAAAATAAAATACTAACTTCTTATTAACCGAACGCGAGGTCTTTACAGAGAAATATTGGACCGAGGTCTTTTTGGTACAGACCGAGCCCGTAGGGCGAGGTTTGTACACAAACACCGAGGTCTGATATTTCTCTGTAAAGACCGAGCAAGCGAGGTTAATAAAAAGTTTATTATATGGCATTTTGAAACAACAAACCTTACATTTATACCTTGTCACGATACGTACTTTAGTCAGTTTAGTGTGACCTCGAGCGTGTGACATAAACTCATCGTTTTCAATGTTGTTGCTTTTGTTGTCATCGCATTCGGACTCCTAAACTGGCTTCCAGATTGCTCTCGTCCCAATCATACATAATTTAGTCCTCAGGTTGTTGAATTCACAAAATTCTTGCGGTTTTCTTTCGTTGTTTAGTTGCAAACAACATGGCTGACAATATCCGTAATCGACCGATTGCGGAAAATAATCGACCGGCACGTGACACGTCTCGGCCAATGAGAACACACGATTTCAACGGAAGTAACTTGTGCCATATAATAAAGAACATTATCACCACATACAGGTGTACTACAATAAATACCATATACTGTGTCTCAAGTTGTCAACCCCTTCAATGTGGATTCCCTTTTAAAGAGACATGTACATGTACATGCAGGCAAAGTACCAAAGGGTTGTTCCTTCAATACCATAGTGATTTGACCTCTCACTTATTTGTATTCCTTTTAGCATTACTGGAGGAGAAAACACAGGCTCTGACTTCAAAAGAAGCAGAGTTGCAAGCCAAAACAGCCAAAACAGAGGAAGCTCTGAGAGAAAGTGAAAATAAACACCACCAATTGGCTGAATTAATTGTTAGTAGAGATGAAGAGATTTTATGCCTACAAAATGAAATTCTAAACCTGCAGCAAGAGAACAGCAAACTAAAAATAAAGCAGGAATCAGGAAAGGATGCCCAAGGTTAGTTGTAAACATTGTATAAAATGTAAGTTAACACTTCTTTAACTCTGTAAGTTAATAATTTTCTTTTTTACTGATTATGAAATTATTAGTATGTATATTGTACTGTTCATGTAGGGCTTCCCTTCCAAGTTCACACACTAACAACACCAATTGAACCTCGACAGAAGAAACAAAAGGCCAAAAACCAAACAAGTACAGGTATGCAAACCCATTATAGTATTTGCATAAAAATATTCAAAGAACAGAAATTATAAAAGTACGATTGTTTCTTGAAATATTAATACCATTTGGATTGTTACTTTAGGAGCTAATAGCTCAGGACAATGCTCACCAACACCACTTGAAACAGGTAATAGCTCAGGAAAAATATGCTCACCACTTGAAACAGGTAAGTTTATCAGCATCACTAAGAACCTATTGTACATGTAATCATCTCATTCAGTTTACTTGGAAGTGTACTTCTTTAGATGTGGCAAATTACTGCAATAAATATACACATGTACTAAGAAAACTTCCACTAATTGAATGTACTGTTCCCAAGTCAATTTCCATGTCAAACTTCTTTATTAATTTGTTTATTGAAAACCATATCATCCATTCCTTCCTATGACACTTGTTATTCCAATTTCTTAGTATCATCCAAGGAAAAAGAAGAAACAGAAAAGAAGATATGTCACATTTGCACTAATGAAAAAAGAAAGGCATTGATGATAAAGTGTATCAGTTGTGGCCATGGCAGCATTGCAGCTGTGTTGGGTTATTAAACATATAAGAATGCTATGAAACATTCCTCTGTTTTTAATTGCAAGAACTGCAAATAAGGATTGCATAAAGTAACACCTTATCTCACTTCGTTTAGATTAAGCTTAAATAAGATTTGTTTATTTCAAGAAGGCTATATAAATAATATAATACGTAAACTACATATTTTCTAATTGCTTGTTCAGTCTGTATCAGTGAAAAAAAATCAGACCTCTGTATACAGATTTTTTTTTCCAATTTAGTTTTTACACTTATTTGTTTTGTAATATAATGTTTGCGGGTATTTCTTTTGTTCTCACAGGGCCATTAACAACTAATGTACCTCATATTCATTTTTGGTAATCTTACCTCAGTTGACAGCAAACCAGGTCTGATTAGAACTAATCATACCCGGTTTGACGCCAACGGAGGTACGATTACGAAAAATGAATTTTAATCAAATAAATCTGAAATCGCTTAAAATGAACAAAAATATAGAAAACACAAGAACTGTCACCAAACTCTTTAATTTATGTATTATTAGTATTAACGAATACATTAACCGAACCAATGTTAGCATTGACAAACATACCATCTAGGCTCAAATTATTACATCCCACGTTACCTGTAGTCGCCTCGTACGATTCTAATGCCTGACTCAAGACTTCGTCAGAAACCTCTGACTCACACAATAGTTCAACAGAAAATTTCTCTTTTAGAGATATTTCTGAATCACAAGAAGAACTTAATGCATCAGATGCTCGCTTCCTCTCAGTTTCATTTATTGAACGTATGCCTCCTGGTGTTCTCGGGAACCGCTTCTTTTTGCCAACCATTAGTATCTTCTTCCGTACAAAACATCTTAAAACGTTCCACTTCTGCCATCATTCAAAGAATAAACTAGCCTGCGAAGCAGGCTGGGAGGCGCGGGCGCGGAGTGGGCGGAGTTGAAAGAGATCCTGCTACTGAAGCAGTAACGTTTTGGACTTATGTGTAAAGAATGTACGCAAAAGTCCCATTGGCTAATCCCTTTTAATTAGTAACTCAGGCCTGGTGTTTCTGCAAAATATCGCATCAGACGCTCTCAACTTGGTATTTTTATGACTTTTATATGGTTATTTAATGCAGGGTTGTGATATTTTGAACTCCGATGCCGATGGGCTTTCATATTGACGACTTTTGAATGATTCCGAGGAGAAAAGAGGTGAGTGTGAAGTGGCATGGCATAATATTTGCACACGGCATCTTGTCAGTTGTGGAACAAGATGGCTAGTAATTTCAGAACTACTCATCACTAAAATATATGTGTACGTATGTTATCACATGTTGAATGAGCTTTCATTTGATGTATAGTTCAAGTTTCTCCGTTAAGTAAAACTCGTTAAAATGTCCAAAATCTGCGAACCGCTGTTCGAAATATAAAATATTACAAATAAACAGGAAGTTGACTTCTCACAAGTGTTAATAGAGAATTTTAGAATTTTTTAAATGATATAACAAATGAGATATATATGAAACAGAAGCTATTGAAAAATGCTATTTGGAGTAGAAATTTCTAGGGAAATATTCTTAAAATGGGGAAACGTCGGTCATTTGATTCATTGCGTGAATGTGTTTATATGAATCAGCCATATAAACACATTCACGCAATGAATCAAATGACCGACGTTTCCCCATCTTAAAAATATTTCCCATTTAGATAAAAACTAGAAATTTCTACTCCAAATAGCATTTTTCAATAGCTTCTGTTTGATATACATCTCATTTAAAAAATTCTAAAATTCTCTATTAACACTTGTGAAATTAGTCAACTTCCTGTTTATTTGTCCCCGAGCCCGGGTGAGGGTGCTAATCTCAACGTGCGTGGAGTCCACTTTACACGCGAGATTAAAAGCTAAAAGCAATTCTGAAACCTGATTATATATCTATTTATAAAATAAGGTGTCCTCTATGCACGCTCTGATTGGCTGGACTCCGTGCATTTATAAGAGAACATAGATCATGAATGACGTAAAATGGCGTAGAATGGCGTCAGCTGGCCGGAAAAGCCCGCCAAATTCCAAAACTACCTCACTTTTAGCTTTGTTTTTCTTCTTATTATTTTATAAAACAAATAAAACATAGCGCTCATGTGCATATGTACTCTTATAAAGGCACGTTTGACGTCATTTGAACACGAAAGAAGTGTAAAGGCACTCGGCTATCCCCTCGCCTCGTGCCTCTACCCAACTTCTTTCGTGTTCAAATGACGTCAAACGTGCCTTTATAGGAGTACATACGCACGGAGCTTTATGTTTTATTTGTTTAATATATGTTATCAAATCCACAACTTGCGCAGTTCGAATAGCAGGGTACTGGTAACTAACCTGTTAAATTATTCATATTATTTAAATTTACGTCAGCAAATTATAATTTATAAATTCGGTTGGATTACGAAATAGTTTTTCAACGATCAAGACGAAAGAAATCTTTGCCAGAAAAAATGGTTTCAGCTAAAATGTACATTAATATCACAATGGAAAAAGACCAAAGCAAGAAGGCTAAGAAGAGATGTGGCAGCGAGAAGAAGACAACAATAAATACGACTTAAAACCACTGAAAAAAGCCTAAAAATTAATACGATAAAGACCGAAAACGATGCTGACCGAAATGTAACTGAAAGAAGAAGGATATGTCCTGAAACTGTTCAAAGCCGGTAAAGAATTTTGCTGTGGTGTATTCTACATAACTCGAGAGGGAACGATTAAGAAATTTTGATACAAACGGCTTTTTAGATCATGAAGAGAACTGAATGATCCCTTGTCATATTTATGGGTCAACAACGAAAAAAGTAATAAGCCGCTAACGAGAAAAACAATCCGAAAAGAGTAGACTGAATTGACAGTGTTTGTGGTGACAAAAACAGAAGAAGTTTAACGGTAGGAGATTCGTATTTACCAGTTTAGCTAAGTTAAAATGGAAGAAATCCTGAAAATGAAAATGGATAAAAATAATATATTGTCTAGAGTTGTCAGTTGAACGCTACTGAGGACGTTGACATTGTGTCTTTTCTTGGCTACTGTTATATCTATTTTTGGATGAAAATTTGTCATTTGGTTCATCTCGTTTCGTTTTTTTTTAATATTGACTTTGCATGTTCATTCGGTGTAACTTTCTGGGATGTTTTCTGAGCTGTGTGTCATTAATACAACAAAAAACAGAAATTAGGGGGATGGAGGAGGGAGTGGGGTTAAAAATGCATATAAAGCGGGCGAGGGGTTGTTGCGTTCATGTATTTCTAGTAATATTTTATATTTCGAACAGCGGTTCGCAGATTTGGACATTTAGTTAACGAGTTTTACTTAACGGAGAAACTTGAACTATACATCAAATGAAAGCTCATTCAACATGTGATAACATACGTACACAATATATTTTAGTGATGAGTAGTTCTAAAATTACTAGCCATCTTGTTCCAGAACTGACAAGATGCCGTGCGCAAATATTATTCCATGACACTTCACACTCACCTCTTTTCTCCTCGGAATCATTCATGATCAACTGAAGTCGTCAACATGAAAGCCCATCGGCATGAGAGTTCAAAATATCACAGCCCTGCATTAAATAACTATATACTAGAAATACATGAACGCAACAACCCCCCGCCAGCTTTATATGCATTTTTTAACACCCCCCGCCCTCTCCCCTCCCCTAATCAATTCTGTTTTTTGTTGTATTAATGAACACAGATCAGAAAACATCGCAGAAAATTAGTTAGTTCATCTGTAGTCGTGTATTGATACACCGAAAGAACATGCAATGTCAATATTAAAAAGAAAAAACCGAGATGAACCAAATGACAAATTTTCATTTAAAAAATATATAAACAGTGGCCAAGAAAAGACACAAATCACACAATGTCAACGTCCTAGCGTTGAAAGACAATTCTAGACATTATATTATTTATATTAATTTTCATTTTCAAGATTTCTTCCGTTTTAACTCAGCTAAACTGTTAAATACGAATCTCCTACCGTCAAACTTTCTTCTGCTTTTGTGACCACAAACACCGCCAATTCAGTCTACTCTTTTCGGATTGTTTTTCTCGTTCGCGCCTTATTACTTTTTTCGTTGTTGACACATAAATATGACAAGGCATCATTCAGTTCTCTTCATGATCTAAAAAGCCGATTGTTTCAAAATTTCTTCATCGTTCCCTCTCGAGTTATGTAGAATACACCAGATCAAAATTCTTTACCGGGTTTGAACAGTTTCAGGACACATCCTTCTTTCAGTTACATTTCGGACGGCATCGTATTCGGTCTTTATCGTGTTAATTTTTAAGCTTTTTCCAGTGGTTTTAAGGGGGTCCCATACAAAAAAGTACGAAATTCATCAATTTTTTATTTTTGAATAATTTCAATCTTTGAAGCCTACTTAATCATCTCTATTACGTTTTATTACTGAAGCGGGAACAAAAAAGCTAATTTCTCTATTATTTCGTGAGTGTTTACCTCAACCGCGTGGGAAAAGTACTGGGAACGAGTTTGTTTTTCGTTACTAGAGCGTAGATTGAGCAAGACGTATTTTGTACGTTCCTGTTGTGTTAAAGTCTGAAGAGGACTTAACTATGTAACCAGTTGGGTAAAGACATCATAAAGTCTCGTAAAGACATCATAAAGACATCATAAAGTCCGTCTCGTAGCAAGTAAAAATGTTTAAATTTTACTTCATATATGTGAATTAGGTGTATTGAAGTATTGCTCTAGTATTTCGAAATGTTTGAATTGTGACTTGGTTTTAGGGTTTTATATAAATGTTTATTTATGGTTGCATTGGGGGCCTTAATAGAGAAAAAAATTTTTTTGTATAGGACCCCCTTAAGTCGTATTTATTGTTGTCTTTTTCTCGCTGCCACATCTCTTGTTAGCCTTCTTTCTTTGGTCTTTTTTCATGGTAATATATTAATGTACATTTTAGCTAAAACCATTTTTCCGTCATGATAGTTGAAAAACTATTTCGTAATCCAACCGAACTTATAAACTATAATTTGCTGACGTAAATTTAAATAATTTGAATAATTTAACAGGTTAGTTACCAGTACCCTGCTATTCGAACTGCGCAAGTTGTGGATTTGATAACATATATATATATATATATATATATATATATATATATATATATATATATATATAAACATCTCGCAGAATTTATTTCCCACTTCCGTGTAATTTCGCGTGTACTCCACGCGTGTCGAGATTAGCATAAAAATATCAAGTTGAGAGCGTCTGATGCGATATTTTGCAGAAACGCCAGGCCTAAGTTACTATTTAAAAGGGGTTAGCCAATGGGACTTTTGCGTACATTCTGTACGGATAAGTCCAAAAAGTTACTACTTCAGTAGCAGGCTCTCTTTCAACTCCGCCCACTCCGCGCCCATGCTTCCCAGAGAGCCTGCTTCGCAGGCTAGTCAGAGATGTAATCAAGGGAGCATGCCAGACTGACCTGTGTTTCTTCTTTGTTCGGAGTTCACAGTGAACTCTATATATACCTGGAAGGCTGACTCCCAATCAAAAAGTGAGGCAAAACATGGCGGCAATGGGGAATTTTTGGACGTCAGTTCTAGGCCCCTACGCGGTCATCTTGGATGTCGGTCTTAGACTCTTAGTCTTTTTTCGCGATCGAACCACTCAATACTTTACGGGAACTGCGTATGTGTTGACCCATTGGCACAAATTCAAATTCAAATTGAATATAGAATTTTGACATAAATGTTCTTAACTTGCTTCTGCTTAATTTCTATTTGTTGATGCTTGTGTCTTTCTCACTTCCAACTCGAGTTTCAACTATATTTCGACTAGATGTTTTTAGACATTGTGGCTTTTCTTGGCCATTGTTTATATATTATATATTTTTGCATGAAAATTTGTCATTTGCTTCATCTCGTTGTTTTTTTTTAATATTGACTTTGCATGTTCTTTCGGTGTCTCAATACATGACTACAGATGAACCTTGCTAACTAATTTTCTGGGATGTTTTCTGATCTGTGTGTCATTTATAATACAACAAAAAACAGAAATTAGGGGGGGGGGGATAAAAAATGCATATAAAGCGGGCGAGGGGTTGTTGCGTTCATGTATTTCTAGTTAGAAGTATAATATGGGGGCATTTCACTCGATTACATATAGCATGTTCTAGGGATTTTTGGTGAAGGAAAATTCGAGTGTAGAATATATACATTTTAAGACCAAACCGGGACCAGTTGCGAAAAATGCAACTACACAGGCCTTCCGGCAGGAATTGAAACCACGACCTTGCGATTCTAGTGCGATAGCTCTGACCACTGAGCCACGGAGGCCGTTGCCGAGAGCTTGATCGCGAGTTCTGTATACATTAAGGTGGTAATGCCAGGAGAGAATTGGGTTTATTAGAAGGTCCCGTTTTGGTCTTAAAATGTGGATATTCTACACTCGAATTTTGCTTCACCAAAAATCCCTAGAACATGCTAAGTAATCGAGTGAAATGCCCAATATTACTTCTAATAAACCCAATTCTCTCCTGGCATTACCACCTTAATGTATACAGAACTCGCGATCAAGCTCTCGGTAACGGCCTCCGTGGCTCAATGGTCAGAGCATTGCACTAGAATCGCAAGGTTGTGCGTTCAATTCCTACCGGAAGGCCTGTGTAGTTTCATTTTTCGCAACTGGTCCCGGTTTGGTCTTAAAATGTATATATTCTACACTCGAATTTTCCTTCACCAAAAATCCCTAGAACATTTACCAAAGATGCGAGCAATAGTGTCGATCATTTGAAAACCATTAACAGCCTGGGAAGATTTCTACCAAATCTCAGCTTCATTTGTATAAATAAAATATACTTTAGAAATACTGAGATCAGTTGCTAAATCAATTATGGCTCAAGTTCTCTCTCTCTATATATAATTGCAACACCGATCGTCAGAGAGAAACGTGGCTCGTTCTCTCTGACGAAGGGCCTTCGCTCGAAACGTTAGACTTCAACGTTCTCTGTTTCGGCAGTATATCTAACCTTACTATATTTTAATTGACATATAGCTATAGCTTAACTCTGATAATGGAGTTGGTTGAATTGACGTGATAAGACATCGCGCGACGCCACGAACTATATAAGTTGAAACAGTTAAAAATCTTTTTTTTTATATTAAAAATGTAACATTATAAAACCGAGTCAATGCAAATAATAGACCTTTCCGCATGAATTCCGTGGATAACACGCTGAGAGATTTGATTGGCTCTCGCAAAACTTCGGACATCCAAAACTTCGGACAAACATTGGACATTAGCCAATCAGATTTGTCAAAAAGAAAGATCACGTGATCCGTTCACTTCATGCGGAAAGATCTATTACTGACGTGGAATTTCGAAACCTATTCGAGGGTGTGGTCACTAGTGTACCTTAATTCATTCCTGCATCGATTCTCTTTGATGTACTGCGGTTATAATATATAGGTAAGTTACCTTGCATATTAAATGACCTACTATATTGCTTTGAAACTGCGTCTAGAATACAATTTTTTGTTAAATAACGACGAATATATATCATCTATATCATGGATGAACTAAGTAGTTTAGTTACTCTCAGTAACTAACCCTTACTTTTCCATCGGTGTCTTTTCCTTAAAGGACATTGGCAACAAAAAATAAGTTTGTATATAATTTGAAAGAACTCATTAAATTGTAATAGAAGATCTTTAACAATTTTTTCGTATCTTTCTTGAAACTGTGCACATAAAAACGCCTTAATGCGACACTGAACATTTCATAACTGATGCTGCTAGTTTGTAAACATACTGTACCCAGCTCCTGACGTCGGAGCCCATCTCATTTACATATTAAACGAATAGGCGAGTTTCAGGGTGTTGCGCGCGCATCGTTTTGCAAAGAAATTGGCGGGCTCTCTACAAAGTAAGCAATGGAAAACAGACTTGCTAGCGAGCCAACAACAGCAGAATAACAGTGTTAAACATCCAGAAACTGTATCTATACTTTGTTTATTTTAAACGGTATGTTTAATTTGAGTGGAGCTTGCCAGTCTTTTTTTAAAAATGACGCGCGCGCAGCACCCTGAAACTCGCCTATTGAAATATCTTGCAAACGAAGAAAGACTCGAAAAAGTTTTAAAAGATCTTCTATTACAATTTTACGAGATCTTTCAAATTATACAAACTTAATTTTTGTTGCCAATGTCCTTTAAGTAAGATACATAAGACTTGAAAGTCGGATGCCGCCCAGACATGGGTAACAAAGTAAAGATCTGACGTTTCTAGCGGAAACTAATCTCGGTAGTTTACCACATTTTCACTTTGCCCTTTTCGCATGCTTCTTTTGGAGTCAAAATGCTTATAATGAAAAGATTTTCCAGAAGTTGTTTTCTTCACTGCTTGTCGGAGTTTGATAGTTGGAGTAATTTAATAATTCATCTAGTGAATGTCCTTCAAGCTAATTTATTTCGCTTCTAAGGCTACGTTCAAACGCAACTTTTTCTAGGCGTTTTCAAAAAAATCTGCGTCCACACGAGAGCAGGAAAACGGCGTTTTCAAAAATTTCCTCTTTGGAGACCGTCTTCGAAAAGTCCCGTTTTTGATAACCGCTGCATCGTTTACGTGTGGACGGAAGGCCCATCCGCAACAATAAAGTTGCGTTTTGAAAAAAATCCGGATACGTGTGAACGTATAGCCTAAGTTTACTCAGTTTTCTGAGTTTTCGACTAGAAGTCGGTAACTAAACTAAAGCCGTTAGTTATCTCGGACATTAAACCCAAACGTCGCTATTGGACGACTGCTCTATATACAGAAAATACAATGCGTTCAGTATAGACCCTTTTAATAAGTATAGGAATACGTAATTTTCACCCTATGACGTCAAATTCTTTTCAATTTCGTTTATTGTCTTAGCTTTTGTATATTTTCAATAGAATTCAAAAAGTTGAAAATGACGTCAAGTGGGGAAAATGACGTAGTACTCTGCACTTATTTACCCTTTATAGGCCAGGTTTCCGGGAGCTCTCCCCTTGCATGACGAGTAAAGTCGTCTGGTGTTAGCCAGAGTAAACTTTAATTTGGGTACAAGAGTAACCTTTAATTTGGGTACAAGAAGTAAATTTTTATATCACGCCGAAAGCCCATCCCATCACTCCTTCTTTGTTGTCTGAAATTTTCGGAGCTAGATAGTTATCTACTCGCGTCCTGGAGTCATTTAATTAGGCAACATCAAAATTTGAACTTAATTATGTCCAAATTATGCAAATTATCTACGCTACCTACAGATTTTGAAAAAATACAGGGTGTCCCAAGCGAATGTCGCCCATCCCGTTTTTGGCCACAGCTTTGTTTGAGTGCGGAATACAAGTTCGAACACATATGCATGTGAAAACTGAACACAGGGAATAAAGTTTGATTACAAATGAAGCAATGCGGCATCAAATCATGTGGGGTTGCTTGGGGTAATCACAATGCTCATGAGAGTTCCATGCACATGTTTGCCATGTAGGCAGAAGTGCATTTTACTTCATCCGTCTTAAGATGGTTGGACAACAATTCACTCCCGAGGAAAGAGCATTCATGGTACTTTTCTATCATGAAACAAGAAGCTCAGCAAGGACAAGGGAAGCCTTTAGGAGAAGATTTCCAAATCTTGACTTAGCATACATAATTTGGACAAGTTCAAATTTTGATGTTGCCCCTTTAAATCACTACAGGAAGCGAGTACATAACTACTTTTATTATATGGCAAGTGTTTCTGAGCGGTCCGTCTACTAAAATAGAGCATTTTGATTGGTTCCTGAGCGGTCGGAAACCAACAGTACGGACCGCTCAGGTTTGGCGGGAAATTTTGGATTTTAAATCTTTGACAAGTTTTTTTATATCTTTTTAAAAAAATTTTGTTTTGTGAAACGGTTTTAAGTTTGAAATGTCTGAGAGTGAGGAGGACCCAAATGCTTTTTATTATCCGGAAGAAGATAATGTTTTGGGAAGTTTAAACGAAACAAACACTGAAGAAATCCGCGACGTCAACACAAACATGAATGAATTCAGCAATTTTATCGCCGACCAACAGCCAAAAAGTACAAAACAGAAGACAAAGTACGATTTACAAACTTGGTATAACTTTTGTGAACAAAAAAACGAGATGAGAAAAGTAGAAGATATACCTTTTGAACAGTTGAACCTTTTCCTTTGCTCATTCTTCAAAGATGTAACGAAAAAAAATGGCGAAGTCTACGAACCCTCAACTTTGACTTCTTTTCAACGAAGTATCCAACGGTATCTCAACAGCAAGGGATCTCCGGCAAACTTGCTGAAGGGGGATGAATTTAAATTGTCCCGAGAAGTCCTAAAGTCGAAGAAAAAGAAGCTGGTCGTCGACCACGGAAAAGGGAACCGTCCGAAAGCCACTCGAGTATTGAGCGAGGTCGAGGAAGACAAGCTTTTTGCCGAAGGAGAGTTTGGTTCTCGAAATCCCGTTGCTTTACAGCGCACTGTTTGGTGGTTGTTGGCTTTGCATTTTGGGTTCAGAGCCAGAGATGAGTCTCGACGTCTTCTGTGGGGTGACGTTTCGTTGGAAAACGACCCTGAAACTGGCAACGAAATCCTTGTTTGGAAAACAGAAAGAGGATCCAAGACGAGTCTTCTGGACGTCGTGCGTTTTATCCCACTGCCCAAGCAACTGGCAATGAACGCTGCCCGGTGATGTATTATAAAATGTTCAAAAGCCACCGTCCTTTGCTAATGAATCAGCCTGAATCTCCTTTCTACTTGGCCATCAAACACCAGCGAAATCCAAACGATAACATTTGGTACAAGAGATCCCCATTGGGAAAGAATGAAATCGGCAAGCTGCTCTCGAAAGCTGCTCAAAACGCTGGTCTGCCTGGACGAGTTACCAATCATTCCGTTCGCAAAACCTGTATCTCAAGGCTTCTAGATTCAGATGTACTTGTCAACTTTGTTGCTCAGTTAAGTGGTCATCACAACCTGAAAAGTCTCGATGCGTACAAATCAGCGTCAACCCAACACCAGCGAAAGATGTCATTTGCACTAAGTCGCACGGAAAACACCGAGCCATCAACTGTCAGCTCAAGTTCCACCATGAGTTCGGTCGTAGATATCCAACACAAACCAAACCAAACCAAAGCATCACAAAAAATGTAGAAGAAGCTGGTATTTTCCATGGGGCTACGTTTGAAAACTGCTCTTTCAATATCCAGGTTATGAGCGGCCCAGTTACTCAAACGCCTTCGAAAACTGAATGCATCCACAAGCGGCGCCGGCTGTTTATTGAATCCGACAGCGAAGACGAATAAATTAAAAGCATTTTTGAACATTTTGTTCTTTTTTTTTTTGGTAGCCAATAACATTTTAGAGAACAATTTTTTAGCTGGCTTCCTTCGCTGTTCTTAAATTAATTAACCATTTACCGGCTTTATTGACAATGTTGAATTTTTGTAAACAAGTTCTGTTTTTATTAAATATCATTTAAGAAGCAATTTAAATTTCTGTTTTTGCTTTTGCCATATAATAAATAGCTTATTGACTGAGCTTGTTCGCTCCGTACAGGAGGATACTGCACGGTCTCGTTCTTTTTTCGCTTGTTTGTGGACCTCGCCTACGGCTCGGTCCACAAACAAGCGAAAAAAGAACTCGACCGTGCAGTATCCTCCTGTACGGACCTCTCGCTCAGTCAATAACATATATAGCTCTGATAATTTTAGACCACAAAGAAGGAGGGATGTGTTTTCGGCGTGATATAAAAATTTACTTCTTGTACAATAATTAAAGAAGGTGTACCTCATAAATGGATGGAGGGCATTTTTTTGGGACACCCTGTATTTTTGGTTTAATGGAGCAATCAACCAATAGCATCGTTGCTTTATAAATATTAATGAACGTAAAACAAAAGATTGTGCACCTTATTTGCCACCCTCAACCTAAATTGTAGCTCATTGTTAACCGCTTTGACGTTCGTCGCGTCTCCAGACAATATAATTCTACGGACTATGCGCAAAACGACGAATATAAGGGGCCGTTTACATGAATCCGGATTGACTTTCAATCCAGATTGAAATGCGAAGTCAAACTGTGTTTACATGTGAATTGGATTTCTGGATTGAAACCCGCATGAAATCTGAAATCCGTAAATATTAGAAAACACGCATGCATTGTTTGTTCTATTCAGCTGTCACGTTTTTCATTCCGGAATGAAACTCACACCGCCTTTACATGATTCTGGTACGAAATTTCAATCCGGAATGAGATTTCAATCCGGAATGAGAACCGGGATTGAACTCCATCCGGAATGAGCTAATCTCAATCCGGATTCATGATCAGAAGCGGAATGAGTTCAATCCGGATTGAAACTCAATCCGGATTCATGTAAACGGCCCCTAACTGTAATGAGTGAAGGCGAACATCATGCATGAAAGCAATTCATTTTAGTATTCAGACGAGAAAAACTGCAGAAAATAATACTGGTCCAGTGTTTTGACGAAGTTGAAAGAAAGGAAGACAGGAAATACATGATTTATTTTGTAATAAAAAGTACCATATAATAAACTACTATAATAACGATAAATGGGGCTGGAGAGCAAGTATTTATACCAAAGAACTGCCGACGCCGAAGGCTGAGGAAACTTGTGAATTGTTAATATGTCGAGAAAAGCGGATAAAAACAAATTTTTTCGCGTGTACGAAGCTTTTAGTGCCAGCCCGGTTAGGTGAGCCAGTTGGTTGTAATATCCATTATCCAACTTGTATGTATACATATACGTTTTATATGAACGATAAGGCTGAACGCAACAAGGAAAGTTGGCAGGGCGTTTCCTATCCTACTCCCCCATCTGAAAATTCGTATTAGGTGGTGTTTATATGGAGGAGGGCTAGCCTTCTTGGTAGGGCTATCTCTAGTAAGAGGGTTGGAATTTACCTCGTGTTACATCAGCTTTTTTGGCAGGACAAGCCCTAGTAAGAGGGTTGGAATTTACCTCGTGTTACATGAGTTTTTTTGGCAGGACTAGCCCTAGTAAGAGGGCTGGATTTCACCTCGCGTTGGCTTGTTTACCAACTTTGTGCACATAGCCCGAAATCATGTTTTCGCAGACACGATTGAATGAATTTATAACGCAACAAAAGAAATAAAATAAATAAAATAAAAAGTTGACCAAAAATATTAGAAAAAGCAAACTTTACAGTGTATACTGAGCTTCGATTTGCTAACCCTCCTAAGACATCCAGTCCTCTTGAATGCCTTTACATGGGAATTGATTTCGATCTAGCCCTCTTAGGCGAGATCTCGGGTGACTGTGATGTCACAAAAATCTAAAATGTTTATTATTAAGGTGGCTCCATACAGTTTCTTGAAAAATGGAAAATACAAGTTTGAGAGTCCAAAACACGTGATTAGACAATTCGGAAAAAGAATAAACAAAATGTTATGCATAGTTAAACATTCTGACAATCAAAAACTTTTTCCAAATAAATAGAAACAGTTGTTTCTATGGCAACAATGACGTTTCAAATGGCTACCAATTATCCTTCCTTCAAACTAGTTTAATTCGAAAAAACTTTGGTGACCCCCTTTTTTTTCTTTAAAACTTTTCTTGAAGTATGAGTAATCAATAGGCCGATTTAAAAAAAACAATTCTGTAGAACGAAATTTTTTAAAAATTATTAAACACGATTTTTCCGGGGGAAGAATTATTCGTTCTACAGAATTTTTTTAAAATCGGCCTATTGATTACTCATAATTCAAGAAAGGTTTTAATGAAAAAATATTCGGGGTCACCAAAGTTTTTTTTGAATTAAATTAGTTTGAAAGGTAATTGGCAGCCATTTTGAACAGTCATTGTTGCCATAGCAACAACTGTTGCTATTTATTTGGTAACATTTTTTTATTGTCAGACTTTATACGAGCATTTGTTTTTCCCCCTTTTGTTTGTGTACCTAATTGGCATCCGTGAGGTACACAAATATGGCGCCAAAAAACGAATGCTCATATAAAGTGTAGTTTCAACCAAAATCTTTAGATTGTACATCAGATATAATTAGACATCTCTTCTAAAGCTCGACCAAGCATTGTATGCTCAACTATGTGTACAAAGTGGCTTTTAACGACATTTTAAAATTATGCTGATGTCAGCAATAATATAATTCAAAACTCAGTAACTCGAGAGGGAATGGTTGTATCAACTTTTTCAGGAAAACTCGTAATAACGATCTACAAAATATATAAAACAACCAACGTTGTAGGTTTGATAATAAACATTTTAGAATTTTGTAATCTCACAGTGTAAACCACCTATAGCGAGATATCGCCTAGGAGGGTTGGCCCTCTAGTCTTGTCCGTGTAAACGCAAACAATTTTTTACAAGGAATTACGTTGAGATGGTGGATCTCGGCAATGAAGGCTAGCCCTACCAAGAGCGCTGGCCATATAAACACCCACTTAGAAGCAATTTTACTTTCAAATCAGAAATTTCATTCAGATGTTGCCACAATTCGCGTTCATTGTGCCTAAGAACTCAGAATTCGTGGGCCTTCCACATGTCAGGTTTATCCGTCTACCCATAAGACCTTGCGGTCCTTGAGGTCTCGAGTGCACTGTAGCCTGTAGGAGCAGAGCGATTAAGGTAAGGTTCCCTGTTCTGTTTGCTAAAATATTCCCCCACTGGTGACCTTTGATACCAGCAAACGTTTGGCATTGTTTGAACGTAGGTAGACAAAATGTAACTTTATTTATGCATGCATCAAGCAATAAATCAGTCTCCGTTTCAGCAAAGTTTATAATTAAGGTAGTAATTTTCGTCTAACGATGCGTGCCGTTCCTTAAACAGGAAAGTACTAATTCGCATATTTTAATTTTTATTGTTAACATAATTTAATACTACTCTTTAGCATATAAACACGTATTAACAAGCATTTGGCTTACCACAGTAGAATATTAGACTAAAATAAGTTTTGCGCAAACGATACCGAAGCAGGAGGTAATCAGTTCAGCTAGACACGTAACTCGATCAATCACGTTGCTAAACTCGCTTAATAGCTTGTGTAATATATTATATTTCTAATTGTCCATATGAGTACATAGAATATAGAATACGTGTTTAGAATCAAACTAAAATCGCAAGCAATAAAAGTAAATGATTTTTTAGAAGCCGTGGGTACAGTAAACAGTCGAACTGTCGAAGCTCTTGTAAGCGCCCAACTTCGTCCGGATATGGTCGAAAAAGGGTTGCAACTAGAGCTAGCCGCTTTAATATACAAGAACTTTAATATACAATTGTGAGAGCTGGTTGCTTCAGTACTAGAGAACAGCTTCGACTGTAGTACACAAATATCTCCACAATTTTGTGAATATGGGGATTAATTGAAGTATAAATATTATTGCATGCATGGTCAATAATTCTCTATTTTATTAATTTTAGTTTTCTCTACAACTTGTGAAAGACTCGTGCAGCAACATAACATGAAGGTATTAAGTTTATAAAGAACAAATTAAAGAAAGTATACATTTAATTTACATTTAATTTGGCAAGGGAGTACGTACGTATACGGTTGAGTTTGGGAAATCAATTTTAAGATAACACTGCAGTATATCAATCAGGCTTTAATCAAGACTGACTTTGTGAATCGGGGTGTACAAAGAAATGAAATTAGGATTAGAAAATGGCATATAGACGCAGTTTACATCACAATTGCGGCAACTATTGAAAAACACATGTGATGTCTAGTCGATAATTTAGCAGTTATTAAACGAATTTGTCTCGCATTTGTTTTCTAATTAAAACAACAATTGTTTCATCATTGCCAAGTTGGCCAACCATGCATTAAACAATGCTGCCTCATGAAGCCCTTTTATATACATGTATATTATTAGCTTGTGTATGAGCTATTGGTGTTGAGATTAAAGCAAGCCATTATGACTTGTAACTTATAGTACACTTATAAACAAAAAGGACAATCATGTCATGACCCCCAAAACAAACTGTTGCAAATTTATATATTATACTTCTTAAATCACATCAAAATCGTGTATCAAACTTTAGAAATAGCTACAACTATAATATAACATATCAAAACATAACTTGACAACGATATTTCTAACTCTACAAGTTCTCAGTAATATATTGTACACTGCATATGCGAATTGACTTGCAGCAAGTCAACACGAATATATACACGAGGAACTTTGATCTGACATCACATTAGAATTGTCGAGAAGATATATTTGTGCATTGCATAGTAATTTTGTATTGTAATACATCAATATAGTATTTTTACTAAAAATCTCAGTCAATGCGTAAAGCATCTAGATCTATTTATACCAGACTAGTATAGTCAAACCAAACTTTAGCAACATTCTAATCGTGGTCTCGTCATGCACAGCATGACATCAGTTCTGCCTCGAAGCGTCAGATGTTCTTGTACTGAACTAGATTGATCATATTTAGGTTACACCATTAATATATGATTATGTAGTTAAAAGGCAATGCTATTGACGATTGGCATTGCAAAGCTAAAAGTACTGCATGACCATCGGTATATTGGCGCAATTATTGTGCCAGTTCTAAGTAAACATATATTACAGGTATGGCGAGCGGCATGGCCTATAGCTTTTAGTAACCAATTCCACAAGAAAAAATCACTGAAAACACGTAATATTTACTGATTATCGTAGCTAAAAATGAATGCCATCGACTATTGGCATTGCCTCTATAAAGAGTGCTGACTATATCCATCACATTTGTCGAGTTGTATATATCGTTTGGCGAGTCATGGCTGATCGATGAGCATAAAAAGCTCAGTTATCAACCAGTTCGAGTTGAATTCTACAAGAAAATATCTCGGCTCAGAACACGCAATATTTAGATCTATAAAACAGCTCAGTCAATCGTTGGGTTCACGACAAACAAACTTGCAAATTACAAACCACGTAAAAGTATTATACAGAGTTCCTAAAACGATTTCTCGAACGCAGTGAATTACACTCAGAGCTCGGGAATTAAGCCTCAATTTATTACACTTTTTAGCGAAAAAAAGACACATTCAGTTCTTTTAATAATGAAGAATTAAAGTATATATGTACAATAGCAATACCTTGATGAATTAGCTAGCATTCGAATGGAAATTTTATGATGAGCATTGTGTGTAAAACATGTCATAACACATCCTTGCACGATATCAGAGAAAATAGAGAATTGTGTATATTGTACATATATAGGACAGTACCTGGCTATATATCGTGGCTTAGGTCAACTGTAGTAACATAATAACAGTTCAAAATGCTTTGTGCCATAACTTTCCATCCTCAATAACTGATCTCGCGGTGGCGTTGGTTTGATGGCTTGTATAAACACCAACTTTCGTTGCAGTCTTTCACTTTGATTTAGTCTCTTGAGTCTTGACAGACTTTTTTTCTTGTCGGTGTTCACGGCACTTCTCCAGATTTATGAATAGTTTAACCAGCTATCGGTCTATCCAAACTCTATTTATGCCAAAGAAATAGATCCCAGAGAACATACGAAGAATATATATTTCAACAGATGTTTTCCCAAGAAAGTTGAAGTTGTTTGACCCCAAAGAGCTTCATCCCCGAGTGTTCAGTTTCCGTTTCTCTAAAACCAGCCAATCAGACGACGTCATTGATCAGGCAAGGCTAGGCTTGTTGGAATAGATCCTTCAATATCGTTAATACTAATGAATTAAAAAGAAAAACGATACGCTTGAAAAGAGCATTATAATTTAAGCTTCGAATAATATAAGTTTGACGTGCCGAATTTAATGGTTTCAAACGTCGCACTTCCGCAGACGTTTTCAGACGCAAATTCACTTCATAAATTACGACAAAAATCTCTGCTTTCAATTCCCTGTTCCTTCTCTATCCCTTTACAAATTTCGTTGGGATGCGACATTCGACGTGTGAAATATAGCAGTCGCATTTCTGTCTCATGTCGCATCAGACGCATCTCAATTCGCAATCGGATTCATATTCGACACGACAGAAGTTGAACATGAATAATTCATATTGGACACGACGTTTATAACCCTCCGACTTGAGTCTTCTAAGCACGCACGTAGACGCACCTTTAGCATTTTACTCTGGCTAACACCAGACGATTTTACTCGCCAAGGGAAGATCCCTGGTTGTTAAGAGGTTAAAAACCTATCTCAATGCTTTATGCTTACCCCTTTGACTTCTAAGCGCGCATGCAGACAAACCTTTAGTATTTTACTCTGGCTAACACCAGACGATTTCACTCGCCAATGGAAGACCGTTAGTAGTCAAGGGGTTAAAAACCTATCTCAATGCTTTATGCTTACCCCTTTGACTTCTAATCGCACGTATAGACGCACCACTAGTATTTTACTCTGGTTAACGCCAGACGATTTCACTCGTCAAAGGAAGACCATTGGTAGTCAACGGGTTAAAAACGGGCCTAATTTTCCACCAGCTTCAATTTCTGGACCTATTTTATAGTCGCGGTTTATTCAGAATAAAACCCGCTTTATTCTGTGGAATTAAATTCGTTTAAAACGTTGTATTCGTCATGATCAGACGGATACTGGATACAACGTCTGAAATGTTTGTTTCCAGTTTAGCCGACGCAGTAACGAATTTTTGCATAAATTTCTACTTTCTAGTGCCGTGTTAAATAATTTGTTGTAGTTGCAGTCTTCTCGTTTCGGAAAAATTCTCGCTCGTTTACACAACCATTGAATTTGTCTGAATTAAAATCGTCGCGTTAAACGAAGTCGCATTGGCGTCGACAAAGTTAATATGAACTAAATTCGTCTGAATTAAATGTGATGATTGTGCGACATCAGCGCGTCAACTTCCAATCCCTTGTCCCTGATGTATTTACTCTATACTCGTCTGTATACTGAAATGTTATGACTAGAGTACACAGTTGAACGAGTGAGAGCGACTATATATAGGCCATTAAAACGCGAGGAAATAAGTCGCCACACATTCGTGTAGGCCCGTATAAATGGTCAATTTGTTCGGCACTTCGGGACCAAGGTAAGTCGCGACTAAAATAAGAACAGGGTTATTTCTCTGTCAGACAACTGTATTTTGCATCTCTCTTAATCGACCGCAACCACTTTTGGGGATTTCATTTTGGCGTTTCTTTTATTACAAATGTTTTTCTTCTCTTGTAAACGACCACCCCGGAGATCGATGACAGACTTATGACAGACCAGACGGCAATAATATTGGCTTTATTATTATTTTGTAGAGTTATTAATTTGATATCCGGTAGTTCACAGTCACGCGCTCTTCATGAAGCAATCTTTTTTTCTTGGAACGTGTCTATAAACGGTGAAAACATCATATCCAAGTTTTACAATGTTTGCTTGTAGCAAGCATATAGTCAAGCGTAAGTCCTACTGTACCCATAATTAAATGTATTTACATATGTTGCCATAATGTTGGCTCAAAATCGTAGCAAGTGATTTACCGGGCGGAAACCGTAATCACAAAATGAATATAAGTTTATATGTGTTGTTTTGGTTAAAAGTGTGGTATCTCTATACTATATCACTTCCTATAATCATATGAAACAGAATTACTGAATTACACGAGCCACAACAAAGATTGTTTGGGCCACAGTGACACCGAAATGGTAATTACGGAAAGTCAAATGCAATTTTGCCAAAAGCGCTAAAGAGGGGGGAGGGGAGGAGAGAGAGGAAGCACTTTAAAAATTTCTAAATTTTACGGTGATCCTGCCTTACCGTGATACAATGCGTGTTTTTATAAATTTCCATGTCATCTTTATCTAACACTTTCCTGACAACTCCTATATGATTTTTCACAGACGTAACTACGTAAACACTAGTAAATAATAATACTATTTATTATATGCATGACAAAATTACTGCAATCTGATTGGCTAAGAGGAGTACAATTATATCGTCAGTTGCACTCTCCGGAGTGCAAATTAATGTTACCATGGTAACAGTGGTAAAAAATAAAATTCAAAATGGCGGCGTATTTTCAAATTGAAAGATTTTGACTTTTCCAACGACTTGTGGAACACTTTCAACTGAAACTTTCATGTAAATATTTGAAGATCAATACAGGTAACATCTGCTCACCATAAGTGAAACTGTTTGTTGTCCAGTTGTAACGAAACAGGATGTTTTCAAACGCGCGAATTACTACGAAGCGTACGACAAGGATTGACACTTCAGGTAATTGTAAATTGGTTTTGAAGTTTGTGATTACTTATAGTTAGTTGCCAGAAAGAAAAATTAATTCACTGCTTTGAATAACGTTTTAAGCTTGTCTGTGGTTGTATGGCCAATAAACATTCAAATTAAGACAAATTTTTTTGACTGTAATTAAGATAGATATCGTAATTTTGTCATGCATATAATAAACAAGTAATCATATGATTTTGCTCATGCAATTAATGATTTTACACTACTCGTGATATTTGAAAATTGAGCCAAATTGCACTCGCCTACGGCTCGTGCAATTTTGGATCAATTTTCAAATATCACTCGTAGTGTAAAATCATTAATTGCACTCGCTATCACATGATTACCTATACAAATATCATATTAATAAGTTTCGAGAAAAACAAAATACAGTGATTGCTCATGGTAATTTGCTTTTCAGACTGCAGCGAGCTGTCCCCAAATTTTGTTGCCTGACTTGAGGCAATCGTCTGACTTAAATTTTTTCAAAACATCCCTAAAGAAACTATGTTAAATTTTTCGGATTAGTCTTTCAAATTACCACTAATCGTTTTAGATTGTGAAGGAATGTGCTCATATAGCATATTCAGATATTACCTGTCAATCATGTAGAAGTATTACGTATAAAGAAACAGACACTGAGTGATGCCATGGAGGGTAGGTTAAGATATACGTGAGAAACCTGTGATTGTGATATTGCATGTGATTGTGAATAAAACCATAATAAACCCAAACGTGACTGTGTTGACCTAACCGCCTCGAACGGCATTCCCAACAATATATTTCGCTTAAAAATTATAGTAAATTTGCCCCTTACTATTAGGGATTTATCCAAAGGCATGCGAAGTCTCTAAGATTTGAAGAATATATTTAATCACTGTGGTCACAATCACACCTGCTCACCGTCTCACTATCACTCCCGACTCTATATAATAAAGGCTCATGTTACAGAAAATGACATGCACCTAAGACTCTGTACTTAATCACTATTTTTACTCCTTAAGTGGTGACGTATTACCATTAGTTTCCGACACGCTCCCCCCATATGTTTGCCTAAATGGCAACATATGTACAATAAAGTCTCTTTATAGCTGTACTAAACGTTCCCCACGTATGCGTAACAAGAACAAAATTAAACAAATCGAGTTATATTAAAGAGTTCCTTTCTGATTGACAACCGTTAAAAATGTTATTGTATTTGTTCTGATTGTCACTCGCTGTTTTCCACTTCTTGGGAGGATTTCTTGAGCTTCTGGGTTAAGTTTCGCTGTTCCCTTTTCTTCAATATCGCACTGGAGTTCAAGTGGAAATAAGTGTTGCGCAGGTCTTTCCAAGTGTCCATTGGCGGTCTTCAGTTCCACGGCGCGAACGATTCCATCCTTGCCTGGATAGATTTGTTCCACAATGGCTAGGGACCAAGTACCTCGATTTTTGTTGTCCGTTTTCACGATAACCATGTCTCCTCTCTTTGGTTGGAACCTACTCGTTTCGTGCAGCATGTTGTGCCTCTCTCTCAGCGCTGTGAGGTATTCTCTCTTCCATCTGTTCCATAAACTGTTCTTGCAATTTATAAGGTGCTTTGCTCGCCTTCGAAGATCATTATTTTCGATTCTCCACGACTCTTCCTCTGGTATCTGGTTTGAACGCTGCAATAAGAACGCGGCGGGAGTTAGCGTAGGTGTAACTGGACAACATCCTCCATGTAGCATAGCGGTCGTCGGTTGATCTGTGTTTCCACATCAAGCATCACCTCTTCCAGTTGGGCAAACGTCAGTGTAGCTCCCCCAATTACTTTCTAGAAAGCGGATTTCACGACTCCAATCAGCCGTTCAAATTGTCCACCCCACCATGGGGCGCGGCTCAAGATGAATTTCCAGGCGATCTCGTGCTGCTCTAGCAACCCTTGGGCTCTTCCATCCTTTTGGATTTGTTTTAACCACTTGGCCGCCTAGACAAACGAGGCACCGTTGTCAGAATAGATAACTCTGGTTCGTCCTCTTCTGGCGATCAGGCGTTTGAAGCATTTCAAGAAGGCTGTCGTCTCCATATTTGGAAATACTTCCAAGTGCACAGCTCTCAACAAACTGCAGGAGAAGAAGATAAGGAGAAGATAAGGAGGTACGCCTTTCCTTCGCTAGCTTTGGTTTTCTTGTAGCGTATTGGACCTGCGAAATCGGTCCCAATGACCTCAAAAGCTGTTCTCCCTTTGGTACGGTTGGTGGGCAGTTGTACGGGAGGTGGTTTGGTGATCGGGTGAGCTCTGAAACGCTTGCATCCCTCACATTCCGATAGGATAGACTTCACCATTTGTCTAAGGGTTGGGATCCAGTAGTTTTCACGCACCGCTGCCATTGTCAAGGACACTCCCCCGTGTAAGGTTTCGGCGTGGATTCGCTGCACGAGCTTTCTGGAGAAAAGGCTCTTGGCTGGTAGGTAGACAGGGTGTTCACCTTGTATCCTTCCTTGGCATTTAAGTATATCTTCCGTGTTGGGCACGAGGTTGAGGCTCTGGCGGGTTTGTGTAAAGTGATGTTTCTGCGAGTCTTGCTGTTGGACTCTCTTTATCCACCAGTTCCGTGCTTCGTTCAGGTCTTCGCTCGTGAGTGGGCCTTTGCGTTTTGTGTTCGTTGTGAACCGACGAATCCAAGCTTGTATGCGTAACGTTTTGCGCAAATTGTGACGTTTGAGCAGATCGTCAAATTTGTCTTCGTTGGATTCCTCTAACTGCTGCTGTGCTAAGTTGAACTGCTCTTTTACCACCTTTGCTTCAGCTTCTCAGGCTTGTGATTTCCCAATTACTGAGCATTTCGGCCACTTTTGGGGGTCCTGGAGCCATTTTGGTCCGTTCCACCATTGATCTGAATTTGCCACTTCGCCCCCTCGACTTGCAAGATCTGCTGGATTATCTTTCGTTGGCACATGTCTCCATAAGATTTCGGAATGACTGCATATCTTCTTCACTCGGTTTGCGACAAACTGTTTGTACTGTCCCTTCCCAAGAATCCAGTGAAGAGCTACAGTGCTATCCAGCCATCTATAGATTGTTGGTTTGGGTAGATCTTTGAAGGCGTTGCTTGCGTTCATGACAAGGTTCGCTGCCATATGGGCACTGACGAGCTCTAACCTGGGCACGGTTAGTCATCTTTTGGCTAGCCTGGATTTTGCCGTCACCAGGGTCTGGGTCACTCTTCCTTGCTGTCGTATGATAGAGTAGACGGCGGTGCCAACACTGAGGGTAGAAGCGTCGCCAAATGCATGTAGTTCTTGACTCTCGACTGGTTGTTGGTAAGATGTTAACGGTCCCCACCTTTTCCAGCGTAGTTGGAGGCTTTGCGGGATTGGTGCATCCCATGGTACTTTAGACTCGCACACATCTCTGTAGATTAGCTTGCCTTGCAGTGAGGTGGGAGATACTAATCCTAGTGGGTCATAAATCTTCGCCAGTTTCCTTAGGACTTCACGTTTTGTCGATGTGGAACTTATGGTTGGGAACTGTACCGCTAGGGTGTCTTCTGACTTGTCCCATTTAAGGCCCAACAGCTTCGATTCGCTTGGATGGACAAATAGGTGTTGTTTAGCGTAGGACTGGTCGTCGCTGGGTTCAGGATTGGGTATATCTTCTAGCTCGGGATGATTCGAGTGCCACTTGTGCAACTCAAATTTTGCATCACTCATCACCTCTACCGCGATAGATTTGCGACGCTGGGCTTCTTCGACATTTTGGCCACCCGTCAGAAAGGTCATCTACGTAAAGGTTTCTTCGTATTCTCTCGGCTTCTTCAGGATATTTCTTTGCCCAGGCGTCCAGATGACACTCGAGGACTCC
Organism: Corallium rubrum; assembly: GCA_964035015.1. Taxonomy (NCBI): domain Eukaryota; kingdom Metazoa; phylum Cnidaria; class Anthozoa; order Scleralcyonacea; family Coralliidae; genus Corallium; species Corallium rubrum. Next base: position 213,568 of record CAXIUP010000099.1, read on the forward strand.
TCCTAAAAGGGAAGGAGAAGGGGCGAGATCAAACAGTACTCGCGCAAAGCGGTAGGTGTCGATCTTGGTGTTGTCGTCTGGTTGCCAGTGGAAGCGAAGCGCGTCCCTTTCGCTTTCACGGATCCGAATTTGAAGGAACGCCTTCTTTATATCACCAGATACTACGACTGGGTAGGCTCTTTGCTGAATTAGTACGTCCCATAACTTGTTTTGTAGGGCCGGACCAGCATATGGACAATCGTTGAGCGACGGTGCGTTAGGGGTCTCTCTAGCGGAGGCGTCATATACAATCCTCGTCTTTGTCGTTTCAGCGGACTAGCGGATTACGCTCTTGTGTATGAAGATCCTTACGGGGAAGATCCTCTTGGGTATGAAGATCCTCTTGGGTATGAAGATCTTTACGGGGAACCTAATAAATCTTATTGTATTGTATTGTATTGTGTGGGATGTAGAACTCTCGTGGTTGCGAGACAGGTGGTGCTCGTTCTATGATCCCTTCTTGTAACTGTTGCTGTATGATTGCATCATACTGTATTCTTCTGTCAAGCCATCTCGTTGCAGCTTTTTTCTCAGGCTCTGAAGACGCTTGAGGCTACCTTGCTCGTTTGTGGGTAGAACTGCATGGTTCGGTTTCCAAGGAAAATTAGTTTCATACCAGCCTTCTGGGTCGCGCGTCAACTGTTCTTTGAATTCGTCGAAGACGGTTGACCGATCATGCTCCGGTTTGTCTTCTAATCCGAGGACGTCTAGTCTGCACAATCGTCCGTAGTCGCTCTGGCTTGTTTGTGTGAGAAGTACGGTATTGTTGTCGAATTCTTTGCCTGGTGACATCAGAAACCATCCAAACTTGGTGAGCTCTGCAACGGGTGCGTTCGGTTTTCCAATTATTGGCGTCGTTTCTGTCTTTATCCGGGCGTATTCTCCATTTCCAAAGACCATGTGGATTGGTAGAGACGCTTTGGTGTCGTTGTCATAAACAGATACGCCTTTCAGATGGTGGTGATTCTCTATGAGTTCGCTGTATCTTGGGTTTTCCATTGCCAGGAGTTCTGTTTTGTTTACGTTGGTTGCCCTGACTGGTAAGGAGAATTGGTGGTCGACTGACTGAAGAGTTACATCATAGACTTGTTATAGACAAGTTTGGCGGTTGTGGATGTCAACATCAATCAATGTTTTTCGCTTGCACTTCGGTTGGTTTTATTCGGAGAAGTTGGATTAGTTTTGACGAAATGTACGAACTGCTGGCTCCAGAGTCTATACTAAAGCTCGGAATTTGATGCCATTTGCTTCGATGACTACGACAGGAAAAACACCTTCGTTTCTCTGGTTTGTTGTCATGCCAAGGATCTCTATGACGGGGTCTTTCGTTGACTTCTCTACGGACTCGCAGATTGACGTGTGATGTCGTCTACCACATGCTGGCACGACGTCTCACTCAGGCATTCGGATGCTTTGTGGTGCGCTGAAGTGCAATTAAAGCATAATCTTCTTTTCGATAATATCTGTTTCCGATCCGGAACTGTTGTGAATTTCAAACACTCGACGGCTTTGTGGTTGCTGTCATCACAATAAGTACACGCACGTCGTTTCTTATCGCAATGACGGGCATGAAACAGCTTGTCTTTGTCTCTGCGTTTATTGCCTTGTTCGTGGTCTCGCTCTTCTTTGTTTTCTACTGGATTTCTTCTTGTCCGTTGCCTAAGTGCCTCAGCCAGTTTTGCGAAGTCCCATCTCTCCCAATCCAGATCTGTGCGGACCAGGTCACCTCGTATGGCTGAAAATTTGTCTAGGGTCATCGAAACCACGCCGTTTATTTGATCGAGCTTTTCCATCGTTTGTAGAGCCAGAACCGAGTGCGTTAATTTGTCGCTAAAATCGTGAATCTTTCTAGGGTTAGCGCTTGAAATCGTTGGTAAGCTTAAGATTTCTCGAGTGTAGGCCTTGAAAGTTTCGGTTTCGTTTCCGTTTTATCTTTAAGAATACTTTTCGCGCAGTTGTATCCCTCCGTCGTGAAAGGGAGTGATTCTACGTCTCTTCTTACCTTAGAGTCGAGAAGTTCGGGAAGATATGTAAATTTCATGATAGGTGCAGCCTTACTTTTCTCGACGTTCTCAGTGAACTGTCCCCAGAATCTTGGCCAGCCCATATACGAACCGTCGAATTTCGTAATGACTAGTTTTGGCAGTTTAGCTTGGGTTTCACTCATAGATACCACGTTCGGTGGAGTTTCTTTCGACGACGTCTCGTGTTGGGTTTGAAGCTTTAGTTTCGTCTCTAGGAGCTTCATCTCAAATTGTAATTTCTCTTCGCGTTCGATAGTCTCTTGTTTTCTTTATTTTCGTCTAACCATTTCTTTGTCGTTCGGACGTGGCCATCTACGTCGGCTAGCCTTTTGTTTATCTCGGCGTTCCATTCTGTCACTTCTTCTTTGGCCTCGATTTTTTTGGCCTCGATTTCTCGTCGCAGATTGTCGACTTCGTTTATAACCGCTCGGAGGGTTGCTTGCTGTCTTGTGATTGTTTTTTCATCAGAACTAGCTATAATCTCGTTGGTTCGTTCTGTTGTGAGGTGCAGTTGCGTTAACTTGGTTTCGATCGACGCCATCTGGATATTTGATGAATATGAGGACAAGATTTCCCCGCTTTACATTTGTAGTCCCGTTGGAGGTGCCAGGTATAGTAAATTTGCCCCTTACTATTAGGGATTTATCCAAAGGCATGCGAAGTCTCTAAGATTTGAAGAATATATTTAATTACTGTGGTCACAATCACACTTGCTCACTGTCTCACTATCACTCCCGACTCTATATAATAAAGGCTCATGTTACAGAAAATGACATGCACCTAAGATTCTGTACTTAATCACTATTTTTACTCCTTAAGTGGTGACGTATTGCCATTAGTTTCCGACAAAATCATGTATTTTAAAACTAGTTTATATTTATTTAGAATCCTGTATAAATACTAAATAAATAAATTGTCATTCACAACAAACTAGTAATGCTTTACAATGACTTTCAAACGTTTAATGATATTATTATAGTGCACTTTTATATACATAACTGTTGTCAAGGCGACAGGACGACAATTCTTTTTATATACATAAGTAGTACCGAACTTATATATATTTGAATAATTTAACAGGTTAGTTACCAGTACCCTGCTATTCGAACTGCCCAAGTTGTTGATTTGAATATATATATATATATATATATATATATATATATATATATATATATAAATGATATTGGGCATTTCACTCGATTACACAGCATGTTCTAAGGATTTAGGGTGAAGGAAAATTCGAGTGTAGAATATATACATTTTTTTAAGACCAAACCGGGAGCAGTTGCGAAAAATGCAACTACACAGGCCCTCCGGCAGGAATTGAACCCACGACCTTGCGATTCTAGTGCAATGCTCTGACCACTGAGCCACGGAGGCCGTTGCCGAGAGCTTGATCGCGAGTTCTGTATATATAATAAGGTGGTAATGCCAGGAGAGAATTGGGTATATTATAAATGATATTGGGAATTTCACTCGATTGCACAGCATGTTCTAAGGATTTAGGGTGAAGGAAAATTCGAGTGTAGAATTCCTTCACCCTAAATCCTTAGAACATGCTGTGTAATCGAGTGAAATGCCCAATATCATTTATAATATACCCAATTCTCTCCTGGCATTACCACCTTATTATATATACAGAACTCGCGATCAAGCTCTCGGCAACGGCCTCCGTGGCTCAGTGGTCAGAGCATTGCACTAGAATCGCAAGGTCGTGGGTTCAATTCCTGCCGGAGGGCCTGTGTAGTTGCATTTTTCGCAACTGCTCCCGGTTTGGTCTTAAAAAAATGTATATATTCTACACTCGAATTTTCCTTCACCCTAAATCCTTAGAACATGCTATATATATATGTATATATAATATATATATATATATATATATATATAAACAGGTTTCAAAATTGCTTTCGGCTTTTCATCTCGCGTGTAAAGTGGACTCCACGCACGTCGAGATTAGCACCCTCACAGGGCTACCATCTAATATGCAAACAGACCTCACAAATCTTAAGATATTCATAGATTCACATATTCCAGAAAATGTTAGTTTTACCATACCTTTAATGACTGAGCAAACAGTCTTCAACCTTTTAAACAATCTTCATGCTAATAAAGCTTCCGGTCTTGATGGTATTGATGCATTCTTCTTGAAAATAGCGGCCTCTGCACTTACAAAATCCCTTACAACATTATGTAACATAAGTATCACTACCGGAGTCTTTCCACTATTATGGAAACAAGCCAGGCTTACACCAAAACACAAGAGTGATTCGTTGTCTGATAGATCAAACTTCAGGCCTCTCTCCATATTATCCATTGTTACCAAAATTTTAGAAAGACATGTTTACAACAGTACATATAATTTTCTACAGCGTCACAGGCTCCTAACTAAACATCAATATGGTTTCAGGAAGAATCACTCATGTGAAACCCTACTGCTCTCTCTCTATGAAACGTTGATAACGACAATTGAAAGAGGTGAAATTAATGGACTAACGCTACTAGATTTCTCAAAAGCATTTGATGTGTTAGACCATAAATTACTCCTGCAAAAACTCGAACTATATCATTTCAGACCAGAGGCAATAGCCTGGTTTAACTCATATCTGTCAAACCGAACCCAAAGGGTTAAATTCAAAACTGCTCTCTCAGACTCTTTGCCGGTTAATTGCGGTGTCCCACAAGGGTCAATTCTAGGACCGCTCTTATTTATTATTTTCATCAACGACCTTCCACTTCACGAACAATGTACAACACCATTTATTTTCGCTGATGATTCGTCAATACTAGCCTCCAGCCTGCTGATCAGTGATATAAATCTAAAACTGACCAATGACCTTAAGTTAATATCAAACTGGTTAAACACGAACCTAATGGTCACTGAATTGCACAAAAAGCAAATGCATGAAAATATATTCTAAACGTAAAACTAATGCCTCAGACAAAATTCTTGTTACAATAAATAATAAATCAATAGATGAGGTAACAACAAAGAAACTGCTTGGAGTCCACTTAGATAGTGGACTTCAATGGGAAGAACATATAACTAATATATACCAAATTATTAATAAACGGCTTTTTCTATTAAAACGGATTCGACAAAATTTACCTTATCATTCCCGTATCATGTTTTACCAGTCGTTAATCTATCCTCACCTGTTATATTGTTGTACTGTTTGGGGTAACGCATCAAAGGAAAAACTTAATGATCTCCTGAAACTCCAAAAAAGATCGGCACGCACTATACTGGAGGCATCTACTGATGAATCATCAGTTGAACTATTTAAAAAGCTTGGATGGATTCCACTACATAATCTAATTAAACTAAGAAAACTTATATTAGTATTCACTGTATTAAAAAACAAAGCTCCATCAAACCTGTATAACTTATTTCAGTTTGTCGGTGAAGCACATAGTGTTAGCACAAGAGCGTCACTGACAGATCTGAAAGTTCCAAAAGTCTCTAGTGAGCTTGGTAAAACAAAGATTTCGTATAGTGGAGCTTTGTTATTTAATTCGCTCCCTAACCGCTTAAAGGACACTAGCAATATTAGTATTTCAACTTTCAAAAATGAACTAAAAAAATATTTTCTAGAACAAAATAATGGAGTGGCACACTTGGAGGATTTTGCCTGTATAAACTGTAAATTTAAACTAACCTGCAACTGTGTCACTTAATTATTTATTGATTTTTAACTAATGAAGGCCATCTGGTAGAATACGATATGTAAAGATGTTTATACCTTCTTTTAAATAAAGTTCAATTCAAATTCAATTCAGGGCTCCGGGCCTTCGGGCGCCCGGGCTCGGGGATTATCTGTAACTTCAAAAGTAATGTGGTGACCCATCTACTTATTTCATATATCCACTGAACTACGAATGACCTCTAGTTCAGTTGTCAATTTTTATTCAAAATCTGTCGTGCAATGTTTTTTTAAACAAAAAACTTTGCTCAAAGAATTTCTACACCACACTTTTCATTCTTCTTTACATATGGTGCAGATACATGTCGAGTTCTGAGTCGAAAGAAACCGAAAGCGAGAGCGTTAGAGATTATATAGATGACGAAAATGTGTACATCCACCTTACAAAATCTTCCCTTATTCAGTTTATTGGCTAAACAAGAAAACCTAAACTAACCGGCTTTCTATTTCTATTTCAAAAACGCATGAATAATTCATGAGGAAAACACAAAGAAAATCATGACCGTGGCGTGTCTCTATATGTGATAGAGACACGCTTGCTATTTTCGATTAACTTTTTCTTCGATTTTGCGGCTCAGACACCTTCAATTTACAAAATTGATTTCAGTATATGAGCTTATTATATGGATAGTTTTTGAAGGCATTCAAAAACGCGTACTGTTTTATCAGATCTAAAACACTCGGCTATCGCCTCGTGTTTTAAATCTGATAAAACACTGCTGTTCATGTTTTAAATAGTACATAAAATGTTCGAAAATAGAAAATTTTTCGCCTTATATTTCTAGCTTTGTTGTCACTAGGAAAGCGATAAAGGTTGTGAATTGCCAAAATTTTGAAGACGTTTCAATTACAAATAAGGACACAGATGAATACTGACGTCGTTCTGCGCAGCACTATTGGTAAATTATTTTTATTCAAACAAAACGCGCAATGAATATTTAGTATGCACCACGTACGATCCATTTTCTTTTCACTATTCTAGCACAACCTTGATTTCTGTTATATTTTCAAAGTCATTGTTTGTCTCGTAGCAAGCTCATGAAACATTGGAAAACTGCGCCGGGATTAGTAACCAACGACATAACGATAATCGGTATATGCCGGTTAATCGGCCGAGGCTAATAATAATCGACCACTGTTTAATCGGCTTCAGTAATCGGCTATTTTCGTAATCGGCTCATCTCTAAACTAGACATTGTTATGGTAAGTAAGCAAGAAATTGATTCCTATCGAAGTTGATCTTTTTAAAACCATATCTTCCAATACGTGTGCACTGAAGAAACAATATTTACTGCATGCGCGCAAAGGATTGTGGTTAAATGTACAAGAGGCCATCTTTTTCGGTACGGCCTTGCATGATGAAAATGTAAATAGAACAGCAGTGTTTTCGCTGCGCTTTCGTGTCAATTTAAACTTTGACTGCCCCCACATGTATGTATTGTATTTTGGGTATATATATATATATATATATATATATATATATATATATATATATATATATATATATATATATATAATAAGTATTGATGAATGAGCCATCGAAATGTTTCTCAAAGTTTGAATAATGAATTGCTGTTTTCGTTTGAGCCATTTCAAAGACTCTAGATATCAAAATTTTCGGGGGGTGGGGGGTGGGGGTATGCCCCGGACCCCCTAGAGGATTCATTGCATTGCGTCATCAACTCTCGCTATCTGATATGGAACAAGATCTATCTTTGCTATACTGCGAGCCAGAATTTATAAGTATTATCGAAAGTCCAGGTGTTCACATCGGCATGGGTGTAGAGTCGTCTACTCACGCTAGTCTTCGTGTGTAAAGAAATGGTTGGGTTCACTTATTGCTAATTATTATCAGAAGGAATTTGTCTGCTTGGTTAGTCCCAAGGAAGTTCCGTCTGCCTTGAATAATGGTTTTTCCTTTTCTTCTAACGCGGCCGAATGTTAGTGGATATAAATTTCATTGTTGTCCACTTTTAAATGGGAGGCTTTTTATACATATACCAATTTTCAACCACTACATCTACCGTTATATATATATACTCGCGCGGGAATCGGGTTATTTGTTCGCTTCGGTATATAAAGACCTCCAGTGGTGCAGACATATTTGTTGATAACTCGATATGATTGTTTTACGACCACTTGAAGTTTCGAAATTGTTTGGACTGGGAAAAAGTCAACTTTGTGACAAATTATTTTAAAGGAAAGCAGTCGGCTTTGAGTGTATTCCATGAGCTTGTTAGAACAGCCCTTTTCAAGCGCGGCGTACATATATTGGTTGTTATAAGGCCATATCATATGTAAAGAATGTGCTTACATCGGCACATTTCTGACAGTTGCGTGATTACTCTTGTACAAGAATAAAGGTTCTTTGAAATTTCAATTAAACACTCGGCTAAATTTAATACACCTATTTAAACGTAATCAATATAGAAGATATTGAAAGTATTGAAAAGAGCTAGGAACTACAGTCTTTGGTTTTGTATATCTATATACACTGATTTAACTTTAGGAATGGGTAAATAGGGAAGTTGTAAATTTTTGCAAGTTGTCGTCGACTTTGTCTTACAATAGCCAGCTTGACACTTTTGCTGAAATCAGTGCATTTAAAAAGCTTGAAGAAACTAGCTTTTAAAATAAACCTATTCTAATTCTACAAGATATAAACTCTATGAAAACCAGTTTTTCATAAAATAACGATCATATGAATTGAAACACAATTCAAACAATTAAGTAAAACACACGCTGTGTGTTTAGAATTCTATTCTTGTTAGCTTGGTGAACAATTAAAACATCTTTTGAGGCTTCTGTCTAGAAGATTCTCGGCAGGTCCACGTGTCTCTGAGGCTGGAGTAATAGTATCATATAAGGAGTCTTGTTTTATTTCTGTTGTGATCTATAATTGTCTTCACTCTTCACTCACACGAAGCCCAAGAAAATTATCTCGTTGCCTGGAATCATGGTGAGCGTTTAAAACGTTTTTCATTCGGCGGTGAACAGCGGGTTATCGATAATGTGACAACATGGCATTCCTTTTCAGTCATAACTCGCTTTTCCTTGACATTGGAGTGAAGTGAAAAGTTGATAAACTGCAGAGAATAGTTTTGTAACGAAATACTGACGTTTCGAGCGAAGCCCTCTTCGTCAGATGAAATTACTCGGCTAATGAAGGGCTATAGCTCCGCTTGAAACCCACTATTTCGTTATCAAAGTTGTCCTCCGCAGTTTACCTTTTCACTTTGCTCTATCCAAAGCGTAATCTTCGGCTTCGCAGATGTTTTGGTGTTGGTCGTATCCCTAAAGCCAAAAAATACGACAGATACGAAAATGGCTGCCAGTGAGACTAATAAAACACTGTAAATTAATTTGGTACAACTTAACAGCTTCTGGGCATCGCGTACAGCAAACGTGATTAAATATGCTTGTATAATTATTGGGTATTTGGTAAATCGGATTGTAATTTGCACATGGTCAGAATATAACAATCGGACTTATTTGTTCTCGTGTTTGAAACACGTAAGATTGGCGACTTTTATCTGATTTAGTGATGGCCAAAACGACATTTGTCGGAAATAACAAGGCAATCGCTTCATGCTATACACGGTGCAATTTTTCATGCAATTTGTCTGGCACATGCAGCGCCATTGTGAGACAACTCATAGGCTTATAACTTCGACAGCCCCATACTTTGCAACTGGTCAAAATAGCTGAGAGACAAGTTACCCCTGTCCAATCATTTAGATGGATGCCTGTATTTGAATACGTTAAAATTTTAAGCTTACAGCTTGCGCGGTCGTATTGTTATAAATACATTGCAAGCTAAAAATGTAAACTTAAACTCTAAGCTAGTTACATTATTGACTGAAACAGTGGTAAAATATTATTAATTAAAATGTACAAAATCATTGTGTTAATAGTAGAAGCAGACGTAACTGAAAAATTAAAGTTTTTAAAAGTGTAGAACTGGATTCAGTATCCTTTTTGCACCGACTGCTCCAATTATTTTAGCGTACTTTTCACTGTTTCACAGCCCTATATAAATTATATATTCCGAACACATACATTTATAGTAATTTACAGTAGTAATATTACCAGACCTCTCCCCTAGAAATACTCGTACGTCTGGCGTATAGACTGGAATACTGTTGGTATATTCAAGCGTATATATATATATATATATATATATATATATATATATATATATATATATATATATATATCACGTCAGTAGACTTGTTTATCTTTCTTCATGCCCCAGAAATTCTTTAATAAACCACTTGACGTGTTTATTGTATAAAAAATCAGATTACAATTTTCTGTGCGTGTGTACTGTAATAAATCACAGATGATGTCACAGCGTGTAAAGAACAACGGTCACGCCACTCGATTTCGTCTCATGTCGTACTTTTTTGTTCTTTACACGCGGCTATGACGTCATCTGTGATCTATATACAGTACACACGCGCGGAAAATGAAATCTATTTGTTAAATATATATATATATATATATATATATATATATATATATATATATATATATATATATGTATATATATAAATCATTAATAATTCATGAGCGAAACACAAAGAAGATCCATGTTTAATGAGGGTCTATACATGTGATATAGATTCCTTTTGATTGCATAAACTTAAGCTTTGATGTTAGTTCTCGACGTAGAGAAGGTTTTTTTAGAAAGATTACTACGCCAATGAACTTACCAAATAGATCGTTTTAGAAGTAATTTACATAATTCGTGTCCGTTCTGATACTCGGCTTCGCCTCGTGTCTGTATACCCCGCTACAGAACGGCCACTCATTCTGTAAATAGTATATATATATATATATATATATATATATATATATATATATATATATATATATATATATAATTAATAATCTCATTAATAATTGTCTTTCTAGTTTTCCTCATGAATTATTAAATCTCATTAATAATTCATGAGGAAAACTAGAGAGAGAGAGAGAGAGAGAGAGAGAGAGAGAGAGAGAGAGAGAGAGAGAGAGAGAGAGAGAGAGAGAGAGAATATGCGGTAAAAACCCGCTAACAAGAACCTACCCCTATTAAGAATCTCAGGCTGAAATTAAGAAGTTATTTATGTAAGAATATAAGAACCTATATATCCCAGGCTGATTTGGTAAAATGTAGGTTCTTGTTAGCGGGTTTTTACTGTACAAGGTATCCTTTGTCCCTTGGCTTAGAATTGGAAACAATGTCCTACAACACGTTTAGTTAAAAGTAAATGGGGAACTGCTCTTTGTGAGAAGATGCAAACACTAAAATCTAAATACTAAACTTTTTGTCTCCGCCTTCTCTGGGATGGTAAACAAACTTCGTATTCAAAAACAGTCTTAAACTTTATTAAAGGTATATTTTCTACTTTGAATCTTTTGTTTGAATTAATTTTATCAGTAACCTACACTGTTGCTTGAGTTGGGTTAAGTTGTTTCATATGCATGAAATAGATTAATAATAATTATCATGTACTTATGCAGGTTTGTTCCATGGTTTTCGTGATTTTGTCATCACTCACATTGAGTGCTTGTCAGCTGCAGGTAAGGTTAAATCAGGGGCATTTGAAATATAGATAATTAAGTTTTCTCTAATTTCAAAGAACTTGTAAAGTGGTAATTAGGCTGACCTTTTCCATCTTTTCCGTATTTTCTTTTTTGTTTTCGAGATATTACAATTTGTTTCATATGTAAAAATGGTCTCTGACGTCAGAACTAGGATAAATTACTTTCATACATTCATAGGAAAATCATTCAGTTATTTAATTAATTCAAAAATCATTCATTCAATTAATTAATTAATTAATTAATTAATTAATTAATTAATTAATTAATTAATTAATTAATTAATTAATTAATTAATTAATTAATTAATTAATTAATTAATTAATTAATTAATTAATTAATTAATTAATTAATTAATTAATTAATTATTATTAATTATTATTGTTGTTATTATTATTATTATTATTATTATTATTATTATTATTATTATTATTATTATTATTATTATTATTATTAAATATTTTTATCTTATTATGATGATTTTGCATTTGAGTATTTTAAGCCAGGCAATAATCTTTGTTCTTCGTTCCTCTGATCATTTTTATAATACAAGACTATTTTCTATCATAGACAACTAAATACAGTCAGCAAAATACCTGTGCAACAGGAATGTTCTTTGACTATTCATTGTTGGTATGCTGGCCTTGCATGAGATGCGATATTGGCGAAGGCGTTCTGGAACCCTGTACGCGTGAAACTATATGTGTAAAGTGCATGGAGGTAAATTTTGCATGTTGGCTCTAAATTAGTTTATTAAATCTTATTGTAGAGTCGTCCGGGGAATCATCTGAAGTTTGTGGAATAATCACAATGTGTTGTTTTTGCAATATATACAGGGAGCGACGTTTTCAAGTTCAAACAGTGAAAAAGACGTTTGCACGAATTGTACCACGTGTAATCAAATATTACTAGCGTGCAATTCAACAACAGATACAGTCTGCGAGGCCGATTCAGAGACACTGAGTTGGAAATCCACCACAATTCTGTACCTCACAACTTCTCAGGTTAAAGGTGAGCGTCATAAATGCAGTAAATAAACAATCAAGTTTTAATTTCCATGTAACACCTGACAAAAGGAACGTCGTGATCATAATATATCGCATAGATAAATTTTACACACCTGATCGGTGATCTCGAGTGGTGAAACATTACGAAATTTTCGAATAAGAATAGAACTAAATTGCTATAGGATAAATATAATACGCCAATATGGCCGCCCTTTCATTGTTTTGGTAAACCAATATGGCCGACGTGACGTCAGATAAAAATTAACGATCTATATACGGAAGTTCTAAAAACCATTCCACTTTTGATTAAAAAAATATATTGTCACGTTACAATAAAATAATAATCAACCATAGATGATAATATGATTTTTACTTATGAAAGTTGTGGGGTTTAATTTATTCTTGCTTTTATAGTTTCTAGGACTGAATCGAGGAGTATATTTTCCACGAAAAGTTCATCCTCGTATGACAACACAACAGCTAGCCGCACAAACAATTCTAATGTCTTTCGTATCGATATTCGAATTTTGTTGATGGTGTTTTGTATTATACATATTTTTGTCAGGTAATGTGATTTGTTTTCTTTGTTGGGAATGGTTTCTAGGTTTGCCTATGACAAAAAAAGTCTTAGGCAAAAAGAATGCGTAAAACCAATGTAAGGTCTAGGGTAACATTAATTAATCTCAAACTGAGGCTGCTGATAAAAGCAGGGCGTTCAGGAAAAAGAAGACATGATTCAGGAAAGAGAAGACATGAATTTGGATTAACTAATTTTAGAATAACGATGATTCGAATTGGTTACGGCTGTGTCTCTGTGGAAGTAGCAGTCAGTAGTAGACTGCCAGACTAGCACTCAGTAGTAGAATGCCGGACTAGCGGTCAGTATATAGCCAGCAAACTGCCGGACTAGCAGCCAGTGGTAGATAGACTTCCGGAGTAGCAGTCAGTAGCAAACTGTCAGACTAGCAGTCAGTTGCAGACCGTCAGCCTAGCAGTCAGTTGTAGACTGCCAGAATAGCAGTCAGTAGCAGATAATAGAAAAAGTACAGGCTGTACTAAACTAGCAATCAGTAGCAAACTAGCAGTTAGTAGCCGACTAGCAGTCAGCTAGTAGCATACAGATTAGTCAGTAGTATGCATATACTAGCAGCCAGTAGCAGAATCACCAGCAGTAAATAGCAAACTAACACTATAATTTTAACTGTAAAGTGACGTACATTTACCATGTAATTTCCTAAAAGCAAAACAATTAGTATCTCTACTTCTTTAAACTAGCAACATAATAATATTTAGTTTCCATGCTGACATAATGACGGTTGTAGTTTGGACAATGTTGTGCCCAGAGCCTTTGGACAGAGGCGATGGTTGCTTTGGCTGGACAAAAGTACCCACGCTCTAGGTACAAGATTATAATAATTTGGCTAGTTGTTTACGCGCTTATAACAGTCTCCGGCAATTGCTATTAATAACTATATCAATTAAACAGAGTTATATCTGGTCAAATTTTCATTCCTGAATGCCTGCATATTACAAAAAAATATTCTTGATAATTGACATTTTACTTTACTTTCTGAAATAGAGAAAATATGCACTGGCCTCCTTCAACTTTAAGTATAATGGCTCTTAAACTGGAAGGGAAGACGAAAGGAAATTTTATGACCTAAAAGGTTGGAATATCTATATATATAGCCGACTGATTTTATATTGTTCTTGCTAATTTTTTTGCAAGTTGTGTTGAAAGAGAAATGTTGCATTCTGCTGTTAAATGGTTCCAGGTAAGGTTCTTTGTGGTGCCAACAAAAATGTTTATTAATATCTGAACAGGTAGAAATTTTTCAAATTATTTTTATAATTTAGCCCTAAGTAAAGAAGAAGTACATGTTATTTGTTTAATTCAAAAAAGTCTTTTCATAAGAAAGAGTTTCAGAGAAAAGGATACGACTTTTCAGGAATTGAATATTTTATTTTGTCTGATTAGACAGATATTATTACTCTCTATAATCTCGACAACTTACTTTTGTTTGCAAAAACATTTTACTTTGGGATTTTTTCGAAATGCATATAATTCCTAAAATCTCCTTTTCTATATTAACTATATGAGCTTCTAAGCGGAGCCTTTGAAATATTACTGCCAAAACTAATCCTTATGAGCGAGCTCACGCCTGTATTCTAAAGACTCTCTCACACTCACACCCAATGAGTGGTCCCTCCACTCAATAAGTGCAACTGAACACTCAATGAGTCTCCACTAACTCTCACTGAGTATGAGGCTACACTCAAACTCTAACCATTCAATTGAATGTTGGAGAGTGAGTGTAGTTTCATACTCAGTGGGGGTGTGCACAGACTCATCTCAATGAGTCTCCAACTCACCCTCACTGAGTATGAGACTTTATAAAATAACATGTATACTACGCAAGCCCTGATTGGTCAATTGTGGTGTTTGCATCAGAGTATCCGAACACGGAAAATTCCCGCCAAAACGATTTTTTGAAAATGTCGGACACTATATCATATTCACTTGTGCTTATTTTATAAAAGAAATACCAAATGGTCTTTCCGTGTTTGGAGACTCTTATCCAAACACTTGGGAAATTGCTCGACTTTCGAAACGCTAAAAACACTCGCCTACGGCTCGTGTTTTGTTACGCTTTTCTCCAGTCTCGCAATTTCCCCCGTGTTTGGATAAGAGTATCCAAACACGGAAAACCATTTGGTATTTCTTTAATACTCACTCTCTAACCATTCGATTGAATGGTTGGAGAGTGAGTGTAGTCTCATACTCAGTGAGGGTGAGTGTTGACTTGCACTCATTGAGTGTGAGTGAGCTTTTAGAATAATTACGCCTGTACAAGCTAGGCGTAAATTTGTCACACGAATGCCTGACGTCAGAGATGGTATAAGTACTGTGGGTATGAGTGACCTTTGACTACTTATCGCTAAAGATGAATTCCCCACGAGATTTAATTAATTTTACAGTAGGAGAATGTAATATTTATCCTAACACTAATTTGCATTTATACAAAGAATATTTACACCCAGTACTAATTTCACAACAGTACTGCACATCCTTTCTAATCAAAGTTAATTACCCTAATAGGTCTCTAATAACTATGTTTAAATAAACAGGGGCCAATCTACTACTAAGGTCACTCATCCCAACGTTACTGGTATTGTCGGATCTTACTGGGATAACAATTGGTGATTTGACGTATTTCCGTATGGAACCTTATACAGTGATACCTGATAATATTTTTTATAGAAACACGAAAATCATGAAAAATTTGAATTCTTCTCATTACACAATAAGCTTCATTTTTCCACAAGGGCAATCATTACTTGTTTGACTGCAAAGTCGTATACTTTTCAAAAATCTAAATGTTGTAGAGAAATAATAGTAATTATTAATAATTAATAATAATAACAATTTTTCGAACACTAACCGGCGAGTTATACTATTTACATGTATTGATTACTATAGAGAGTGATTATTATAGAGAGATGTGCGATAAGGTGAAATTAACATTTGTCAAGAAACCTGCATCAGGTTTCTTGATTATTGTATAGTGGTGCATTTATTTTTCTACATTCATTTAACCTAATTAAAGTGCTTAGTATGAAACGAAAATTAAGTCTGTGCAAGAACACTTAAAATGATAGAGTAACATATTTTGCAGTTTTTGCTTCCTTGCTTCGTTCTTGAGATATTTCAGTGTTTGATATGCATTAATTAAACATGTTGACATCACACTTGCATAGTGAGTTATATATCTTTGATATTGTCAAATATAAACACTTGGAAATCTACATGTTTAGTATTCTGGACCAAACACACCGACACGTTTCCTTCGAATGAATTTGGTTTAACAATATCAGAGATACATAACTTTTTTTGATAACTCATTATGCATATATGATGTCAGAATGTTTAGTTTTGCATATGAAATAAACTAATATATCTCAAGAACGAAGCAAGGAAACGAAAAACTGCAAAAGATGCTACTCTATCATTTTAAGTGTTCTTTCAAATGAGACAAATTTAATTGTAACGAAAAGTTTAGCTGAGAAACCATACACATCATTTTTTATCAAAATACTTAGTCTACTTTTATAGAAGCCCTCGTTTTGTATACATCTGATCTGTTGAGGTGTTTGTCTATTATGCACTCCTGGGAGTAATTATAGTAATTCTGTCGAATTTTTTTAATGTGAAATACAGTACATAGAACGTTGTTGTAAATTTGGAGCAGTTTAAAGTGTCTATTCATCCAATTATAAATAAACTGTCTTCCTGTCTTCTATGCACGCTCTAATTGGCCAGACCCCGTGCCTTTATAAAAGTATGAAATCATGAACGATGTAAGATGGCGCAAGATGGCGTCACCTAACGTGAAAAGTCAGCCAGTTTTCAAAACGGTACAACTGTTTTCTTCAACTTGTTTTTTTCTTCTTCAATTCGTTTTATAAAACAAATAAAATATATCGCTACTGTGCATAATTATGTATTTTTATAAAGGTACGTTTGACGTCATTTGAACACGAAAGAAATGTAAAGGCTATCGCCTCGTGCCTCTACTCAACTTCTTTCGTGTTCAAATAACGTCAAGCGTACCTTTATAAGAATACATATGCACGGAATTTTATACCGTTTTATTTGTTACATATATATCATGTTACTGATGGGTTCCATGTAAAGCCATATAGTTGAATAATATGTTTTGATCTGAGCTTGTATTTATTTCTATATCAAAGTTTGTAATGTGTCAATAAAGTAGGCATAATTTGCATACACACAGTGTTCTGTTGTAGGAGAAGTATTACACAATTGTCACGGTAATGGCCTACGTGACTGGTATATTCTATATTTTTTCATTTTGCCATTAAAACTTTCAAGCAGTTTTAGAATGATTTGGCGGGAGTCGTAATGAAACGAGGAAACGTAGTACCAAGACGAAAAGCATTTTATTAGACGTTTCGGTTCAAACTTGAACCATCATTAGTAAAGTAATTACAATTGAGCGTGCAAGCTTTTATATTAGATAAAGCGGAAATGAATAAGTAGTAACATGAATAGTGAACAATGGAAATAATTATGGAAATAAGCAAATCTTATGGAAATAAGCAAATAGGGATAGACAATGGCTGAAAATTAAGTGACGGAGAATCACGAGGAATCAAAAGACTCGTGAATCAAAAAGTCAAGCTCATTAGATGATCTACTTAATATAGAAAAATCTTCAAAGGACAGGGCGTGACCAGTTTGCCTTTAATTGTTTCTCCCTTCTTGTTAACACCTAAATGCTCTTTCTGTCGAACAACAAAATGGCGAGACGTTTTGCCAAAAAAGGTAGCACTGCAGCTGCCACACTTAAATACATAAATGACAGATGAGCACATGTGTGTAAGGATACGATCCTCAAAGGGAGTGGTTTTTAAACCCGCTAAGCGTAATGACATTTTTTTTCCTTTTAAGGATCGTATCCCTACACAAATTTGCTCATCTGTCATTTATTTATTTAAGTGTGGTAGCTGCAGTGCTACCTATATTGGCAAAACGTCTCGCCATTTTATTGTTCGACAGAGAGAACATTTTGGTGTTAACAAGAAGGGAGAAAAAATTAAAGGTTATGCTTCGGCCGTTAGAGATCATCATTTGCAAACTGGTCACGCCCTGTCCTTTGAGGATTTTTCTATATTAAGTAGATCATCTAATGAGCTTGACCTTTTGATTCATGAGAGTCTTTTGATCCATCGTGATTCTCCGTCACTTAATTTTCAGCTATCGTCTATCCCTATTTGCTTAATTATTTCCATAATATTTGCTTATTTCCATAATTATTTTCATTGTTCACTATTCATGTTATTACTTACTCACTTCCTCTTTTTCTAATATAAAAGCTTGCACGCTCAATTGTAATTACTTTACTGATGATGCATGGTTCAAGTTTGAACCGAAACGTCTAATAAAATGCTTTTCGTCTTGGTATTACGTTTCCTCATTCAAGCAGTTTATAGGAAAAGAGGGAAAGAAACACAAATGCATATCTTGGTGTCATCGTCTTTACCATTTTAAAAATACAAACTTTTATGGCAATAAAATTAAAACGATATAAATAAAAAATATTTTGGCATTCAATTATTCAATTTACATAGAATCCATATTAGTAATATCGTATTTGGGATTATAGACACTTTAAATTACTATAGTTATTAATAATAACATTTCTTATGTCATGTAGTTTTATCTTTTCATAACCAAAGAGTGGTATACGTACATTATGTTAACCATCTAAAAATATTACAACTTGTTGCAGTTTATACAATACTTGAACTATATGGTTATTGTGTCTAAGCAGCATTGTTGGATCAACAATATTGCTCTTCTTTGTTTCACTGAACGATATTGTTTAGCAATAATGTTTCAACAGTATTGTTCGAGGTTGTTGGAAATTTATATTAGGTGCAGGCATATTTACAGTTTACTGCTGTTGACATGCTGCCTTGTATTAATTTGTTGGCAACTTATTACCGCATTGAAGAATGAACAATGCACCGTGTTCGTAAAGATGGCTCCAGTCAACGTCGTACCCAGGGCCATTTGTAGGGAACTGGACCAAGATGCCGGAGAATAAAAACAAAATGGCGGGAACAAATGGCCCTGCTGGAGGTTAGGCTATCTCAGCCGCTGATTGGTCAAGAGATTATTGCATAAATTGTATGGTGTGATTTTGTTTGTTTTTTTAAAATTGTATTTTGGCCATGTCAGGTTGGTCTTGCCCAAGGCGCGGGAAATTATATTTAAACCATGCAATAATTACGTGTAATTAGGTATAATTACTGTGTAAAGGACTGAGTTCTAGTTAAAAAAATGCGTAATGCACTGCGCATTTTGAGCTAGCCTCCACCAGGGCCATTTGTTCCCGCCATTTTGTTTTTATTCGCAATCTTGGCCCAGTCCCTTACAAACGGCCCTGGGTACGAGGTTGTGCTCCAGTTTATATTCTTTTATGCCGTGCATTTAGAGTAGCTTTTATAATCGAAAAGAACATGATGCATGCAGGATCGAGGCTGGAAAGGTTAATATAAATGCGCATATAAAAGAATATAAATTGGCGGCCATCTTTAGAATACGGTGTATGTTGTAAGATTTTATTTTCTAACCGCGTGACAGAGAAGACTAGATCGAGCAACTCTGTATTGCTTGGAAAATGAAGCCAGAATCTAAGTAAACGATTACTAAGGGACCAACTGCATATGTGAAATGATGTTACGAGATTTGTTCTCTTTCTTTTTCTTCCCCTTTTCGCTTTTTACGGCATTGTTCCCCAAATTTTCCATCTTTACTTTGAGCTACTTGAATTTCCTCATTTGCCTGATTGGTGCCATTAGGAAGGGACCAAATCGACATTTTATGAGCGCTTTATTTTCTGATCCCAACAATGAGTTACTCGATCCAGGCTTTTTTTATCAATGCTGTTAACTCGTTTCTGCATTAGTAGAATATGCAATGTAATATATATATTACATTTTGCTAGGGAATAATATATATGGGGAAATTACGTGATAATTAAGTACTTCTATTGTATGATGTTTCTTGTTTTGTAATGCTCTATTTTGATGTAGTTTGGCGGCTTGTTTGGCCGCCTTTATGCAGAGCAGCTGTTTCTTAACTCAGTATACGTTACTGTAAGTGAACGATGCTTACATTGTAAGCCTCATTTACTGATAAAACATTGATGAAATCAATTTAGCGATTTGCGAAACCAGTAATAATTCGTTTATTACAAATTATAGGTGTAGGAGTTGGGGAATCAGGGAACTGCCACAAAATCTTGAAAAATTAAAAGTTCACTTTTCGTTGAGAATTTCAGGCAATTGTGATGTGTATTGCTGTAAAATGTTAAGAAAAATTCATATACCTTGAAGTAAATGACTGAAAATATGACTTAAAAATCTGTATTTGGCTTTTCATTTTTTGGGGGAAACCCTTGCCTCCTAAACAGAACTGGATTGCTACGCCTATGTCACGTATTAAATTAAGTATTAGATATTTAGACCTATGATATGATCTGCTATAATTTCAATAATTTTTGTTCATGTCTTACTTTGTAAATATATACCAATTAAGTAATGTTTACAACAAGGCCGCGAGTGTTGTAAACAACTTGTTAAATGAACGAATAGTAAAAATCCCTTTGGGATATTGAGATGCTAATTAGTTACAAGCACTAGTGGTTGTATCAGAAGAGTATACACCCACTAGTGGTTGTAAGTAATTAGCATCATTGGTTTTAGTTTGTATGGGGTTTACAGGGGTAACATGTGACGTAATTTCTGAAATTGGATTGGCTGCAAAACTCATGAATCAGTAATGAATTTCACAAGCTTATATACTTTCAAGCTTACAAAGACAATATTTTTACTTAAAGTAAAAATGATGAAAAATTAGAACAATGATATTTAAAAGATAATTTAAATGATAAGTTAAAGTTTTGTTAAAGGAATATGTTGATTATTTTAATGTTCTATATTGAATAAAGGAGGAATATTTCCAAAGCTTCTTGAAGTTGTATTCGATGCGTAAAAGGTGTTTTTTTTCAAGAGTCAAGAGTCACTACCACCACCCCTAACATGCATTCTTTCTAAAAACTACACAAAACCTTGACTAGCAACTTTCACACATACTAATATAGAGGGTCCCCCATACTTTTCGCGTGAAGCGTGATTGGGTTATTTTACTTACCCGTGAAACGTGATCGATGATTTTTTTAATCCGTGATTCGTGATCGTAAGGTTTCAAATCTTTTTACGTGCATGTGAAAGTAACTTTTGATTTAACTGTGACCCGTGAATGAAAGCTAGAATTAAGCGTGATTCGTGAATCGTCTGATTTGCGTGAACAGCTTTTTTAGGATTTATGGAATTTCTGTTGTTTGTCGTGTCTGTCTTCGAACAGTTGAACCGGAATTCCATGTACTTGATGTAATGTGAAATTTAATGCACCGATTCCTGATTAACACTGGACGATCGCGAATTGCGCGCACATTAAACTCCAAGTAACGATTGGGTGAAGCCAAATTTCCGGCCGCTGGGGGTAGCCATTATCCACTGAACGTATGAAGTACACAATGAAAAACTGAAAACCCGCTGCAAAAAACAACTAGAAAATTTACGAAGAAGCTAGTACGTATTGTTGTTATCGGCCTTGTACCTGAACTATTTCTACCCATGAAAATGGATTGATCGACGAAATATCTCATATCTGCCGAACACTGAAGCAAAATTCGAGTCCGAAACTCGTACAGAAAATGCAGGTTTTTCTTCATTTTTCTTTCTTAATTTTCACATGCCTCGGTTTCCTTTGTTCTTTCGGGGAATATATTCAATAGCCCCGGAAAACAATAGATTAATATTCCCCTCTAATATTCCCCTCAATATTTCTTTTCTATTGTGACTCCTGTCAACTTCGCCCATGTGAAAATTAAGACGTTAGCCCTCGGTGAATAAATCACATATCCCCTCGTGGCCTCAAAATAACCTATACTTATATTGAACAATTCAAGGTTGTCATGCCAAGAATTAGTAATAATATTAAAGCAAAATTATAGCTTTAACTCAAGTTTCAATTGTGGAAATGCTAAATCTGACATTTTGCGATACGAAGAGTAACTCCAGAAGCTTCCAGAGCTGTAATTACACCTGACATCATACACGAGGCGTGTGTGGTCTGGGGCACAGGCTACTGGTAACGCGCATTTTGTAGGTTTTTTCCTACTGAAAATTGAGAGATTTAAAACTCAACTGTTGTTATAAACAAACCCTTCATTTTAAACCTGGGATTCTTATGTATTTTCTTTATACTTGTCTAAACCATGGCAATTTTGGTTGCGTATTGTTGACTTTCATTTCAGAGCTTATATTTTTTACTGTTTTTCTTGTTTTTACTCGTCGTGTCAGTATTCGCCTACTCTACGGTATATTGGAATTTGATTTAAGCCTGAAAGTGGTTTGATTGTATTCCAGACAATTGTACTCGTCAAGTGGAGACCTTCAGGCTTCAAAGTGTTGACACAAAGATAATAAAAAGCGACGCAAATTTGCATGATCGCAGTGTAAACAGACCTTTACAATGGACTGCAAGGACTGAAAGAAATCCTTCAAACTTGCTGCATCCTGCTGAGATTGAAGAGAAAGTTTTCGAGAACGCGAAATATTATTAATCGGTCAGATAATGCGAAATATTAATCCGTGAATTTCTTTTGTATTTTTACGTGAATTGTGATTGCCTCAATTTTTGTGTGAACGTGAAAGAGTTTTTGCGATTTCTCGTGACTCGTGAAAAGACAAAATATTTTTACGTGAATGCATTTTGTGAAGGGGTATAGGGAACCCTCAATATACTCAAACCATTTATTTTACATAATTACTGTCATCACTGATTCATTATTTTGATTTACATAATCACGGTTATTTTTTCTCGTGGGAATTAGTTTGCTGCATACGGCATTTATTTCATGCTTTCTGATTGGACAAACGGTCCTCGCGTGGCGATCCGAAATTTTCTGTGTATAACCTATGGCAGTGGGCAACATTATATTCGTTTATTTTGCCTTACTGATTTCGGAAAAAAATAAAAACTAGAAATAGATTGTCAGGTCGAGTCTGTCTAAGCTTTTTTCTAGTTTTCCCTCATTTAAACACTGTTTAAGGTTTGCTCAATACATTGGGTGTTATTTGGTACAGTTATTTGTACAGCAAAACACTTGGTATATACACAAAACTCGTTTTCGCCTCAGGTAACGAATTAAGGCAGTTTTGGGCCCACGAAAGCAGTTGTCCAATATTACCATGTTTATACCATGCAAGTGTTCTGTTGGGATTTAACGAACCATGAACTCATTCATGGCTTGGCAGAGTGTATCATTTAGAAAAACTAAAAATTGTTTGTGTTGCCGAGATTACAATGTCTCAAACTCACTTACGTTAGTGAGTTTATTCAAAATGAACTTGAATTACTTAATCTACATTAGGTTCACGTGCATGCATGCAGTAATCATAAATGTATATTGCACAATTTTCTAAAATTAATTTAATTTTCATAATAATGTATTTGTTTTAGCATGATATAATTAATATTGTTGTTCTACAAAAAACATATGCAAAGTAAAAAAGGTATTAGAGTGTTGCGTAGGCGTTGTTTTAGATAAAGCAATGTGAAAAGATTGTAAACTGTCCTTCATCAGAGTATTTCGTTATCGAAACTAGTGGCAGCTTACACCCTTTTCACTTTGCTCTATGCAAAGTACACTTTTTATGTTGGTTTGTATGTCACCAGAATATAACTGTATGAATAATGTACAAACGTAGCAGCATGGCAATTCCCACAGAGTTTGTGCGATTCTTTATACTCAGTATAGAATCTTGAAAGCAGATTGTGCGGAATAAACCTACGTCTCTAGACATTGAATGTGAATGTTGTTCGTGCTATTTTACTCAGATAAAACGTTTTGAGTTCCAAAGCGGGACTTTAACTTTACTCACAACCTTCTGATCGCTGGTGTGACGCTCTAACCATTGAGCTACAGAGGCTCAGGCCGACGATTTGAACATAGGTTGAGTTTTACGTATATATGAGATTATGCTGCTATGTGTAGGTATGATGATATATGTTATTATTATACATTCGAATTTCATTCTCGTTTTTTATTCGTTAACATACTCTAGTTAAATCTCAATGTCCAGCAGCTGTACGTCATTTCCGCCGAATATCACAAACTATTGGACGACTGTGACGTCATTTCCATCGAATATATTGTAAATTGTTAGACGCTGATGACGCCACTACCTCAAAGCGCGCGAAAATTACAAAATGGCAAAAGGGCTTAAAGTAGATTTGCCTCTTTTGACAAAGACAACTCTTTTTACTGCCAGACTTTGCTTGCATGTTAATACAACTGTTTTGAATATATAACAAAACAATTATTGGATTCGGCTTGTGCATGATATCAAGAATTATCCAGACCTTGGTTAATGTTATCCGACTCAGCCTTCGGCTTTGGCGGATAACATTAACCTCGGTCCGAATAATTCTTGATATCAAGATCGGCCTTATCTAATAATTATTTAATGTCGTAATGTATGTTGTTAAGAAAAGAGATGGATATGCTTGTTCTGATATGAGAATTGGGTAACTTTAGCTAGAGATGTAATAAGATGTGCTCACAGCTTCACATGCATGAGATCAATTTAAAAAGGTAATAGTTAACTCAAAGGCGACTTCAAAGGTGGAAGACTGTCGCTCGAACGACCGCATTCTTGCTTTGCACTTGACGTCATGGCGGCGATGTTGGAAGTTAGAACTTTAACAAACAAATCTCAACATGCAGCTATCGTATTTGGAGTATGTTTTCCTCCAACATGGCCGCCGTATCGTTATCTCCTAAATTTTAAGGGATTGATTACGAACCATCAATACCACCGATGACCTTGCAAACGGTAGTCTAAATGGCATATTTATTAAATATATCAACGTGACGTTATCCCTTTTGACATCTATTGATACGATTCTTTATTCTGTAATTAACCATATAGTTAAGGCGGTGCCGCTCAGATCAAAAGCAAAACAAAAGGTTTACCCGTGATTGCATGCATTACAACCATGTTGCTAATTAAGTTTCGGACAGCAGTGTCTTATCACAGTCTGACTAATCAGAAGGTTTCGAAATACCTTTGAACATGTTCTAAAATTGAAAATTAATTGTCAAACAGACGTGAGATCAGTAGAGAGGATGTTCCAGCAGTTCTATAAACTTTACCAGTCTCGTGTAAATCCAGATTCGTACTCCGGCTTTTAAAGTTTGTACGTTGACCTTCAGTTTACTTAATCTAAGCAACAAAATTAAAAAAAAGGATCGATATCACTATGTTTAAATATGATCAACAAATATGTAGGAGCCACGTGGCAATTTACATATAACTGGTTACTTTTATTAATATGAAACATCATTGCGCCAAGTAATGCAAGTTACATTAGAAATAAATATATTAAGGGCCTAGAATTTCGGCTGATCCTGATTAGTTTTTTTGAGACAACGAACCAACGTTGACGTTAACGTTTAAACACGAAGTGTTTAATCTTTTTACTCTAGCGATTTTTAAATTTACTAGTCATAAGAAGAGCAGACGTCTTGGAAAGTCATGCATGCAGCAAAGCCAAAGCGTCAATGTTATAATATGATCATCATATATGATTAGCATCATATCTAGATTTTGGTATACTAATAATACGACAATGGCCAAGTTTCTTTCTGGAGAACAACATTTTATAGAATTGTCACCAATTTATTGACACGTGCTGGCTTTGTGTAGGTATAATGTTTACTGGAGAGACTGATCTAATAGGTGGCAATGACGCGTGACTGATATGCATGCCATATTATACTGTCACTATTACTGTAGGATTTTCGTACAGTTTCAGCAACTATAAAACCACACATTTAGAAAAATACTTTAATTGCGTCCTAGTATAGGTTTGAGTCATCCAACTGATATATTGCTATGCATGCACAATTTCCGCATTTAAAACTGATTTAATTCCTGATGAGGCTAGAATAAAATGGTTCACCAAAATGAATGCCACGGTTGTATTTCGTACAATAAACATATGAAATTGGTAAATACTAGTTGAAAACGTTGTATACTGTGGAAATGATAGTGCATGGCTGTTGTATGTACTTCAGTTGGTTATAGAGATGCGTGGTTAAACACAAAATATAAAGACACTATTTCTTGTCTAAAAATCAATATTATGGATTTTTACTTCTACTACACAACTTTACTGTATGTATGTATTTATGGCGACATGTATATAGATATGTTGCAAGAACAACACCACCCAGTTAGAAAAGTTATCGTTTGTTATACATTTCTAATGGTATACACGTATTTACAGCCTTACTAATAAAAATATGCTTCTATTTGAGACATGTTGTTTGAAGCTGCTGCATATCTTGCTTCTACGATTCGATGTTTTAAGTTCACCTGGCTGCGTTGGGAATTTATTTGTAATACAAAAATGATGTTTTTATCTATACATATACCGCAACTGAAAAAGACATACACATGCGTTTCATTTGATACTTGTCGTCAGAACTGCAGTGTAAATAATACGTACAAACAACAAAGGATATTGAAACGTGCTTTATAATTTAATATACTGTAAATTTGCATGGTATTTATATCAAGTTCACTATGAGTAAAATTATTCTTATATTGTAGGTATAAATGTTGTTTGGATTAGGATATGGCATAAGATGTAAATCTCAATCAATATGACCCGAGCTGATCTGAAATGAGTGTGGCTGTAAAGATTTCCGGGCTTATACTTATAATATTGTAACTATAACATGTAATGCTTTCCTATAAGTTCACTTGCATCCGTTACTGCATGGCCATGACAGTAATTATGCTTTAATTACTTTTTATAGTGCAGGAGTATAGTCCTGTTTCTGAAGTTGATGAATGCATTAGGACCATCAGTCATGATATCATTTACCCCTAGAAATATTTACGCAAAATTTACTTATTTCAGTTGGTATTTATCTTATATTGTACGTACTATCACATTCTAAAATGATTTACAAGCATTGTTACAAGTGGCGTAGAAACTCCAATGCGATCTCTAAATTTTAAACAGGATTACCCGGAGTAAACCCACGTTTCGCTAGAAAGTTGGTGAACCCTTTGCAATCTATACTGACGTATATACTGTGCATTGGGCTTAAACCCATATACTGTGCATTAGGCTTAAACTCATGACCTCAAAGACAAAGGTGGACAGCTGTCGCTTCATCAACTACCAAAGCCTTTGACGGTATAACCCTAAATATGGTATTTTTATTTAATGTCTCAATGTGGCTTTATTCCTATATATCAAAATTTATTGCTACGACTCGTGCTGTGATTCACGGTGGTCAAGGCGATGCCCTCATATTAAAACCAAAACAAAATCTAGCTTCTTCCCAATAACTACTGCATGCAAAAACTATATGTTATTAACTTTCAGACAGAAGTGTTTTTATCAAAGTCTGCGGGTAGCTTTCTCAGGTAAAAGACAAAGAATGCAGGGGCGGATCTAGCGTTAGTCAAATAAGTCAGACGATTAAGATTAAAAAAATAGCGATTGCAAAAAAAAAAGTCCGGTTAAAAAACGACGTAACAGCAGGGAGAACAATCGCGGAAAATCTAATTCGTCACCAGGACCATTTGCCGCAGGCGCGCGGACATTTTATACCTCCTGGTCCAAATCTTGCCTGATTTACCTCAATTGAGCAATCTGATTGGCTATGCAGAACCTTGACTAACTTGCCAGCCACCAAGTGTGCGATCTGTTTGCTTCGATCATGGCTTCTACAAGCATATTTGATCGCGCGCGATCAGCTTTAAAAAGCAACAACAAGGTGTTATTGCGACAAATATATGCATCGATTTCATCTGAAAGGCGTCATGGTTCGTTTGTCGAGTTCTCAGTAACTAAAGAAGAATATTTTCTCAAGACTGCTTTCCCTAATATACAAGGGCGGATTTAGCGTTAGTCAAATAAGTCATACGACTAAGGTAAAAAAATCCGTAAGAAATCATAATTATCGTATATCGTTATTCCCTCAGTCTCGACTCTCGAGATCGCCGAGATAATCGATTAGGTGAGACTGCCGACCGGCATTTCAACCCGCGCCGCGGTTGACTTTGTTCTTTCTCGACGGATTTGAGCCTATTGTATCAACGGCTGTGATTGGTTGAATTTATAAATTAGCCTTTATAGCGACCTGTGATTGGTTTGCCGAGTGTTCGCCAGATTTCTTTGTCTTTCTCGACAGATTTAGACCCCTTGTATCACCCTTTCTGATTGGCTTAATTTTTCAATAGCTCTTTATCACGAGCACGGATTGGTTTAGCGGCGCTTTACTTTGTAGTTCTCGACAGATTTGTGGACTGATCAGTGATCGATTCTGACTAACTTGCACTGGTATCACTACAAGCGGATTCTTTCGTTTGTAACCTGGCTTTGCCTAATACAAACGTGATAGATCTTGATGTATTCGCTTTGAAAGACAACGACGAGATGTGTTGCGAGAGACTAATAAAACGGCAAGTTTAATACCGTCGACTCGAGGGTCAACAAGCGAAGGATGCTTCGCGCAAAGGAGCATTTTTAATACCAAGATTGGCAAGACCTCGGGCAAGACGCTTCAAAGGAATTTTGTCACTGAGATATACGTGGTAATATATGCCAACAATGACAAGAAGAAACCTCGTGCTGCTCTCTGGACGAGGTAAGCAGATTTTTCTGCCTTAATTCTTTTCTAGTTTCTTTAAGTTCGTTCAACGTATAAAGACATATAAATTCTATATGGAATTTCAATAATACGACAATAACAACCTTCACCAAATTTGAGACCACATGGCATGTCTTCAAATCAAAGGCGACCTAATATTATTGTTTAGAATCTTATTTATATATCTACGTGTTTGTAGCGCAAGTAGCTCAAATTCATTCAGGGTTTTCCCTTCTTGTATTTGTTTATATAAATGGTTTGAAAACTTAATTGAATATTAATATGATTTTGAGACTAGCATTGTACATGTAGCAAGAAATAAAATACAAGCTAAAGACTACTTCATAAATTCATAAAATAGATAGTGAGATCTGGCAATCATAATTATGTTGTTTTATGTGAGAGACCATAGTTAGGGCCTGTTTCCAAGATAGAGTTACCCCTACCCTGGGTCAACTCTATTAGATGTGGTTACCAAACAGCTAAAAAGTTGTCCTGGGTAGGTGAGTTTTCCCTACCAAATGCATTTACAAGGACAAAACATAACCCAGCTAAGTGCATGTCCTTGTAAATACGACAAACAAAAAAAACCCACAGGAAATGTATGAAGCTAGGGTAACCATTGTGCTAGAGTAACCCAGTGGCTAGGATCATACCTCTGTGTAAATAAGCCCTTAATACAGAGACAGGATCAGGCCTACAATGTTTTTGAATTTGACCTAGTATTTAAATGTTTTAGGTCTGAGGCATCTGGGAATTGCCTATACAGCTCTGTTTCGAGCTCTTGCACAGAGTGAAATGGTCTAACCTGCAGTATGGCTATGAGTTTCATATAAAAATATTTGAAGTCATGAATCTTATTAAATATTTGAAGGACAGTAGATGTATTGTATCTGTTGATCTGTTGTTTATTTCTTGGTTAAAATAATTAAATCTGCTAAAATTTTCTAGGGCCGGGGAGCATGACCACCACCCCTGCGCTCCAGAAACGACTGAAAGAAGAGCTTCAAGATATGCAGAGGAAGGGAGTGATAGCGTCGGTGGAAGAACCTACCGAGTGGGTTAGTTCGTTGGTCGTAGTAGAAAAACGAGAAAGTGGGAAGTTACGTATTTGCCTCGATCCTCGCGATTTAAACCGGGCAATAAGAAGGGAACACTATCCGTTGCCAACGTTCGAAGATGTCACCACCAAATTGTCAGGAGCAAAGTTCTTTACGAAGTTAGATGCGCGTTCGGGATACTGGCAAGTCAAACTCGACCATGAAAGCTCAATGCTAACCACCTTCAACACTCCGTTTGGGCGATATAGATTTCTACGGATGCCCTTCGGGATTCATTCTGCGCAAGATGTGTTCCAGAAGATGGTGGACAAGACCTATGGTGATCTGCAAGGCGTTGCAGCGATCATAGACGACATACTGGTGTACGGAAAGACCAAAGAAGAGCACGATTATAATCTACGAGCAGTCCTACAGCGATCAAGAGAAATGGGAGTCACGTTAAATCCAGACAAGCTGATTTACCGCACCGAGGCAGTGAGTTACTTTGGCAATTTGATCACCTCTGAGGGAGTGAAGCCAGACCCAAGTAAAATTTCAGCTATAACGGACATGCCATCGCCGGAGAACAAAGCTGAGCTCCAAACTCTGCTGGGAATGGTCAATTACTTGGCTAAGTTTTCGCCACGAGTGTCGGAAACTATGGCTCCACTTCGAGAGTTGCTTAAGAAGAATATACCATTTCAATGGGGAGCACAGCAGGAAAAGGCATTTTCCGAAGTGAAACAAGCAGTTACAAACTCCGAGACGTTGGCATATTTTGATCCCCAGGAAAAAGTAGAGCTAGAAGTCGACGCATCGAAGAATGGTCTGGGTGCGGCAATGTTTCAAAATGGTAAACCTATTGCTTTCGCTTCAAAGTCGCTGACTACAGCCGAGAAGAATTACGCTCAAATTGAGAAGGAACTCTACGCCATCGTGTTTGGCTGTGAAAGATTTTACCAGTATGTATACGGGAGAGCAGTAACAGTATTTACCGACCACAAGCCTCTGGAAGCGATCATGAGAAAGTCATTGGCAGAAACTCCACCTAGACTGCAGAGGATGATCTTACGACTGCAAAAATACGAGATACAAGTCACCTATAAGCCCGGGAAGAAGATCCCTGTCGCTGATGCCTTGTCAAGGAAGTATATTAACGAAAGCGACGAGACTGGGAAAGCGTTCGATGTCCAAGTACACACAGTGATCAACAACCTTCCAATAACCGATGCCAAGCTGAAAGAAATGAGAGAAACTACTAGAAAGGACTCGCAGTTAGCTAAAGTAATTCTGGTTGTGAAGGAAGGCTGGCCAGAGGAAAAACATCAGTGTCCAAAGGAAATTGCTGAATTCTGGAACCACCGCTGCGAACTGTCGGTCCTAGACGGATTGGTGTTCAAAGGAGAAAAGCTGGTCGTACCAAGGGTCATGAGACCGGAGATGCTGAGGAGAATCCACACAGGTCACCTAGGAATCGAGAAATGCAAAAAGAGAGCTAGAGATGCATTGTTCTGGCCCGGAATGAATGCGCAGATACAAGAGTTGGTATCCAAGTGTGTGATTTGTTTGGAGAGTACTGCAGCGAACCAGAAAGAACCGCTCATCAACCGAAGAATTACAAGTAGACCCTGGGAAGCAGTCGCCACAGACTTGTTTGTTCTCAATGGCGAAAACTACCTTTTGGTCGTTGATTATTACA